>VYXD01005113.1:129359-234869 GCA_013397195.1 Hylia prasina
AAAAAAAAAGAGAGAGAGAGAGAGAGAAATAATGATTTAGGTTCTAATACTACTTTAAAAATAGCAGCATTATAAATACACTTAAATATCCTTAATTTTCCACCCTTCACTTTTAATTCACCTCCTTGCAATTGAATGTATAAATTTCTTTTTTCAAAACCAAAAATTGAATGTCTTCCCTGCAAAAGAGATGCAGCACTGACAAGGAGGGAATTAATAGATTTCCTCTGCATCCAGCAGGAGCAGAGGAAATATCAACAGAGACATACCTATCTATTCATGGGTGCTTCTCCTCTTTCCTCCCTGACTGCTGCTTTTTGGAGAACTAGTGACTAATGAAGATCCCCAGTGGTTTCCTAATTTTGGCTTAGGAAGCAGCAGGAGTTTACAGTGGCGAAAAGAAGAATTAGATGTTTCAACAATACAACCCTTGGCAACACTGAGTTCAAGAAGCATTTGGGCAATGCTCTCAGGCACATGGTGGGATTCTTGGGGTGCCCTGTGCAGGGCCAGGAGTTGGATTTGATGATCCTGATGGGTTCCCTCCAACTCAGCATATTCTATGATTCTATGTTAATCAGAAGGAATCATCAGTCACATCCGTGCTTGGGTCTTGCTGTTGACCCCAGGGATGACTTCTGGATGGGCCAGTGGATGCCTCTGGGGGCAAACAGCCAGATACAGAGGGAAGCAGATGCAAATTAAAACCAGCTCCTTGGGTTCCTGTTGGCCTTGATGGAGTTGCAGTAGGGAAGGAGCAGTTTTGGTCACCAAAGGAAACGCCTGCGTGTCTCCCACCAACAGCACCTCTGGCCTCAGCTTCTCATTCCATAAAAAGCAGCTAATAGTTCCTTACCCTGTACATGGCTGCAAGGCTTAATCAACTGAGCTTTATAAGGTGCTTTAGGAGCCTTGACTGCAAGTTGCCGCAGACTTGCTAACTACATTATTTCAAAATAAAATAAACACATTTTATACAATCAAAAGGAAAAGGAGGAAAAAAAATTCACCACCCCTTTCTCCCCTCCAAGCCAGCTTCTCAGAACTTCTCCAGCATAAGTTACACTGTGCTCCTTGCTCAAGGTTTCACAAATAGACATAGCTGGTTGGCCAAGAGATTTTTTTACCCTGGTGTTTATAATTCCAATTGGTGTAAAATTTCCTGATGGTTAACACATCCCGTTACAGACACTTTTGAATGAATGACTCATTCCCAAATAATTGACTAGCTTTGTAATTTGGGAAGTAAAAATCACATTTATGAGTCCCTGGGGGGAAGGCCTATAATGTTGTGCATAAAAAGTAGATAAATCATAAAACCTGATTTTTTTTTTCATTTGTAAAAGCTTCCATTAGCCTTTGTGTGCACATTAAAGCAATGCCCTCTAAATGTGTGCAGCTGCTTTAAATCACTGGTGCACTTTAAAATCAAGTCTTTTTATATCGTGATGTAAAAATTACATGTTGGTTACTGTAATTCTGTCTTGTTTTTTGTGGGACATCCTTGGATCAGATCTGCTTCTGGGAAAACCTCTCCCTTTGCACTAAGTTTTCTAATCCCTGTAAGCAGAAGCCTATACATTTTGCAGCCAGGGGAAATGGTGTTTATCAGGTAAACAAGGAAGACAAACAGAAAGGACCAGTCAGTGCCAGTGCAAATAGGGCCCCATCCTCACTTTGCAGATGCATGAATTTTAGACTGAGGTTTCAAATAAATGTGCAATGTGATTCTAATGGGATTTGACAAGGGTATTTGATGGCTGCAAGGCAAATCTATTATTATCTACAGAATATCTAGTTACAAATGTAATCCCCCAAAGGTGGTACAGAAACTACATAAAATTTAAACTCCTGAATGAAATGGCCATGCCATTTGCCGTGCCTTTGCAGTCTAAAAGTCCCATACACCTTTGTGCTAGCAAGGCCTTTTCCCACATTTTCAGAGTACTGTAAATTAGTTTAGTATGCTTGAAAGAACCTGTAATTGTAACTGCTCTTGTTGACACATCAGCTTGATGCCACACAGAGCACGACTGGGACCATATCCTTTGGTTTTGCAGCTACAGTGCATTTCAAGTGCTTGACAGGTCCAGCGCTAAGATGTTCTGAATTAGATTTGAATTACAACCACTAAATGCCCTTGTCAAAGCTTGTTATGCCTGAAAGTAGCCATATACATTTAACTGACTATTCCTATGGAGGATATACTGCTTAAACAAAGACATACTCCAAAGTTTCATACAGAATTGTCAAAATATAATTGAGTTAAAAAAACAACTAAAGCATAAGAAGAGCAATCTTTACTGCCTTTTCCCCCCTTTTTCCTTCTTTGAAATAAATCCAAAGGACAATTTAGTGGAATCTTAGTATAAAATAAAAGGAGTACATGCAGTTCCCGCAGAGACACTGAAATTTATACAAACAGCAGATTCATCCATACATTGATCCTAGTGTCAGGAAAGGCCATAGCAGAACATTAGGATCTTACCCTGTGTAAAACATTTCACATCACGTTGCTGGCACTGGAGAGCATCTGGTGCTTCAGGAAGGAAAGGAACTAAAGCTAGCACATCGATGAGAATCAGGATCAAGCCTTGAATTCTGGAGGACTCCAAATTTATGCTTCATCAAATAAGGGAAGCACAATATTTATACATCTAGACATATGTGTGGAAGCATATACCTCAATGCCCATGTGCTGTATGTAAAGCACATATGCAATGTTTATACAATTTAATAGAAACATAATAGAAACTTCCTTCTAACTTGCAGAGGTATTTGTGATCACATACCAGTGGTACAAGGCCATAATCATACCTTCTGAGGCTAGAAAATAGCAACCCAAGAGCACAAAGCTGATTTTTTCAGTGTTTGAAACTCAGTGCCATGGAGATGTCAGTGGCTCACAGGGCCTGCATTGTGCTGCTGCTGGTGAAACCCTGGGCTGCTGACACTGTGTGACTGCTGCAGTGCTCTGCTGAGGCTGATCTGGCTGGAAAAGAAAGCACTGCAATGGGCAAAGGAGATGGTCTAAAGCTGAAGGCTGAGAGAAAAGAGTGAGGGCTTCCTGCAGCCTAGCTGACTGTTTCAAACCCTTTTTGAGCACAAGAAGCAAGAGGGATTTGCTTAACCTAAACCCACAAAGGCTCAGGCAGCACAGAAGAGGAGGAGCAGGCTGTTGCAAGACAAGACAACCACAGGCTTCCATGTACATGTGAGTTAATATTCTAAGTTTCTCTTCCACATTCTCCTCCGTGAATGAAACAAAACATCTTGGGAAAATATCAGGTGCTACATTACAGATTTTCTGGTTGAATTTGGAAGTCACATACTTCTGGAAGTTTTCTAGACTGGAGGGCAGGTCTACTATGGCGTGCTCCCAGGTTTGCATTTGCTGACCTGATTGCAGGCACAGCCCTCACTTACTGCTTCTCCCTTTCTTACAGTGGGGTCTGTGAGCACAGAACATTTTGGAAGGGGTTTGTTGGCATTCCCCAGCAGGGAGCCAGCATGCCAGAGGCATATGTTCTGAAGGATCCCGTGCCCTTCCACCCACAGTAGACGTAGATGTAGACTCAACCTCAGTCCTTTTTTCCACAATAAGGATAAAGGTCCTTCCTGCGTGTGCCTTGGGCTGTAGTTTGTAGTTTCTTTGGGGAAGAGACTATCCATCCCTGGGAAGTGAAGGAAACCCAGCACAACGGCGTGCCATTTCACCCGAGGCCTCTAGAAGGTACTGTAAGATAAACAGAGAATAATCCTGCTTTACAATGGATAAGGGCTAGACAAAGACCAGGGCACTGCTCAGGGCTGTGCTCCCATCTCTGGTGGAGCAGTGGTGCAAACAGACTGGGAACACACAGCCAAGATTTCTCCCATCTGAAGCTGCCCTAAGCATTACCTCAAAAGATGAATTCTCCAGCAGCAGCAACTACAAAAAGGTTTCTAACCCCATTCCTAGAGCAAAATGTGGCTTGAACTGGTCAAAACCTGCTGACAGCCTTAAGCAGCATGAGAAACCTGTTTCATGATGGCAGTTGGTTATTTTAAAACTGAGCTGAAAGATTAATGGTGAGATTTTCAAAAAATGTAGGCTCTCAATGACAGGAACTGACAATTTGCTCATGCAATTTCCCATCGCTGTGTGTGCAGTAGGGAGGAACGGGTGGGCAAAATGACACGCGGACATTCTGTGCCTACACTTTTGCTGGAAATCCTAGCCCTGAAAAGGCAATAAGCAAATAAGAAAAGCATTTATATGAAAGGCAGAAAGATTTAGGCTGAGAATACATTGATATTCTTTGTTAATTTTTTTATTCAATTAAAAGGCACATGCTGATTATTTTTAGCAGCGTCCCCCTGATACAATTCAGATGTAAATCACATTTCTGTAGTCAGCTGCTGCTGTTTAAGCAGAAATATTTTGACACTATAATTATAGGGTTGAAACTATGCTTTACATTAGTGTATAAAACACTCATTAAATTAAAATTCCTCCATGAAATCATGAAAATAAACAGTCTGTCTGAACTAGCATCAACAAATTCACAGGATGCTTCTGCGTTTTCTCAGGGCTGGCCTTCAAGTGACTGTGTTACAAGGCCCTTATTTAACCGTGAAGTGTTAAAGGTTCACATTCTTTTGAAGGTCCCATTCTGCTTATTTTTAAAATTATTGCTTTAATTGTTTTTACAACTTGTAAGATTTTAAAGCTATTAAGCCTCAAAGTTGTGGGAAAAATTAAAATTGTGATTATTACAACTTTCATAAGCCTGTGAGATGGCTGTGGCACTGCATTTTTTTCCAAGGTGGATTAAATAAAAGGTGTACACGGCACCATATGTGGCGTGGCACCATATGTGACATGTCACATTTGTCTATTATGGCTGAGAAGCAGGATACATAATGTATACACAGCACCTTGAGGGATGGAAAAGAAACCAAAAACTTGGGATGGTAATGTGTTAGGGGATCCTTCTTGTCCTCTCCTTTGCTCCCCACCTTCTCCTTGCCTTTCATTTCTCTCCCATCCATCATGAACTTGACAGTCCTGAAGACAACAGGTCTGACTGTCTGTGCCTCGAAGCAGGCAGAAGTTTCTGGCAGGAGGTGCCAGGACAAGGCCATCCCAGTGAGGTCCATGCACATTGCAGGAGTGGGAACAAGGGAAAGAGTGCCTCAGCCCTGCCCCACCAACATGGGATTCATTTACTAGGCCTGATTTCACTTGCTTTGCTCGTCAAGGATAAGAAGTCACAACGAGAGGTCACTGACCACGGGAAGAGACAGACTCCTCTGGCCTGATGGGCTCGTTAGAGGGACCCACTGATGAGAAATTCATTGCATCAGTCCAGGTTCCTCCACCACCCACCATGGGCAGAGCTTCCTGGGTGGGACCATGGTCAAGATCCCTGAACCTCACAGGCATTCCCTGAGAGTGCTGGAAAATCTGCATATGTTGGCACACTAATCCCTGTAAGCCCTCACTGGGTTTTGTTTGTTTTCTCTTCATCTGTACAGTATCACTGGTCTTTACAGTCCACTGAGCAAGCTGAGGCTGTGCTGGGCTCGGGAGTGAATGGCACGGGATCTTCAAGATGCAGATGATGTAATCACGGAGGTCTGAAACATCTTTGCTACATCTATATTCCACTGAAATCCACAATTATGGTTGACTTTTCTTTGATTGAAGATATTCCAGAAAGATGGACTGCAACAGTAATTGCACCATTTTATCTTAAGATATGAATCTGAGACTGATCCCTCTGGTCTTACAAAATTACAGTCAACATGTTATTTTCTCCATTTGGGCATGAAACATATATGCAACAGTGGTTGCTGCAATGTATATTTAGCCTTAACTTGTCAGAGCCATCAGTTAGAAAATATTCAAACCCTTCAACCTTTTTATTAATCGGGATTATGCACAAGAAAGTCTGTTGCAGAGTGTAAGTTTTAGTACGCATTGTAATTCAATAGTAAAGATTTTTTTAATGCTACAGTTGTTTTCTTTCAGCTGCCGCACAGATGATTGTTTTTTCTGTCCAGTATTACCAGCATTATGGTTAGCCCTTTTCTACCACAGGATGACATTTTCCACCCTGGGTAGAAATAACCTTCTTTTCAGAGCCTAGATATTATAGCCCAGTGAATTAAATTAAAGAAGAAAAATATTTTACCACTGGAAAACATTAATATACTATTCTGGCTTCACATTATCATGATACCTGTGGGGTATGTTCAGTGTGATTTTGAGAAATCCCACTACTAACAGCAGAACTTACACTTTTATTTTTGTTCCAGATCATTCCACAGAATACATTTAGTTCTCAAATTAAATAACTAACAAATTTAAATTTTTTTATTTAATATGTTTATTCAGATGAATTGTTGGAACTCTTGGTCACTGGATTTTCAGGTTCTAAACAGAATCTCATGATGATTCCTTTGGACTTTTAAACACTTCATGCAGTTTTCTTGTTGAATGAGGAAAAAAAGGCCAGCAAGAAGCCCAAAGAACCATTTTTTGGCTAATACAGGCTTCTTCAGAAGAAGGATAAAGAATTTTTAAAAATCTAATTTTTTTTCTCAAAAAAAGAAAGAAAAAAGGTCAAAAATATTTCTAGTAAGTTATTAAAAATATCCAACATTAAATTTCTCAAACACATCATTTTTACTGCCTCTGTTTGGATTACTACAGGATAGGTGTTAATGGACCCTTCTCCAATAGTTATAGTTTGCTTTCTGTTGATATTTTCTAGTGTCTGCTCACCACTCTTTTTTCCTAAAAACATCACTGCTAGCAAAGTTCCTCTCTACAATAGTCACAGAAAACAAACACAGCTGAAGTGAACTCAGGACTCGTTTTAAGAAAAATATTTTCTAGAAATTCTTTGCTGAGACTATCTCTTATTAAAGACATTCCATACATAAAATTTAGTGAGAAGTAAATGACGACACACTGGTGTAAGGGTGAGTGTAAACTATGAGAGCAGAGTGACTTGAAACAGTACCTGGTGATGGCAGCATAAACAGACATTATAAACACTTGCCATGACCAATGCCCAAATAAATCAGATTACTCTGCAGTATATATGTTTATAGAAATAGTAATTTTGGTGAATTTAAGGCATTTCGGATATTAATCTTACATTTCAGAGCTGTGTGAGTGCCCACTGATGTCAGGGAATTTAACTGCCTGATCCTACCTCTTTGGGCATATTTGGAATATTGGGCAGATTTTGGAATATTTTTGAGTAACTTCACAAACACAACTCCATAATCTTCATTTTTCAATGGCTATTCTACCTTATCATTTCCCTCCTGTGACTGGAGCAGCTCTAGGGACACTCAGGAAACACAGATCTACTTCTGGCTGAAGAAGACCTGCCACTGTTCAAGAGAACTAAATATCCAGCCTTACATTTTTCAAGGAAGGCAATTTGAACACCCATTTTACATTCAGTTTCATCTACCTCTTGTAGCTTCCTCTCAGAAGCAGCTCCATTTCTCCTACCCTATGGCAGGTGGTCCATTTGTGGTCCCTGCCTTTAACTGATGATGGAAACATCTGAATTCCTCTGTGTCCAAGATGAACAGCCGACACAACCCATCTTCTTGCCCACACCTATCTCACTCGTGGAAATCCAGGAGTTTGTGACTTCCTTAGCTTTCCCATGGCCAGGAAACACCAATATAGTCCAAACCACTGGGAAATATTAGCTCCTCCCCTACCTTCTACACACCCTTCCACATTTTCTTAAATTCTCCAGGAAGAGGTTTGGTCTCCTATACCTTCTCACATGTGAAACTTGAAAGAGTAAAGTAGGGAATATATCCCTGTCCTTCTTAACACCCCAGATGATGACTGCTGCTATGGGGTGGCTCAGGCATCTGGGTGAGCACCATCTCCTGGCTCTGCTGGCAGCCAACTCAAGGAACACATAGCTGAAGTAGGCAAAATGAGGAATTATGACCAATGACCTGCTCATCCTCCAAGTAAAACAGATTCCTGTAGGGAATAGGATTTTACTCTTTTTTAAAGTTGAGGAAGCTGCAGCCTAAGTCCTCCAGTGGTGTAGCCATGATCCCAGCTGGAAGGCCTTGGTGGGAAGTAGGAGTGGAGGTGACAGACAGACAATCTTTGTAAAAGGTGAATGTATCACACACACACACACTCCCCACCATGGTGACAAAGACAGTTAACAGAGGACCAGAGGAGCAGACTTCAATTTAATGCTCACATTTTTCCTGAAAACTGGAGAGGTGCCTCAGGCCCCTCTACTTCAGAGACCCGGGAAATATTTAGGAGGCAAAGAGAGGGACCAGCCCCCTTTTAGTGCCCAGGACTTCTCCTGGACTTGCTCCAGAGTGGCTTGAAGGCCAATTTCCATAAAAAAACACTGCCTGAGCAAAGTGCAAGGGTCCTCTGCAACATCCAGTGGAGAGCAAAGCTTGAGCCAGAGATGCAGTGTTGTACTGCTTCTCCTCCCTCTTGATAACCAGCTGTGAGGCAGGAAAAAACAACTCAAACCTAGGCAAACAAGGTTTACCCTTCACTGCTGCTGTGTCCCCAGGGGTTAGGAAGGTGCTGGTTGCAGGGAAGGTGCTAGACAGTAACACCTGAGCATGGGGGATAAAACCTCTGGGGCAGCACCCACAAAGGGGCATCTGGCTGCCTTTCCAGCAGCAGGCTTTTGTCACCTGGGTGTTAATGGCCAGCTTCACCTCAGCTGACTGTCCAGTGATGAGGTTAGAGCATTAACACTCAGACTGACACAGAAAAAATTAGATGGAAACATTACTTGGTCTTGCAGGCAGCTAGGACTCCCTCTCTCCACCACCTCCACCTCCCTCAGCCTCTCACTCACATATCTCCAGGCACACTTGCAGCCTCTGATCGCTTTATTGGTTCCAGGGGAAGAACATTACTTGTTCTTTGCACAGATCTCTCTTCCTTCCCCTACCTCTCTTTTTCTTCCCATCCCCAATTCCTGAATATGTTAGTAGTACTAAATAAGCCGCACATCAAATGGTTTTGAAGCTTCCTCTGGCAAAGCCATAAAATCTGCACTGGTAATATATATATATATATTTCTGTCCCAGATTCCCAATCTGTTTCCTTTAAATCCAATAAAACTTATATCATAGGGCTTAAGGGCAGAGAGCTTCATACGATTGAAACTGATTCAGTAAATGCAAAACATAAAAATAAAGTATTGGCATTCCGTATTCCTATGTTTCAATACTGCTTTGATATTTCACTATGAAACCTAAACTGAGCTGGGGTTTTATGCATTCTTTTCCCCCCTCTTTTGTTCCCCCACTTTTTCCTTTGAATTTCATCTCTTTAATCACTGGACCATGGATCAGAAATTCTCGCAACTTGTTTGTGGATGGCCAGAGTCTAAAGCAACAGCTTGTTTAGGAGTCACTTCACCATCTGTTCTTGCTTTTTCCATTAGATGGCTGGTTTTACACAGATATTCATTTTATCGTTCTCTCTGTAGTGCATCATCTTGTTTCATTCACATACTCACACAATTGCCCACTTATCTTCCTGTTTGTGCACAGTACCTATTTGTACAGGGAGTGCACATACTCCTACAAGCAATATTCTCCACCGGCTTTCACCAGGACCACATGTAACTCATGGGAGCCAGGGCTGAGATTTCTTAAAATTGTATAATAGATCCAAAGCTCTGGTGGCTGAAAGGGACTGTTATGATTATCTAGTCTGACTTTTGATATAACAAAGGCCATAAAACAACAAAGACCAAGAAACAATTCCTGAATCAACCAAAAACCCTTTGGCTGAGCTGGAAAATGTTACACAGAGATCTCCAGTTCGGGTAATCCACTACAGCTTTGGAGAAGTTGTTCCAGCAGTCAAAGGTAGCTGGCCTCTTTTTGTGAAGAAAACCTCACTGCCTTCTAAAGTTTCCCTTTGCAGACACTGATTTGTATTCCCTTTGCACTGATAAAATCAAGACCTATCTGGTATCCAACATTTTCTCCCCATAATGGATTCTGGATGAGCTGGTGGCCCCCAGAGGAGAGAGCAGGCACCCAGGCTATCCTTCTGAGCAGCAGTGAGCTGTTGGAGTTGTTTCTCTTTCATCTGCAACCATGACCAGTTTCTGTCTGACAAAATAAATTGGTTGCATTGCTTTAAATTTTTGCTATAAAGTGGGTTTTGAAGACCTTATCAGCTCATACATTTCTGAACATTTCTCAGTCATAGTCCTGCAACAGATGTGCAAGAAATGGTGTTGCAAAATACTCTCAGTCTGGGCTGAGGAAGCTTTTCCAGCATCAAGGTGAATCACCTGATTCCTGCCTCTGTCACAGCAAGGTGTGAGCTCTGCAGCCCGAAAGCAAGGACAGATGACCATGTGCATAGGCCACACCTCTGGTCACTTCTAATCCTTCACCTACATAGGAAGATGCAGATTAGACTCCACGCAACACATGAAGTTGATCTCACCTCAGCAGAGAAAGTTGGAATAACTAACTTCTTAAATTTTTTCCCAGCCCTGTTTCCCATGAGTCTAAAATACATTTAATTTGCAAGGCTGTGTAATTAATGTTTGTTTTCCTACCATCACCTGCATTCAGTGAGTTAAGCATATCCCTAAGGCAGGCAATTTCAAACAGCCATTTTGAATAAATATATAGATACACTAGAAAAATCTTTAATGTCCTCCAAAACCTGGGATTCTATACCAATATGATAATTTCTTGACATCTTCTCCTTTCAACATTTAATTTGATATAGTGACACCAATTCCATAAGTAAAACTACCATAAGCTGGGGGCCTGACAACTCACAGCCTGAAAAGTGAGAGATTGAAGCCTTGCACTGCTGGGAGAGTGAATGGAGCTGGAACATGGCAGGGTCAGACAGTACTTGCCCCAGCCCTGGAGTAAACAAGAGATTTGACATAAAAATCTGAGTGGTTTTAGCTTTAGAAGAACTATTTTTGATACAACTGTTTATTACTTGGTAAAATTTTCCACCCAAAAATCTGTGTATTTGTCAATGAGCTTTTTTCAGAACATCTAGTCTAGCTTCTCAAGAAGATCTTTGTAAGGGGAAGATTTGTGCTATTCACTGAGGAAAGAAAAAAAAAATCAGGAAACGTCATAATTTCTTTTTATTGATAATCCCTTTACATTCCTGGTTTATTTAATCTTATGAACTATTTTCGTTCATAAGATTAAGCACCTGGACTAAGATTTCCTCTCCTGTGGAAGTGAAAGGATGTGTTTCACCTTTCTTGTCATACTTGGTGGCTCATGGAATTTTTCAGGGTTTTATCTGATGTACAGTTATTTTCAGAAATTCATTTTTTCATGTATACAGAGACATTTTGCAATGGGGATCTGAAAGTGACAGAATTCAGCTGGAGTATCACAAATTCTGAAACATCCTAATGGGCAAATAGCTGACATCTGATTGTTGGGAAGGAGCCCTGGATAATTCAGCCTGTTCTGTGGGGCAACTGCCATTTTAAGTCATATCATGCCCGTTCGCTAGTGCAAATTGCTTAACACATCCAACTCTTTTAAGACAGCAAGAAATCAGTTTGACAAGCATTCATTATTCTGAAATCACATATTAAAGAGAGTAACATTTGCAAAAGTACCACAACTATTAAGGGAGAAGAACTTATATGAGGTATAACCTTACTGTGCAGTGGGTAACAGAAGCATTAATAGGAAAAACCTAAGTGGAAACACTTGACAAAATAAATTAAAGCACAGCTCTCCCCTGAAAAGTGACTAAAAATGGCATCCTAGGGTCCCATGTTTATTATGTGTTACCAAGTCCAGATCAGATTTGCTCAGTGTACAAATAAGGGGTGAAATTCTAGCTGGGTTGAACTCAACTGGAGCTTTGCAGATTACTTCAATGGGGCCAGGATTTCATTTTAGGAAACTTTTTTTTTCCTTTTTGATCAGTCTGTGGAGACTCAGCTTGGAAGATCACAAGACTGGTTGAAATGTAAAACAGAAAAATCCTAAAAAATTTCAAAATTGTTTCCATTTTGTTGGGCTGAAAAGAGATCAGTGTTTATCAAATACTTCTGTGTTTTATAGCTGAAGATTTTGCATATGGTGTTTTTAATCAATTTTCTTATCAAAGATATCACTGACATTTATTAGCATTCTTTTCTGCTAGAAACACAGAATTTGGAAAACTGAAAAATCTAAATTATCATGCTGGCATTGATCTTGATATGCCTGTCAATAAAAAAGTCAACAACAACAAAAAAAAGAAGCCAAATAATGACGTGAAAAAGTCTACTTTTTTCTAATGATCTTTGTCTTGAGAAAAAAGTGAGCTTTTGAAAGAGAGGAGGACAGAACAGCTTTCCCAAAATGCAGACTTGCATTCCCCAGTGGTTTGTGTATGTGGACTGGTTTTATGGGTGCCTCGGGGGATTTCTCAGCCTGCAGCCCCTGAAGGCTGGTGGCTGCTTGCCCTGAGTGCTTTAAGACATTGTAGAAGCCTGTGGAGAAGGATAGCCCCACTGTGCTTCCCTCCTCTCTGGCACTGATGGGGTTGTGGATCGGGCTGGGGAAGGAAGTTTGTTTTGCTATTTCCCGTGCTGTACTCTTTCTGTGGTTAAAAAGAGGCTCCAGACTCCAGAGCTGTCAATCTGGCACTTTTCACTAGCACTTAAAAACAATTTCAAAATCTATTAAAAAAATGGGATCCCAAACCTGCTGTATGTGAACAGACAACAGCAAGAGCCATATCAAGGGCTTTGATTGCAGGTGAGGCTGGCTGGAAAGAGTCGGTGCTGTGCGGATATTGCATTTTACTCTTGATAGCACAGGACCTTGCTGTGCTTCTGTCATGTTTAAGCTGTCTGTTTCCATCAGGGAAAGGTCTTACAAGCACAAAACACATGGGCAGCCTTTCAGCCCTGTTTCAAATTTCTGCAACACAATAAATCCGTTTGTTTTTATTTCTTCTTTCTGTAAACATTTCTCCATCTAACATAGTAACTGCTGTTTATACAGTGCAGTAAAAGCACAGGTCAGAGCACAATAAGATTATAGTCTTACTTCAATATGTCCAATCCACAATAAAATAAAACCTTACAAAATATCCAGAGGAACAGTTTGGGGTTCTCTTCATATTAATGTATGTCGTATGGGACGGTTGTATTGGGGCATAATATTTTCCACAGCTGTCAGGACTTATTTAAAAGGCAATATCCTTTTTCTGGGATTTTATTTAGGTTCTGTTTATACCATGTGTAGGATTGTTAATCCCATGATGTATGACTCAGTGGTGTATGATTACTTGAAGGTAATATGTACAAAATGAGCTAAATATTTTGGGATAGATCCTTGGTATTAAACACACTGGGCTCACAACAGAGGGGCGGTATGATAAGGAGGGGACGGAAATGTAACTGCAATCTGCTTTTGTGTCGTGTGCTTTGCCTAAAGGCAGACATCAGTCCTGCCCCAGTGCATTCCCCATTCTCTGTGACCCTTGTGCTCCTGTCCACAGGGAGGCTCACATGCTTTGAAAGCCTCGAATCCTTTTCCACAACTCTCTGTGCTATATTCCTCTGGGAAGGAAGGTGCATTATCCCCCTGCCCTGGCTCTGTTCCATTCACTGGGGCATGCCTGAAGAGGCAGAAATCCTAAAAGGCCATCTACCTCAATTTACATGGGTGAGTTAACCATGAAGGTTGCATTCTGGGGGCTATTTGACAAGAAATACAAAACATATAGTATGTCTTCAGGTTTAAAGAACATGAAACGTGGGTTCATTTCATGGACAGCATGAATGTACTGAGATGTGGTTTTGATCAGCGGAGAGTCCTTTGACATGGAAAACAGAGGCATACCTAAATCCACTGAACTAAACTTGTCCCAAGTGTAACTTCATTGGCCTTACCCCAGGAATGTGTTTGGCCCGCTGACTCCACAGGTACTTATTTTTGCCATTTAGTCAGGTTCTTTCCAAAAGAATGGAAATGAAAGGACACATTAGAAGGCCATAAAGGAGCTGCACTATTAGGCTGCTAATTTTCTTGTACTTACTTAGGGTGTTTGGTAACCAGCTTGTTTGGTTAGAGAATTTGCAGACACCAACATCGGTACTCCCAAACTCTGGGTACCCTTGGAAAAAGAGGCAATATGAAGAAATAAAGACTTGTTAAGGTGCCAACAAGCACCAGAGCAACAAGGTGCAACAAGGCCAGAGCCTCGTAAGTATTTAAGTGCCTGGAAAGAAGACAGACTCCCAAGGGAATTGTTTTACAGTTTTACAGTGCCCATATCCCTGACTCCCCCAGGTCATGCAAGGGTGGTTGAGATGGGAAGGAAGAGCTCAGACATCTGAGTAAGACGCCAGGCCAAGGCAATTTAGCAGCTGAGATCCAGGTAAGTGTCTTTGACATTTAAATACATAATATAGTCAGCTTTTGAAGGGTATAAAGCAGTACAAGTCTCTTGAAGGACAGGACCTAAAAGGACTTAGTTGCTGGGTTCATCACCAGGAGGTATCAATGTGAAACCTTGAAATCTCTGAGATCTTGGCTCATCCCAGCCCTGCAGTTACCTTGAATGATGCTTTTGAGCTCTGGGCACCCCTCTAATCTTACACAGCTCACAGCTGCATAAAACCACTAGGAACAACATGCACTGCTGTACAGCATTCAAGGTCTCCTACCAAATCACACACTGAGAGATGTGCCCCACCACTGCAAGGCTGCTCAGGAGGCTGGAGGAGGCTCCAGCCCCAGCCACGGGCAGGCAAGGACAAAGAGGCAACAGCAAAGTAGGAGGAGAGGAGATGATCCCCATGGCAGAAGGGTCCTGCTTTGCTTGAGATTCAGGAGGCCTGGAGAGGTGCCACATGTGGGGCTGGAGGGTACAGTCCCCTGCATTGCTGCTTGTCCTCACTGAGGCACAGAGCAACATGGGGGCAGAGGGAGAGAAAGCAGCTGGGAAGGGCTCATGAAATACTGGGAGAGCCAGTATGGGACAGCATGGGACCAGGATACTCAGCTGTGTTACCTCAGCATGAGGGACTCGGGAAGAATAAGACCTGTTTTAGAGAAAATAGATGGGTTTGAGCTGCTTTCATCATTTAAAGTCAGATTCAGAAGTATTTACTTATCCCTAGGTAGAGATCTGAAACCTGATTAGAGGGAAAGGCTGGAAGGTCTTGAGTGCAGCACAGCTGTGGTAGGCTGTATTTGTACGTTCCCCAGGTGGAAACTCATGTTCACAGTTTGCTCTTATATGGAATAATTTATTAGTTTGGGTTGGAAGGCATCTTTGAGATCATCTAGTTCCAACCTACCTGCCATGGGCAGGAAACAGTTTCCACTGCACCAAGTTGCTCCAAGCCCTGTCCAGTCTGGCCTTGGACACTTCAGGGATGGGGCATCCACAGTTTCTTCGGGCAACCTGTGCCAGCGTCTGACCACCCTCAGAGTGAAGAATTTTTTCCTAATATCTGATATAAATCTACTCTCTTTCAGTTTTCTGCGAAAATTAACTCTTTTCAAGCTCAAAGAGACCCTACAGGCACCACAGCTGAGAGCAGGACCTGAGAGGAGATTGTGAAGAAGTGGGAAAAAGTGGGCAGGTGTCCCGGACAGCAGGAAGGGTGCTGCAGTACTCCCTGGGCTGAAGCAGGAGACCCAGGCAGTGGTTTCACTAGCACTACTGCACTCACTTACAGGCAGTGTTCCACCAGCAGTGCCAACAGCAGCCCTGGATACAGCTGAGCAATGACGGCTCTGATGGAAAACAGCTCTAAATGGGATGGATTGGGACACTGCAGTTTTCCTCCCAACTGAGAGTGTGAGACTTGCTCAGCAGGGAATGACTCCTAAGGAGAATGGCAGAGCTTTTCTCACACAGGGTGTTAAACATAGCAAGATGCTACATGGGATGGTACTGAAGCATCTGTGGGTGAGATTTCAACCAGAACACACTGTGCTGGCCACTGGCAAACCAGAGGGCATCTGCTGGTTCCTGACAAAACCTCTTCTTCCCTCTTTTTCCCAGATGATACACTGCATTTATTTTAAAACAAAATTAAAAATAAATAAAAGTGAAATGGTGAGCAAAATTAATTGCCTCATATCAAAGTGTTTGCTAGAAAATTACAGGGAGACAATGTGATCCCAGAGAGGGGGGAATAGGCAGTGGGATGCATCCTTCCTGTCCAGGAACAGCAATGAATCCTCACAAAACTGGGACAGTGACTTAAAAATAATCCATGTGTTTCATTTGCTTAAAAATGCAGGGCAACTGCTGCCTGGTCTCCTGTTCTTCAACCCTGAAAAATGAGCTTGCTTCCAGTTCCAAAGTTTTCCATGTCACCACGACATCTAGAAATTTACATTTCTTCATTCAGAGGTTAAGGAATATTGATTGTTTAGGCTTTCCTCCTTTTTTCCCCTACCAACACAGTGGGACATTACGCAATATACTGGATATCATGATATTGGATAGTTTTTGACATTGTGTCTCCTTTAATGTACAGCCACAGTTAGAAAAAATTGAGAAATCTTATGTACACTTCATAATCTGACAGACCTATCCCATTTATCATTCCTATGGGCCAAAACCTGGAGATATTTACTAGCTATAGATAAGATTCTTGTTTATTTTTCAGTGCAGATAAAATACCTTGTCTCAGAGCAGGATCTTCTGCTGGATGCTGCACAAGCCTTCCTTTTAGTTTAGGGAAAAAACATTTACACAGTGTTTTCCAGGCAAACATTGCCTTGCTCAGCCATGCTCAGAGCAGACTGAATGCAATGGGGCTGTGTTAGCACCCTGTGCTCTCTGTGCTAACCTGCATTTCAAATAATTAATAGAGCTGCAGTAACCATAACTTCTGGTCAATACAGGCCACAGCAAAGTTTGTACATGAGATGTTAAACCACTTCAGAAAATGGACAGAGCAGGCTCAGATATAGGCAAGCTCTCCAAGTGGCTTGCAGAAGCTGTTAGTTTGTGAAAGATGCAGGATTTCTGCTGCAATTTAATATTTTTTACACATAAAAGAGGCTGAAGGCCTTCTGAAGCCATAAATGTGAAAACAGTGGAAATTGATGGAAGTTTTGCCTGACCTTCCTGTGAGCACTATTTGATGATGAAGGTGAGGCCAGAGTACTACCTGGTGCAGCAAACCCTTGTGGTTGGCCCTTTGGAGTTCCATCACCACCCAAAACACGTGGTTTCTACAAAACCCCCAGCACTTCCTCATGCCCCATGTGCCCTTTCCCACTTTATCCTGGAGCTAACTGACCTCTGAAGAGGAACTTGCCTGGAGACCTGATATTTGGAAGCTGACACTCTGACCAAGTTTTAGGCCCAGTCAGAAGATGCAGTTTCCTATTTTCTGCATTGTGCAACCCAGAAAGAAAGTTAAGCTTCTATGTTGGCATTCCTAAGGCAAAGATGTTTCCAAGGGCAGGGGCTTTCCTCTAATTCTCATTACTTATGACAAGCTCTGGTTGCATGTAAATAACTCCTGCACACAATAATGCTATTATCCAGTAGTGTCTTTTTCTTGCCTTTCAATATCATCGTCAAGTTTATTTACATAGCCCCTTGCTCTTCAGTTAACACCCTTCCAGACATACTATTTCCTTGCTCTATAATTATCTAGCCATTGTAAAGCTGAATTGGCAGACCCTATATTGTAATTCTGGCACTTTTAGACTAATTGGGGATAACTACATCAAGAGAAGATGGTCAGTGGCAAATAAGCACCTTTTTCCCCTGAAAAATAATAGTTAGCTACTGCTTCAATCACCTTTTTGACAGCCCAGCACTTCTATATTTTTTGAATATATATTTCTACAAGGAGAAAGCTATTACTAATACACCATATCAGCATGTCCTGTCCATAAATCTATATTTTTTTATTATGGTAGTGCTTCACAACTCAAAACAGTGTGGGTGACTTTCTGCATTAATTTCAGTAGGCATGTCCAGCAAGAACTGCAGCCTCTCCACCTGGTGAAGCAGGAGCAAGAACTGCTAGGCATCCTGTGGGCCAGTAAAGGAGTCATGAAAAAGCTTCATGGACAAACCAGAGAAATCACAGGCTTTTTCTGGGTTCAAGAGAAACATGTGAGAGCAGCAATGTGAAAATCTGGGACTGCTGTCCCTGGGATTAAAGAGGTTTTTCTACACTTTGCAAAGTATTTCATCTCGTTCATGACATATGGGCCTTGGAAGTCACACAAGTGAGATATTAAATATGCACTGCCTTGTGGTGACAAATGTACACTGCTGAACAGAGGGTAACAGGGGCCATGTGCCCTGTTAGATCTGTCCAGGCACACGTGTGGCATCCCAGGGTGAGCTGTCACCTTGCAGCCTGCCCACGCCACACTGGCCATTTGGCTTTCCTCCTCTGTGCCTTTCTTAGTAATTCCTTTAGCCAAAGAGCAAAGCTTTGGTGAGAAGCAGCTTGTTTTGTTGTCTCTGCGTGGGGGTTGATGTGGGCACAGAGCTCAGTGTTGGGACACGCCAGTGCAAACATTTTCCATGACCTATCCAGCA
Organism: Hylia prasina; assembly: GCA_013397195.1. Taxonomy (NCBI): domain Eukaryota; kingdom Metazoa; phylum Chordata; class Aves; order Passeriformes; family Sylviidae; genus Hylia; species Hylia prasina. Next base: position 147,928 of record VYXD01005113.1, read on the forward strand.
TCCCAGCCAACACAGATCCCCATGGGCTGTCAGAAGAGACTTGGGATCCTCCAGAAAACTTCTTGTGACACCACAAGTCCCTTTGGGATGCAAGGGACCTCCTGCCCCTCCAAAGTCTTTCTTCTCACCTCAGGTCAGCTTCAAAATCCCTTTGGTCATGGGGAACCCAAAGCACTCTCAATGAAACACTTTCATTTCACTCTTGTGTTGGTATCTAGGGCAGTACAGGAATAAAATTGCTCAAATCTTTCAGAGGCCTTTAAACGAGTGTTTCAACCTACACATTTGTACCTCTCTTAAATATCTTGCTTATTCCATCTCCAAATTTCTGCATAACCCATCCATCCAGTACACCCTACACCAAATCTTTTGCCCTGTCATCTCCTTGTAAAGAGAGGGTGTCAAATACACAGTCAGCTCATTGGACACAGCTAGGGAAATAGTTTAGTCTTCCCAGTGGAGTAATTAAGGAAATCATCCCACCTAGCTGGTCAGCTCTAGCCACACACCTAATCAGCCAGGCTGGAAGCAGGAGACTTGAGACACACAAGGACTGGAAGGGGAAGGACATGCAGCACGTGTACATGCAGTACATGGAGAATTCATGGGTTAGGCACCTCTGTTCCCAAGGATCCAACAGTGGGACTCAGTCTGAGAAAAGAGTCTCTGACTCCTGGAGAGCTGTTAAAAGGCCTGTGATGGACTCTCCTGGTAAATCCTCTGGGGAAGGGAATTCTGTGAGCTGAGCTGTGGCGGTGTACAATGTGTCCCTGGTTGACAAAGTTGCTATCACACCTTGGGCAGTAACATTCCAGCTGCAGTTGCAAGAAAGGAGTCTTGTCCACCCAAACAAGAAGAAAGTTATCCACCAAACTTTTGGGCCAGTATTTGTACAGCATATTGTATTTATATACAAAAAGATACAATGTACTGCATTGTATCCCACCACATGCCTGCTACAAACTCTGGGCAAAAAGGATCTGATAACCCAAAGACTGGAGATTCCTCCTTTTCTCATTTTCTTGAAGTTTCTTTTTGCCCTACTTAGATTTGTGCTGCATGTTAAAAAAACCCAAATTATCCAAAACAATAATTGTCTGTTGTGCCAATAGTCTAACTCAATAACAAATCTGAAATTTAATTAAAATCTCTTATTTCAGTCCTTCTATGTACAAGTTGGTAATCGTTGAACTTTTTGTGAACTAAAAGTCTTTTTCAAAGAGCCAGGCACTTTGGCAGAGGAAAGAATGGAGATGAGTAAATTTGAGAAGTGCATTGGCATCGCCGCCTTCAGTTCCTGAAGGGGAGACAAGAAAAGGACCTTGACCAATATTGACAGACAACACTCATTTTTGCTGTGTCCCATAGGGGCAGTGCAGGAATTGTTCCTTGTCTTTTTCATTTAGTACTAAGATTTTAATGAGCTTTCTTATTTTTCTTTTTCATCTCCATAGGGAAGAATGTTTCTTTTCCTTTCCATTTTATTTCCATTTGCCTCACCAAAGGAGCTCTTCACAGAAAAAAAGAGGAAACTACAACAGAACTGTTCATCCTAATGTGTTTCTAGCATGGTTCCACATTTATAGATGAGACTTAGCTGTGCTTCTGTTATGTGCTTTAATTAAGTCAAAGTGCAAAGTCCCACCATACCAAATAGAAACCTTTGGCTTGGAAGTGTGACTGGAAGCATCGAGGGAAACAAGGAATTCAGTGGAACAAGGTAGTCAGTGCACTAATTAGTGTCCAACATCTGCATCAGAAGTCTGAAAAATGTGATTTTGAGCCTGTGTCTGAAAGGGCATGAACTGCTCTTTCCTTTGTGCTCAGCCACGTGTACCTGTCCCTCGCTGTGCTCACAGCAGGACTCGAGGAGGTGAGACCACTGGATGAGGGAGCTGATCTGACTGACCTAAGGAAACACAAAGCAAAAGGACAGGAAAACCCAGCAGAACCAGTATGTCTCTAGGATGATGAGGAGGCAACAGCTGGCTGTAAAACTACACCCAGGTATATGGAAAATAACATTTAAAACATCTGATCTATGATTATTTAATGCTGGGCATCAGCAGAATATCCTGTTAGCATAGAATAAATTCACTCCAGAATTCTCCTGCCTCAGCTCACCAGAAAATTTGTATGTTTAAGTTCTCAAACTCAAACACAAACATGTTTCTTTGAAGAGTGAAATCCACTTGGAATTCATAAAAAGTGTTCTTGTATTATGGGTTTTAATATTTATTTTAACTTTCTGAAGAACCAGAAGAAAAGGCTCATTTATCAATGGTGCTTTTCAGCAGGAGAAATTTGTTTCTGTAGGGGTGTCTGTTTGCTGATGTTAGGAGGAGAAAGGCAGCAAGTTCCCAAAGCTTTGCCTATTTGTACCAGAGGTCTCAGGTAGGTCAGAGTACCTTCCTTGCTGCAATCATATTTCCAAGCTGGCATTACTAAAGTGCTGTAACAGAAAGAAAAACTATCTGACTTGTGAACTGAGGCTTTTGATAACTGCAGAAGTAAAATGCATCCTATTCATCAGAGATGTTCAGATGGGTCACAGTGTAAAACACATTTCAGAATCACTGATTCTGCCAGAGAAAGGCAAGCAAAACCTCATAGGAGAAGACATTTTTCAGTCAGTAGGACTCAGAACACTACCCGTGGAAGCTGTTCCATTACAAACAGCTCTGTTTCCTCTGCTGAAGGTATAGTGGAAACATCTCATTTTTATTTAGCTGATCAGGCACCATTTCTTTGCAAAGTGGAGTGTGGTATAAAACATGCAGAATGAGGTCTTTAAGAAGTTATGCATTTTCTTGGACAGTTTTTAATTTTAGACGTCTGAGTCTTATTACTGTCCAGTCAGAGCTTGCTGGCACTTGGGGAGTGCCAGCTTCCTTAGTGTTTGAAGTGGCAACTACATGAACTGTGACATTTTAAAAGCATGATGTCTGCTAGGCATGTCTCAAAAGTTGTATGTGTTTGCTAAGTCCATAAATCTTCATGTCCACTTGTTGCATTACAGTTTCAAATTCAGATTCCAACTTTTGCTTCTTTTTGCCAAAAAAAATGTATATGCCAACGTTTAATATTTCACTGCAAATTTATTAAAACTGGAAGAACTCATGTAGAGTAAGGCTCTCAGACAGAGGGTGTGTCTATACTGCAGCCTGGAGGTGTGACTGTGACTTGAGCAGACAGCAGGAGTAGCTTTCATCTGGCTTGCTGGGTACTGATAACAGTGTAGTGATGGCAGCAGAAGGATGAGTAACCCATGGAGATCTGTGCACCTTCCCATCATTTCCAAGAGCTCTGAGGCTGCTAGTTTCAAGCTGGGTTGGAGAGTTTTCATGAGCTGCAATCCCCTTTGGGTTTCTACATGTGGGCAGACAAAAGCAAAAGGAGAGTATATTAAAGAAAGATACTTTTCAAAGTATATGAAAAGATAATTTTTATAATAGCCAATGGCTATTATGTCAGTCAGGTGAACGTGTCTGGAGTTTCAAAAAAAGGTCAGAAACCTGCTTCTCCTTATGCCAAGGGTCTTCGAGGATAGGGATGAGTTCTTCTTGCAGATTAAAAAATGGCTGGAATAAAAGGTATTAAAAATCCATATGAATGTGAGCAGAGGAAAGGTTCCTTGAGGACTGTGAGAACAAAAACAAATGCAACCTGCTGGCCACAAAGTTCCCAAGCCACAGATGTGGAACATAGGTACAGAAAATATCACAGTATAATGTCTGGTTCTTTCCCTGAGCCTCCACAAGCCACTGTCACAGAGACGGGGCTGTGGCAAAGACACATTTCTGGTCTGACTCAAAATGGCCATAGCTTCATTCTTACGAAAAATTTATAAGAACCATTTTTCATTTGTGCAGTGAAAAGAAAATACCCATAAGGAGCTGTCTCACGGAGTTGTTCCTGGAGTTGTGCTCCTTAAGCAGGCTCAAAAACTGCTTAGGAAATAGAACTGGGCCTCTCTGTGGTTTGTCCTCTGGAAGTATCAGCTCTGGTTTCACAGTAGTCTAAAGAGCAATCGTGAGCCTGGGGTCAGGAGAACATAACCACAGTGTTCATTGTCCCACTGTGTAAACACACAGTGTCCTCAGTACAAGAGGGACATGGAGCTCCTGGAAGAGGTCCAGCAGAGACCACAAAGATGATGAGCAGGAGCACCTCTCTTGTGAGGAAAGGCTGAGAGACTTGGGCCTTTTCAGCCTTGAGAAGAGACAGCTGAGAGAGGACCTTATCAATGTATATAGGTGTCTGAAGGTGGCATGTCAGTGGGGTGGATCCAGGCTCTGCTCAGTGGTGTTAAGCAATAGGACAAGGGGCAATGGCCAGGAACTAATGCACAGGAAGTTCCATCTGAATTTGAGGAAGAACTTCTTTGCTGTGCAGTGATCACACACTGGAACAGAGAGGCTGTGGAGTCTCCCTGACTGGAGGTATTCAAGAACTGTCTGGACACAATCCTGTGCCAAGTCCTCTGGGGTGATCCTGCTTAAGCAGGGAAGTTGGACCACATGACCCGATGTGGTCCCTTCCAACCTGACCCATTCTGTGATTCTGTGTCTTTTGCTGAGCCCATCTGACTAGAGGTGCTTCAGCTGTTCTTTGGAACAGGAGAGTAAGGGAGCAGTAGAGGCTCTGAGATGTCTCAAGGTCTGTTGGGTGAAAAGCTGTGAGGAGGCAGGAAGAAGAGTGTACAAGAAATGCTCCTGGGGCCATAATATCTTGTGGGAATGACTGTTCATTCTACTCCATCCTATAGGACTGGGCCAAGCAAGCTCAGAAAACCAAGAGGAGGCACCTTCTTATCCAGAAGGTGAGACAACATGGGATGACACTGCTACAGCATGTAGCGATGGCCAAAATATAAGAAGGATCCGAGAAGGAATAAAACTTTTACAAGTCTATGTTAATCCCTGTGGTGGGGACATAACCCAAAGCTCCACTAGGAGTCCACAAGGTATAAAGCCCCACTATTAGATGGTTTACCAGGAAGGATAACTCTTCACTAACTCCATTGCTTATGTTCTTTATTCAGACACCTACAGACAATTGCAAAGGTCCCTCCTGGGCAGGGCAGCCTTCCAGTCTGCTCTGTCCTGACAGTTGAATGTAGTTCACCCCTGAACAGACTGGCTTCCTACATATATATGTTTTCATTCTTAGTGAGCAACTTGCCAGTGAGACAAAGCAACAATGAACCATTCATATAATGGCAATCTACAAGAGTGACAGATCTGAGATACAATGATTTTTTTACATTGTTTGAACAAGCAGTTGTTTTCCAGAGTACAGAAAAAAACAGGGTGAGTGCTGCTCTAATAGCTCTAGAGTACATCACATTTCCTATTAAAATACAATACTGTATATTTAATAGGAAATGTGCTTGACAGAGTGGATCAGACCAGTGGTCTACTTCTTCATCAGTATTTATACCCAGAGAGTTCGCAGGAATGTGAGAGACATACCACAATAGGCCACTAGAAAATAATTTATTCACAAGAAAACCATCTCCTTAACTCACTTTGTTTAATGATGTCCTGCCTACTTTGAAGGCTGATGCCTTTTCCACTTTGGACCTCTTATTATTCATATAAATTCCTAACCCTGCAGAGCGGTTGGCCTCAGTAATACTTCCTGGCAGAAAGTTCCACAGGTTAATTATGTGTTAATTATTTCCCATGTTCCCTTTAAAATACCTGCATCCAAGTCAAAGAAAATGCTCACCTCCCTTTGGTTTCAGTAGACTCAGGGGCTCTGGGCCTTGGCAGCTGGGGGTGGCACTGACAAGGTGGTAAGGAATCCAGCTGTACGTGCAGTTTACATTAAATGGAGCGTACTCCAGCTGCCCTCATTTTTGATAGAGATCTGAGCACTGCAGAGATTTAAGGTTCCCTCAGTGATCCATCACGGCTCTAGACTCAAACAGAGCTCCATTCTGGGATGTGCAGCTCCCCGTGGAGCATTTTTCCACTCCAACAAAGAAGTCATTGTGTGTGTGTTTGTGAGTGTGTGTAGTGGACGGGGAGTAGGGAGCGAGCCACAGCACACAGACTGATACCTGCAGATTAAGTAAACTGCCACAGCACACAGACTGATACCTGCAGAAGTATTAAGTAAATTACTTCTGTCCCATCCTCAAGGTAAATTGTTAAATGCTTGCTTGTGTCTGACATGAGGATGCTGAGCTGGTGCTGCAATTCATGCCTTCGTGCAGGTCCACTTTTACACCCCACCTATTCCGACCCACTGTCAGCCCGAACGAAATGGCCCAGCTCTCCCTCATCTGTCCACAGTCAACAATTTCCAGTGAGTTCCTTGTGCTGGCACCATACACAGGGGGCTCTGTACAGACACATCAGCTCGCTGAGAAACCTGAGCACCTGGTCAGCAGCTGGTCCTGGTGACACTGCCATGGCTGGTGTGAGGGGAGACACAGGCTGGGAGCACATGCCCAGAGGTCTCACAGAAGCTCACAACCAGGGGCAGGGGAGATGGGTGTCAGCTCATGCTTCCCCTGCCTCCAGCAGCCCTGCCTTCTCCCTCCTGTTGACCCCAGTGCTCCTGAGATTATGCAGTAGGTCAGATGAGGACCCTGATCTTAGCTTAAAGCTACCATGATCTTAAAACAGAAAAATACCTAAAGACAGGCTGTGAGGAGAATAATTCCTTTGCCCAGCTCAGTGTGGAGGCTGCAAAGAGTGCTGCTGGGGTGGTAGTGGCAGGAGCTGGGAGGGCAGGAAAGCAAGGTTGGATGTCAATCTACACAGTGATTAGATTACAGGGATTGAAAAATGATAATCTTTTTCACCTTTTAGTCCTTTCATTTGGGAAACTCTAAACATGCTACCGACACAGCCAGCAGCCTTGGGTTTGCACAGCATGCTGTGCACAGATGCTGGTCTGTCAGTGAGGCTGAGTGCTCCCAGCACAGCCTGCACTGATCCCATGTGCCCTCCACAGCACAGGGGCAGGATGTGAACGGGAACATGAGATCCAGCAGGAGTCCAGATAAGGGGAGCCTTGCAAAGAAAAGGAAAACAAGCAGCACAAGAGAGTTCAGGGACATGAAATCAGAAGAGAACGAGGTGAGCAAGAAGCAGATTTGCTTTCCAGGGTACTCAAGCTTTATCACAAGAGCTCTGAAACATCATATTGTTCTCTCCCTCTGGGGACAGCAGCTGCTGGGACATGGTGGGAGGTGACATCTGATAGCCTGGAACCTCTCACCCAGGTCTAAGAGACCAGACCAACACAGTGACCCTGCTAGACAGGATGGGCATTTTTTTGCAGACCAGAAAACCAAAGCTATTATAACTGTGCTTAATGTCACTGGAGTTTCAGTCTTATCTTAATGGATAGGGAGGCCCTACTTTTAGAATTAGTCAAGAATCTAAGATCAGCTCAAAAATGTTTCCTCCAGCACCCAGGTTACATTGCTCTGACTTTGAGGAAAGAGAATAAACCCAGAGACCAAAATTTCAAAATAGAAACACATGAACAGGGATATTTTAGGACGTAATTTTCACAGGTCATGGAGTGCTTGATGGATGTGTCTGATGTGTGCTAGCATCAGAACTGCTGGCTCCTGATCCAGCAGCCATTTCCTTCCATACTTCCAGATGCAGAATATTTTTTTCCATAGCCTTAGTGATACATTAAGGATGGCAGTAAAGGGACAAGGACTGCTGGCTCTGCACCTACTGGAGTTTTTCTAGGGAATGGTGCAATGACAAATTTACCCATTCCAGCCTTAAAAACAAAATCTGAAAACCCAGCCTTCATTCTTTCCCTCTGTAAATGTTGGGTTTTCCTAGCAAGCCAAAAATCATAGCACCTAAATACTTGGGAGAGAACAGTCATCAAGAACTGTATAAGCACTTCTGCTACACCTTGGCATTAGCAGTGACTGCACTGTTTTCTTTAGAAGCTTCTGAGTGGCAGGAAAGTGGATATAAAAAAGAAGAAATAGTTAGAAATTGTACAATATTCAAGCAGACTGTAATAATGTTAAATACCATTTTAAAGCCCCTAAACTACTTTAAAAACAACAAAAAAGGGACTGATTTACAATCTGCTTCACAGCTGAAGGGTGGAGTCCAGTAGGAATATTTGCCTTTGGATATGCTAGTAAAATAACAAACCTATATTAATCCAGTCTTGAACATAACTGCCAAGATTTTGAGTGTATCCGTCTGTTAACAGTATAGCAAAACAGTCAAAACAGACTTTATTTTAAAAAGGAATAAAAAGATGAAGGCACCAGTAAGACAGAAGTCAGTTATTCATTATAATACTTTTTGCAGCAGTGCTTCACTTCAGAAGCTGGAGAGCTGGTGGTTTTCTTTGCTTTGTCGTCAGATGTTTGACATGCAAATCAGAGATGAACGAGTCATGTACACACCCACTTACAGTGTGTACGTATATATGTGCATATATACAGATATATATGTACTAAAGATTGAATTAGTAAACTTCTTTACCTGGGGAAGAGGCATGAGGTATGACACAAGTCCCAGTGCACAGAGAAAACCATATTTTGATCATGGTTCATGGTCACCGTGGTAGAACTAGGTTGCCAATCATGTTGCTTGTGACCAGCTTATCACAATGTCAGTAGCTAATGGGCATGAAACAAGAGAGCAACTATCTCCAAAGGCACTGAACAGAACAGGCGTGTTTGAATTGCAGTATTACATGGTGGGGCACAATCATGACTGGCAAGCAAAAGGGGGAGGGTTACCTAACACCAGCAGCTCCACATTACACTGCCCTGTAGGAAGAGATGAGCTGCCAGAGCAAAGTGACTGTGAGAGACAGAACAGCTCAGCGATGTCTCTGCAAAACTCAGCTGATCAGCTCGTGGTGTTAACAGGCTTGCTCAAAATTGCTAACAGATTGCGTTTATTCACACCACACAGAATACTGGGAGTGAGCCGAGATGTCTCTTATGGAAACCATTACAGACCAAACCACTGGGCCCTATCTTCTCTGCATAAATGAGCAGAGCTTGACTGAGTCAGCAGAGGTTCCCCATTTAACATGAGCAAAGAATGTGGCCCCCCTGCTTCAAGCCCTCAAAACATGCCAAAACTGTCACCTTTAAGGTCTGAGTGATCAAGGTTTGCTCTTTACCTCCCAAACAATTCTTTCACCAAGTCCCTCAACATAGGTAAAGCAAAATAACTTGAAATATCCCAACTCATACTTGAACAAAAATTAAATAATAAAAAAGACAGACTTACAGCAAGAGAACAGATTGTGCTTGATTCTTGGTACCAAACTCTTCCTCAGTGAGAAGTCTGACTTTTGTCTGTTTGGCAGGTAGTTGTAGACAATGTGGTGGAGACACAGGCCTGTCCCAGCACCAGTACCTGGCAGATGACACAAGGCACATGACAGGAGGATAACACCTTTCTGTGATGTGCCAGGATCTTGAAGAACCACACTGCTTATTGCCCTCACCATTGCCAGTAGTTTGTGACAAAATAATAGAATCAGTAATAGCTTTTCACTGTGGGGATTACTCCAAAAATGAATGAAGAAACCTTCCCTTCACCATGTAACTTCAAACACAAAAAAGAAGTCAAAGGGCATAAGCACAGGCAATTCTAAAATAAAACAATTTTTTATAACAGGTCCCCTACACACCTGTCCCAAAAAGTACTTGCTGGGCATCTCTCATTGCTCATGGCAGAACAGGAACATTTTGGATTGAAGAGAAGTGCTATCACCATGTTTTTGTTTCACTTCACTGTAGAGAAAAGCAGCCCTCCACCTCAGTGAGCTAATTCTCCAGTTAGCTTTCCTCTGGTACATCCACGTTAAATTCAGGATGACACTGACACCCCAGCTATTTCAGTCAGTCAGCTCCAAAATGACAGCTTTTGTTTTAATGACAAAAGTTTCTAATTCTGTGATCGTTATCTCTGACTTGGGCTTCTGGGTACTATCCTTATGTAAAGCAAAAGAAAATGCTGGTGAGCTCCTGAGTACACTGAAGCCAGTGGGTCTGATGGGTCCAGGGACTGAGGCCAGCTGTATGAGGTTCAAAGCCAATTGCTGCATTTGGCCACAACAGCCCCAGGAAGCCCCACAGGCTGGGGGCACAGTGTCTGGAAAGCTGCCTGGTGGAAAAGGACCTGGGGGTGCTGGTGACAGCAGCTGAACATGAGCCAGCAGTGCCCAGGTGGCCAAGCAGGCCAGTGACATCCTGGCTGTGTCAGCAATAGTGCAGGACCAGGGCAGGGATTGTCCCCCTGTACTCAGCACTGGTGAGTGTGAGTAAAATCAAACTCAAATCCTCAAACACAAATCAAATCCTATGTTCAGTTCTGGGCTCCTCATGACAAAAAAGACATTGAGGGGCTGGAGCATGTCCAGAGAAGGGCAACAGAGCTGAGAAGGGTCTGGAGCACAAGTCTTATGAGGAGCAGCTGAGATCTGGGGCTGTTCAGCTTGGAGAAAGAAAGGACTTGGCTGAGAAAGGACTTTATTACTTTCTACAACTACATGAAAGAGCCTCTAGCCAGGTGGGGATTGGTGTCTTCTCCCAGGTGACAAGTGATAGGACAAGAGGACATAGTCTCAAGCTGTGCCATAGGAGGTTTAGAGATCAGGAAGAATTTTTTCTCTGAAGGAGTTGTGTGTTAGGCTGCCCAGGGAAGTCGTGGAATCACCACCCCTGGAAGTGTTCAAGAAATGACTGGAGATAGCACTTAGTGCTGTAGTACAATTGACAAGGAGGTGATGAGTCCAAGATGGAACTGGATGGTCTTGGAGGTCTTTTCCAACTTAATTAATTTTGTGACTCTGTGACTTTCACCATCAGTATCAAAGGATCAGGATTTCAATCCATAGTCTAGCTCAGTCTATAAATTTTGGCTGGGCAAATTACTTAATGAACCATTTAACAATTTATTGCTTTGGGGAGAGTTACTTATTTCCCCCTGCCTTTGTTTTCTCCTCTGATAGAACACACAGACTTTTATAAACCATAATTAGCAAGTTTTGAAAGACACTTAGACATTTTGAGATAACAGCACACTACAGATGCATGGTGTATTTATTCTTAACACTTCAGGCCAGTGGTCCTCAACCTAGAATCTGCAAAGCCATAGCTTACAGAGTTGGGTTGCAAGTTCATTGGAAGTACAAATGGCTCACAGGTAGAAACTGTGACATGAACCTAGAAGTGGTATTTGGAGTGAGGTCATGAACCTGGTGGTGAAACCAGAAGAAGTGTCCATCAGGTTTGCTAGTTCCAGAAGGGCTTAAAATAGCAGGCTTTGTGCTGATAAATATGTTTCCACTCTAGGCTACAATGCAAAGTCCCACAGATGTGCTTTTCTGTTGAGCTGTCCCTCAAGAACAACAACAGAAAGTTCTGCCTGCGCCAGTGATCTACTCAATTAGATTTTACTTCAATATGTGTTAAGAGATTGGAACAAGATTTTAAACAAATGTTTACCCCCAAAAAGAGCCTTAACAGACTCAAACCTATATTTCCCATGTGTATACATCATCCGAAAAATAATAATAAAAAGTCTCTGGGACATACTGTGAATATCAGTTTGGCTACCAGCTTTACTGCATGGAAAACTTCCCAGCAGGTGGTTGTAATCCTTCTAGAAAGAAATAAGGCTGGATCAGCAGCACCTTGGGGTGTTAGGTGCCCGTCTCTTATTGGATTTACACTGCGATAATCTAAGCACAAAACCACAGCTTCTTGGGTTACTTCATTAAAGAGCTGACATTTTGGTTCGTGAAGCCATGTCTAATCTAAGCACTTCACTTGCATTCAGTTTATCACTGGTAAACAACTGTTGTATTCAGCTTTTACAGAGCTTACTAGTTTTTCCTGGGCATTGGACTCTCTCTTTGTCCTAAAAGTATATTTCATTTTCCAGGAACATTATGTCCTGGAAAGCATTTTTCATACAGCAATAATAAATAAATAAATAAATCTCCCTCCAAAGGGTTTTCATTTGTCACATATAATTTATGCCCACATTAGATTCATTCCTTAAAATAAATACTGAAACCTCAGAGCAAGCCCTTGTTCAGGTCTGCAAAGGGAAAAAGTGCTGTGTAAATGGGAGTGGTGGTTCAGCGCAGCCTGAGCCCCACTGGTACCCTCAGAGAGCAGAGCAGCAGACTGGGGTTTTTACTGGCCTCTGTTGTGTCTGTTGAACTGCTGCTCCGTCTTTAGTGAAATCTCAAGCAACAGAAATCCTCTATTAAAACCACCTGCACAGCTTTGTCAGCCGAGCTCCGCGCTGTCAAATGACTTAGCTTCTTAAGCCAATACAAGTCATTAAGAAGAAGGTGAATTAGAGATTTAGACGTTGCCGATAGTAACTATCTCTGATCAATTGATATCTTCCTCTGATAGAGCGGCGCTCCCCGGCCGACCCCCTTCCCTGCCTCATCCGTGCAGACCCCGACCACTGGATCTAATTATGGGTGAGGAACACCAGGCCCTCGTCAGCGCTGAAAGGCCATCAGTAGGCCTATCCATTAATAACTCTCCTGTGCGCTGTACATTGTAATTGTCAGACTGCAATTTACAGTAATCCTCCAATGCAAAACTTAAATAGCTGCAGCTGATTTGAAATTCATACAACCAGTTGAAAGAGAGAAAAACAAGATGCACGGGTTAAAAGGCCAAACTGTGCAAGTGTGTGCGCTGAGTGACAGACATTTTAGTACTAGCCTGGGACCATATTTTAAAAGGTCACTGAAAACTTTTGGCTTGGGCCCTCTGACAAACAATGAACTTTCCATATATTTATTTGCCATCTCTTTGTTTTTACAGCAAGCAGAATAAATGAGTTAAATGACGTTGTGCGGGTCTGCACATTGTCAGCACAGGTTATAAGTCATTATTAAACTCCATCAAATCAGACCAAACCCGGTCTAGGCAATGAGACTAAAAGTTATTTGCATTCCTTCTGTCATAAAAAATCATATCCCCTTACCCAAGACTTTCGTTTCTTTATTAAATGCAGCCACAAGAGTATTTCAGGTCTGGCAATGTGAGCTCAGGAAAACCTACTCTGTATAACTCAGTGTAACAGCTTAGAACCGATTCCACTAAAATGTCCCAGTTGAGTGTATCTGGGCACTCAATCAAGACATACATATTACTTTTAAATAAGATTAGCCTTTATATTTTGCTGCTTAAGTTAAAACTTTTCATGTCATTCTCTCATTTTATGTAAACTCCAACATAATTCTGTTTTAGAGAATACTTCAAACAAATTAAAATCCTCAACTTGAATGTGTCTAGCAAAACTCACCTAATGGCATAGCAAGCTGTTTGGTGACACTAAAACACTTTTAAATAAGATGAATTTTCCCTGCGTTGCCCTGGCTTTGTAATTACTGCTGCTGAACAGCAGACGCCTTTGGTTACAATGGCAAAAGCAGCGGCTTGTGCTCTGAAACTTATTTGACAAATAACTTACAAGTGACCTGCAACATCTGTTTAAAAAATCGTCCTTTCGTATCTGCCTCGAGTCCAGCATCAATTATGAAATGCAAACATATCATCTGGGGCCGAGGGCAGCTTTTACACATACACAAGGCACGGTGTGGGGAGGGGGCAGGCTGCAGGCGCCTTCCTTACGCCAGTCAAGGGGAAAGAAAATGTTTAAGTAAGGCTCCATCTGAGCTACCAGCTCGTAGCATCACAGTAGTGAGATCCAGTGACACTCAGCCAAGGGCCTGATGGCAGTGGCGCTTGGCTCCTGGTGCTCAGGAGGGCATGAGACACGGTGGGATGGGACTTGGAGAGGTGGGCAGTGATGACCAGCACCTTCAGCCACCCTGGACATCAGCTGGAGCAGTAGGACCACAGAAACTCTGAAATCCAGCCACGAGCTTTGCTCATGCAGAAGGTGCCAGCAAGGGCTACAGAGATGTGTAAGTCATGTCAACCCCTCTGGAGCTGAAAACACCTACTTAAGCAAAGGATGCCACTCTCCAAAGAACACCAGCAAAAGACTTTCATAAAACTAATGACAGCCTGGTTTATGCTCACAAAATCCTGGAGTGATGGAGATGATGCTCTTCAGTCTCTAAAGCTCTCCTCAACCCTACCTCTCAATAGTTTAATACTGGCTTGGCATAACATCAGCTCAGGCTGAGATTTAGCTCATGATACAAAAGCAGATGGAAGAGTGAAAGAGAGCACTTCTCTCTTCTTAAGAGATTGGAAAATTTTTTTTCAAGTTCTTATAAGTCTTTTTATGTGGAAGTCAGTAAAAATAAAAATAAGAAATTCTGACTGTATGTAATCCCGAATTACATTATTTTGGATCTGATTAAAAAGCTATACTACAAGGTTTGATTCAAATAACATGTGCAGTACAGATATCCCTTCACATCAATAAATATAAATAGTTTAACTATTGAATATAAACTTTTAGAGAACTATTTCATTCCTGCAATCAAAATAGTCTGCTTCTAACTTATGTGGAAGCACATATAAAATACAGGTTGAACAATACTGAAATATTGATTTCTGCAGCTTTAAAAGATATTTACTTGTAAGAGATCAAAGGCAGATCTAAACGTTTACTTGTGCAGGTCTCTTTTTCTCTCTGCTGCTTTTTTCATTTACCTTCTTATACATGAACCTAATCAGCAACCAAGCTCAACCATCAAGTGATAACATTTCTGCAGCTAATTGTAGTATATTGGAGTCTAGTAAGGAATATTATTAAACTGTCCTATAATTCACATTTTGTGTGAAAAACTGGGACTTGAAAAACACCTGCCCAAACAATTCATAAACACACAGCACAGCAAATACCTATGGTAATTCACTGGATTTACAACCGTCATATTATATTAAACATACAGTATCAAAATTTATCACCTATTACACAGATTCCTGTTTTAATAATATCTTGTTCTTGTACAATTGCACCTTCTCTCCCAAAGGGTCCCAAAGCACTTTAAAATCATACATACAGGAATTGCTTCATTCACTGTGGAAATACAGCTGCCTCTGGGGTGGGGCAGGGGTTAGGGGAGCAGAGGAATTGTGCACATTGTGCACAGCCATTACAAACACTGACAGTCGAGGGAGATGGTTGGGGATGGGGAGCAGAGAAAATTACACTGTGGTCTCAGGAGCATCATATAAAAAGCATGATCACAGTTGCAGGTGAAGGAGGTGCACAGGCAGCTGTGGCAGAACTTAGCACAATTCCAGGCATTCTTGCCCTAACCATCACTGGCAGGCAATCCTACCATCACTGCAGGGCCAGCCTGCAGCCTTCAGCTCCAGCCCGCAGGCAGTGGGTCATGGAGAGGGATGAGCCTCCCCGTGGTGCAGCTCTGGCTGCTGAGGGAGTTGACCTGAGGGCTTGAAGGCTCTGGATCCAGTATCACCACACTGCACTGCCCCGATTCCCCAGAGATAACCCCAGCTGTGCTTCCAGGAAACAACAGGAAAATGGGAGTGCACTGATAGATGTCTCTGTGGTGGGCAACTGGATGAAATGGTACAAAAATAATGCAATATTAGAACAGATCAGGAAATGCATGGATTTTTGCTAGGCTGTTTACCCAGTTAGAATTGGCTGTCAAAGACTGCTGCTACCTACACCACTGAAGAAATGTTCTCAGCTGGCTTCAACTGCAGCTTCTTCTCCTTCATATCTGCCACAATTGCCAAAATAGTCTCTTGTGCCTTCATATCAACCCCAGATCTCTCCAGCTCACTTTCATTCAGGACCTTCTCTGACCCTCTGCAATCAAGGCAAGGAATCAACTTCTAAATTGTTAGATTTAGCTTTACAAGGAAATCAAGTGAGAAGCATAAAACTGGCCCCTGAAAATCACTATCAATGGATTTACTCCTGCCTACTAGACTACTCTGGTTCTGCCTGTTTCCACCACCGCCCAGCTCTTCCCCACAATGCTCACCCCTTTCTGGGGGTGTTATTTATGTGCTGGGTTGCCAGGTCTGTGTCCTTTCCTCTGTATATTTGAAGTCTCTCTGAATCTTGGCATTTCTTCCAGCATAGTTTCAGTCTACATCTTTCTCTACTTGTTGATACATTTCAGGTGTTTATGCAGGTCCCCCATCACTCCTTGCCTCAGTCATTGCAGTTTCTGGGATTTCCTGACACACATCAACACACCCTAATCCTGTAGAAAAAGCAGCTGCTGTATATATAGCATAGACTACAAACTGTGGTTTATCTCCCACAGCCTATGTGCCATAAGGCTCTGCTGCAATTTATTTAGCTGCTGCATTAAGTAACCCTTCACCTTAGCTAACCTGCCAATAAACTAACATCACTTTACAAGAAACCTTCCAAAGAGGTTGCTGTATGGTTATTTTACATTAAATTCAACAGCTTGCAATTAAACGCTGAGTAAAATAAGGATTTCCCTCTCAAGGTGCATGCACAAGGATGTGTGTTTGATTCAGCTCTGCAAGGTGGATGGGGAAGGTCTCACTTGCCTTTCTCTGCCTTGCTGTACCTGCTAGGAAGTGTGGCACTCTTTGGGAATTCAGCCCTACGTGGCAGGCAGCATATTCCGTGCTCTGTGCAGGAACCCTTCTAGCTGACAGATTCCACAGAAAGAGCAACATTTTAAAGCCCAACAAAGGCATTTTGGTCCAGCAAAAAATGGTTACTAAATCTTCCACAGATCCCCTCCCATGTCCACCACAAGCAATTTCAACACCACTGTTGAGGCAGAGTCCCAGGAACTTTTGCCCTTGTTCTACAGCAGGTTTTTGCTGGCACAGCCCTGCACAGCAGCCAGTTGGCCAGACAGGGAGTACAGCTGCCTATGCCATGCTTGTTTGTATAATGAGATCTCTTTTGCCTAGAGCACATGTACTATGTAAAGCTGGGAAAAAGGTGATGAGTGTTGCTGGCAGGAACATAATGCCTTGCTATTCCAGCTAGAATCACCCAGCAAGCAATAATTTCTTAACTTGAAATTGCTGCTGCAAAATAGCATTAATTGGTATAGTTGTGTGAGGATAGGGCAGATCTTAGAATTGGCAGAGACGTTGTGGATGCCTAGACCCTGGAAGTGTTGAAGGCCAGCCTGGATGGGGCTTTGAGCAAACAGGTCTAGTGGAAGGTGTCCCTGACCATCGTGAGGCAGGGTGGAACTACACTTCAAGATCCTTTTCATTCCAAACCATTCTTTGACTCTCTAACCTTAACTATCAAGTCCCAGAGGCCCTACTGATTTCAGGGAGGGTTCCATTCAGACATTTTAGACATACAGGTCTTGCCTAAAGTCAGGTGGCAACTGGAGAATGAATACACAAACCTGAAAATAACTGATCTAAGTGGCTGTAGTGTAAGAACATTGAAGCAGATGTCTACGCTTAACAAGATGTGTTTGCTGCTTTTTTTCTAATGATCGTAGTGAGACAGGCAACACACACTAACAGCACTGCTCTTCTCTCAGTGTTGCTGTATAGATGAGAAACTAAGTAAAGTTAAAAGCTTTACCCTAGAAGTGATGTGAAAATGCCACTCAAGTACTTCTGTGATAACTGCTTTTTAAAAGGAATATATAGTTGAGGACTGGACTGGTGATCCTGGACTCTCTTCATGGAACTTAGTGCCTCAGTTTAGTAAGTCTGCAACTCAGCACCAGTTTATTACAAATGCTGGAACAGCTGCAGCAGTTCATCTCCCCTTTTCAGGCTGTAAAGAGAGGATCATCCTCACCCTGGCAAGAGATGAGAGTGATCCTGGAATAACAGGTGATTCCCTGGCCATGCTGCACTCTGATGAAATCTTCTTTTCCCCTTGTTCCATCACTTTGCCTGGAAGAACATTTCCAGCTTCAGGCTACTGTGTGAGATCCATGTCATCAGCTGAGTGCCATCCCGAGGTTAGGGAGGAAGCAGAAGCAGCCTCTTTCTCATTCAACTCACCTCATTTTGAAAGGGTGATCTCAGAGCAGGAAAACCAAATGACACCCTGCAGCTCCACTGCCAGCAGAGAAATGGGAGTTAGCCCCAGTGCTGTCTGCAGAGGGCACACCTGAAGGAGAGTCATCATAGAAATCATTGAGTTCTTTAGAGTAAAAAAGATCTCTAAGATCATCAAGTCCAACCATTAACCCAGCACCATGTTCACCACAAAACCATGTACAACATCCACATGCCTTTTGAACACTTCCAGGGATGGTGATTCTACCAGTTCCCTCAACAGCCTGCTCCAGTGCCTGACCACTCTTCCAGTAAAGAAATTTTTCCTAGTATCCAAAAACCTGCACAACCCAAGGCCATATCCTCTAGTCCTGTCACTCGTTACCTGGCAGAAGAGACTGGGTTATCCCAGAAGTAGGCAACTAGTGAATGTGCCACATTTTATTTTAAAGCCTGAAAAATAGAAGCAGAACAGCCGAGGCTACCTTTGCACATGCCTGTTTCTCACCTTTTGCTTGACATCTGGAATTTACACTTATCATGTCTGAAGGACTTTTTTGTTAAATTGAAATGAACACAAGTTACAGACCCCAAGTGGATGTCTTCCCAGTGACTTCAGTAAGAGCCAGACAGGAACTCAGAACTACAGGAAATTTTCAAGCTAACAGAAGAAAATTACTTCAATTTAAAAGCTAGCATGAGACTTCCAATAAAATACACATTAAAAGTAATGTTAAAAATATCGTATAAGCCAGGTAAGTGGAGATGGTTAAGCAGCAAAGTAAATGATACTGTTTCCATAAAATTGGGAAGGTTCTCAGTTATTTTCCTCACCAAAATGAAATTATTGTTCACATTCTACAATAAGGAAAGACCTAATCACTGCTATGAGGAAAATAAAACGTGCTTACATGTCAGTACTGCCTGTGTCCACTGACATGGAGATTTCCTCTAAGGAATAGATCCTGCACCTGGACTCTGGCAGCAGTGTTAAGGGAAGCCCATACATGCACCAAACCTGCTCCTCTCTGTTTCTGGATTTGAAGTTATGATTAGCTTTGTTACTGCCTCTTTTCAGGACAATCATTGTCCAAAACTTACTCCCCTCAGTTTTCAATCTCCTATTTTTTGGTATGATTTTACTTGAGAGTAATAACAGCCAACCAAATACATCTTATTTCAACTGATGCAATTATGAAACACATTTTTTCTTGTAATAAGGAGATGAGAAACCAGTACTTGTAGACTCTTCCTCAGATAGACAGGTGTCTTCTCTTTTCAGTTCCTTCAGGGTGAGCACTGAGGATTGTCAGAAGGACAAATAGCAGAGCTTTAAACTAGCATAGGATTGTCAGAAGGACAAATAGCAGAGCTTTAAACTAGCATTGAAGGGGGAAAGGGGCAAAACCAGGCTCATCAGTGATGAGTGATGTGATGGTGTGCCAGAACTTGAGGAAATGAGCACTAATGGGATCTCTCAATCTGCTTCACCAGGCATTGGCTAAACTGCACCACACCTGAAGTGTTTCTATGCTAATGCACACACCATGAGGAGTAAACGAGGAGCTCAAGGATTTGGCTAGTCCCAGAGATTTGACATGACTGGCATAAATGAAAACTGGTGGGATGAGTCCTGTCACTGGAACGCCCTGTTGGAGGGCTCCAGGCTCTTCAGGAGGGACAGGCAGGGCAGAAGAAGCAGGGGGTACTGCAAGTAATAGAAGGCATAAAATGTATGGAGATCACAGCTGGCAATGGCACAGTTGAGAGCCTCTTGGTAAGGATCAAGAAGCAAACAAATAATGTGGATGTCACTGTGGGAGTCTAATGGACCTCCCAGCCAGGATGATGGCAATGACAAATTATTCTTGGAGGAACGAAGTGTCACTTCCAACTCAGCTTCCCTTGTTCTTACAGAAACTTCCACTTGCCAGGAATCAATTGGGAGCATCACACAGCTAGTACAACCCAGCCCAGAAGATTCCTAAAAAACCTGGATGACTTTATGAAACAGGTCCTAAGTGAGCCAACTCAGAAAGACGCTGTCCTTGATCTGCTGCTTGTCAGCAGAGGGGATCTCATAGCCAAGTGGGGATTGGTGACCACAAAGTGATCGAGTTTAAAATCTCTGGTGACACGAGGAAAAGCGCCAGCAAAACCTCAACTCTAGACTTCAGGATGCTCACGTTACTAGTAAGTAAAGTCTCCCAGGACAATGTTTTTGCAGGTGGTGGGGTCCATCAGTGCTGGTCACTTTTTAAACATCACCTCCTAACGGCACAAGAACACACAATTCCCGAATGTCAGAAGTCAAGCAGGGGAGGCAGAAGGCAGGCTTGCCTGAACAGGAATCTCTTGGGAAGGTGCATACCCAGTGGAAGCAAGGTCAGGTGACATAGAGGAATGCAGAGATGCTGCTCACCACTGGAGGGAGAAAATTAGTGTGGTCAAAGCTCAGCTAGAGTTGAAGCTGACAGAAACGTGGGGGACAATAAAAAGCTTTTTCAAATATATTAATGGCAATGGGCAGTGTAGAAGTAACACCAGCCCATTCCAGGATGAGGATGGTCACCTCACAAACAGGGGCAGGGACAAAGCAGAGGTGTTTAATGCATTCTTTACTTCTGTCTTCAGCACTAGTGCACTAAAGGGGGGTCTCAGTGCCCTGAGCTGGAGGACAATGACTACGAGAATGATCAACTCCCAGCTTATCCTTGACTTTGCTGCTCCAGCTGGATCCCTATAATCTACGGGGCCCAATGGGATTCATGTAAGGGTCCTCAAAGAGCTGCCTGATGCCATTGCAAGACCTCTCCTTGATAATTCCTGAGCAGTCTTGGGAATCCAGAGGTCCCAGCTGACTGGAAGCTGGTGAACGTCGTCCTCATTTTCAAGAAGGGCAAGGAGAAGCCTGGAAACTACAGGCCTGTCAGTCTCACTTCAGTGTCTGGTAAAGTTATGGAGATTATTTAGGGAGGTATTGAAAAACTCCTGAAAGGCAGCACAGTCACTCACTGGTCACAGCCATCACAGCTCCATGAAGGGAAAGTCCTGCTTATCAAACCTGATCTCCTTTTATGACAATGTAACCCACGTGGTTGATAGAGGAAAGCCAGTAGATGTATTCTTTTTAGATTTCAGTAAAGCTTTGGATACTGTCTCTCTCAAGAGTTCTTCTGGACAAAACGTCCAGCACACAGCTGGATAAACACATCATGGGATGGGTGAGCAACTGGCCCATGGGTCAGGTACAAAGGCATGTAGTCAATGGGGTGACATCAGACTGGGGACCTGTCACTAGTGGGGTTCCACAGGGCTCCATCCTTGGCCCTGTGCTCTTCAACATCTTCATTAATGACTTGGACACAGGACTAGAAAGGATATTAAGTAAGTTTGCAGACAAAAAATGCCTTTGAAGCAGAGCCTCTACAGATTTTACACCTTGACTTTCTGGAGAACTTCATCGGCTTCACAGTGCTACCCAGCAAGGCTTGGACCACTTTCTTGCAGACTCCAGCTGAGGCGGCCATCCTACACCTCATTTTGCCACAATTAGGATACAATAGCATCAGCAACCATTTTTATAATATTATTATTTTCAGATCAATTTTCCTGCAGAAAATTTGGGGGAAGTTTTCTGATTTGACCTGCTAGAACTGGGAAAGTGGGGACTTGTGTTGTCATCCTTCCTAGCCTTACACTGGAGCCTGAAGGGCCTCTTAACCTTAAAGGCCCCTTTTCCAAATCCTGGAAAAAGCTATCACCATGCCTACCAGCAGCCCAGCAGGCTCTTCTCTATAACTTAAGACAAAATGTGTAGTAAAAGATGCTCACTGCAGATGCTAAACAAGTGACTGCTACATTGTGGAGTTTTCAGAAAGGAAGACTCCTGATCTTTGTCTGGCAGGTCTGACTTGTCTCCATGAAAGATACATGACAATACTGTGCCAGTGAGAATGTTCTACAAACACACTGCCAATATTCAGGATAAGCAAAATACTAACAGAAAACAAACACAAAAATAATGAAATTGACTTTGTTAGTTCTGAGACTATTAGCTTGTATTAACATATTATTCTTAAAACATGTGCCAGTCATGCAAACCTGTGTTTGAGAACCCTTGTGCTCTGGGGCCTCCCAGCTACAACAGACATTTTGCAGGTACAATGGTCAACACAGAGATGAAATTGTAGTACATACACCATCATTTTTAACCTGAGTGTCCCTTAAGAGTCTTCACATAGCTCTGAAGACAGTTCATTCATCAGAGGAAGGAGACAAGCAGACTTGTCTTTAAACAAGGTGAAGAAATATTGTTTTCACAAATGTTTTCACAGTATCTTTAAATTTAGACTGAACAGTGATTTTTTTGTAAACTTTAGATTTATAGAGATATTAACAGGAATTTAAAAAAAAGCAAAACAACAATACAAGGTGAACAGACCATAACTTTATTGGAGATATACTCAGCTACAATTATTACAAAAAACTATTAAAGGTAATTGTGATCCATAAGGTGCAGATTGCAAACTTCTGCAGCATGATTACAGTATGAATGAATTACATTTTATGTCCCTTAAAGACAGCTGCAGCATGTGATGGTAAATATTTTATTGTCCATCAAATTATATTTGTTATTCTTTCTACTTGATTTTAACCATCTTTTCAGTCACACTATTTACAATAAAATGCCTGCAATTTCCAATTATTGTTCACAAACATTTTTCTCCCCAACTTGCTGCTGCAGTAAATTCTGAGTGCATCTACAAAGCAATTAAAGTAGTCTGTGGTTGCCATTCAAATAAAAGAGGGAAACCCCAACAACTTTATTGGATGAAATTTATTTTTAAGAATTTTAGTTAGCTTTGATAGAAGTTAATTTTAACTGCTAGTGGAGTATACTACAATGACCTCTAAATATTTGCTAACATAATTCATATTGAGTTACATCTGATATTTATATTACATTTGATGGTCATGAACTGTAGTGTTTAAAGTTTAAAATCTAATATGAAAGAAATTAACTTCTTGAATATTAGAGCAATTGAAAAAGGATCAATGTTAGCAATTAAGTACCAAAAATCAAAATGCTTCTTGCTTCATTCATATAAAAAATACAGATTTCCATGAGAATGTGTTCATGGGGAAACCCCATCCAAAACAAACCCAGAATACTGTCAGAGTCAAGTGCAGTATCACAGCAGATCACAATGCTATTTGTCATTTTTGGATTGCGTGTGCTGCTGTGACTGGGATACAAAGAATTCATTTTCTGTACAGATAAATGCATAGAATATGTAGCATATGTTATGTCATATGCAGTAACATAAACCCCCCACATTTTCCAGTTGATGGTTCTGTATTTGCTCACAAGGAGGAAAAACAAAACTCTGCAACATACATACAAGCACAAGATCTTCAGGTATGTAAATGAATGCAGTTCCATTGACTGAAATGATACTACATCAATTTGCACCAGCTGAGGATCCAGCACCTCATCCCTGGGCCACCACTATAATCCTCCCCAGCACCAAAACTGGTTCTTGTTCAAGTTCTGTACTCAGCAGTTGCAGCATACTACTGTGTAATGAGACTTAAAAATAGTAGGCTTTTTTTTTGTATGGACTTTAGCAGCATCAAGCTGAACAAACACTTCAGAAATCACTACTGGGCACTCAATATTCAGACTGGACAGATTTAGTTGAGGTTGACCAAATTACTAGGGGCTGTCTTCTCCCAAAAATTACATTACATGTGTAAAATGTTGGTTTGTTCAGAGATAATTACTGGAGTGTCAGTCAGAGGTCATTCTAATTTTAATTACTTCACATAACAGTAAAATGATGTAGTAGAAAAATAATAGCTTTAAAATACAATCAAGAGTTGTTACACATCTTTGTTGTATTTTTCCACGAACAGTAAAAATGCCACAGACGTTACAAATGACCTATTTAAGTTGTGCAAGTAAATGACACATTGCAGGCATTAAAAACTATCTTTTTCAAAGTCATTAAATCAGAACAGCAGCAAGGCCAAACCACATTTTTCCTCTCTGTTAAGCATTTTTTCCTTGAAATGAGGTAAAGCATGGTACCAAGTGCAATGCTTATTTGTGCTACATGAACAGAACAGCGCAAAAAAAAAGCCATAAAAATAAAAACGCAGCATAGTTAGGAGGACTGTTTAAAGTACAGTATAACAGGACTTAGATAAAAAGCCCCAAGGTTCATGCCAATTAACCCCCACACTATTTATGATGAGCCTGTGTGGTTGATTTTGAAGATGGGCTGCAACAGTCCGCTTACACTTGTGCTTATAGCATGTCAAGTGATTTCTGTCCCAACCTTCAAATGATCAGATTTAGGTCTTTAATAGCGTACACTGTCCAGTATCAAAATCATATCAACTGTAGGGTAAAACACACAGATGCATAACATGGAAACTAATATGGATTTTCTGCCTCAAAGGATAAAAAGCATTTCAATGAGGTCACACTGGAAAAAATCGTGGCATTTAAAACGCATTTAAAAATGCATCAGCAGCAGAAACTACTTTTTAGTCAGCCACTACACATTTCGGATGTCCAATTCACACGCTTTGTCTAGTAACAAAGTGATCATTAAACTGTTCTGAAACACAGAGTAGGTTCAGCTGATTTTGTCTGCACCCAAACACTCCATAACCACTTCACTGCTAACAATTATCTGAAACCCCTGAGAATCTATAACCTTGTAACAATCAATAAGAATTTTAGGCATTCAAAGAATAACTGAAATTTTAGCTTTTCATAATGCAATTAAAGCTACTTAAGACTTTCTAGATGGCCTGATTTAATCTGCTGATTGATGTCTGGCCAGAAACACAGAATTGTTGGCATGAGTAATCATGTATTTTCACTAAGAAACTTCAGTCCTACCACAAAGAGCAAGCTATAGCTTAAATCAGTGAGCTTTTTTTTAGTTTTTTAAATAGCTAACGCAAAGCAATTTACATTTGAGAATTTGGACTGCATGTTTTTATGTTCCATGTCACCACATCATCTACACTTGCAGTTCTTATACCTCCTTTCATGACTGAAGTACCAAACAAATACTAGACTTTTGTATAAGCTAGTATTTTAATTCTTCGTTTGACTCCTATAACAAGCAGCTTTCAAATACAAGAACGGTCCTTTTCACAGACTGAAAAGTGACTGAGATAGCAAATATATGAACTTTTGAAACTGTATTTCAGAAAAGCTTAATGTCTGCCCCTTGTCACTAAGGCATTTACTTTATTTTTTGTTAAGAAAGCAAGAGCTGACAGTTTTTGTTTTATTTTAGTGTGCATTTGAGGAAAGGAATAGGGTTTAAAAGCAGGAAATACAGTATTTGTAATTTAGTTCATAAGACACAGCATCAAGTTCAAACTATTGTGCTGGAAAATGTTAAATCACCTTGCTCTGCTTTCTCAAACTTCAAGCATAATTAACAGGGCAAAATTGCAGCAAACCTCTACTGATACTGGTGGGAATACAAGACCCACAGCTTTTTTTAAAAGGTAAATTAAGAGGTATTATAGTTACAGTGCAAAAAATTAAAATTTCAAGCATAATATATAAACATAGCACCAAAACAGAAAAAAACCCAATGCATGCAAAAATAAGAAGGAAAAGAAGAGAAAAAGAGAACTGAGGTATTTAAGTGAAGAGTGCCTACAAAAATCTAATTAAAGAAGTATAGGCAAAGCCTAAAAAATACAAGTATGATTTCCCCCCACGCTCCCAGTAGACCAAAACACCAATGAGCTAGTTTCTCTAAATTAAGGACCTAAATCACAGATGTATCAAAAGTACGGCAGTTATATCTCAAACATCAACTTTCATGTTATTTAACAGCACAGCTTTGGTAGATGAAATATGCATGCAACTCTGAAAAGTACAGTAAGAAATTTACGTGGAAATATCTCTAAGTGTAAAGGTGCTCTGTTTGTTAAATACGTAACCAATTGACTATAAAATCTGCAGCATATCTTAGGTGTGATATGTCTAAGGTTATTTTGTTAGTGACAGTTTGCACTGTGCAATTATTTGTTGCTGTTTCCAGTATTGGAACTATCTAGCTTGCAGGTTTGTGTAAAATTGGAATTTTAGCCAAAGACCATATTTCATTTATGGTATAAAAAAAACTGTAGACTAACCACCTCCTCAGAATTGTTAAAAATAACCTAATTACATATATATGAATATAATTTCTATTATAATCCTGTAATAAGTCACAGCTATAGTAATGAGTTGTACTGTAAATATAGAGCTGTATCATTGTAAAATGCATAAGAAAATGAAGGGAATGTAAAACAGTTTGTTCCAAAAAAGATCAGAAATTAAAGATTATTAATGAGGGTTTATTTATTTTTAAGGCAAGAACCTTTTTTATGCAAGACTGTGTAGCATAAGGAAACCGAAGTTTCATTCTACCAGTATGCCAGCCATTTCAATTAAAATCTGTCCCTAACAAATAAGTGCAATAATGATTGGGAATGCCATCTTAATGTAAAAAGATGACATGGAGAGAAAAAAAAAAGGAAAATAAAAAGGAGAATACTGGCACACTTAATCTTTCTTATACCCAATCATCCAGTACAGTTTTTCAACTGCTTTATGACTGGCACTAGTGCACAGATTGAAGAATTCCAAGATTACTATATATATAAATCTAGCAACTGCATTAGGCATAAGCTCCCTGGCCTTCTAATACTAAGCAAAGCTGTACTGACAAGAAAAGTAAAACAAAAGGACCTGACAACAATTATTCTGAACACTTGCTAAATGTCATCATTAAAGCACTCTCGTGATTAAACAAAGCAGAAGTGAGGAAAGAAGACAAGATTGTGTTTGCGCAAAAAACTATAACTACAATTAGTTCCAAAATTTTATACATGTTAAATGTTTTGTTATCTATTCTGTTATCAAACAAACTTTAAATTCTGTCTTCCAATTTGTTCCTCTCAACGTCAACTTTTTTTTTAAAATTTGCTTTATTTGTATGGTATTTTTTTCCCATTTCATTTATTTTTAAGAGGAGTCTCAGCTGTTTGGGACCTGAGGTTGATTTGCTTTGAGGCTTCGTAGTGCTCTTCTCGCAGCTGCAGATTTGGCAATCCTGTAGCTTCTGCCAACACCTTTAAACTTTCCCTTTCCTACAACTTCCACTGTAACTCTGACCTTTCCATCGTAAGTTCTTTCCGCAGGACTGCAAAAATATACACAAGAATTACTCACTGCCAAGGCAAGGTAATGTGAAATAAGAGACCTACATTCTTTTTTCTACAGAAGTTAAAGCAGTAAAATTAAACAGAAATCATTACATTTCTCAAGAAAGCTATGCAAGAAAAAAAAAAGAAAGAGCAGTGGACCCAATGGTGATTATGTTAGCTGTTCAGTGCAAAAGAAATTACAAGTACTTTGTGACACTTAAAAATTCTCTGAAGTTCATGAAGTTTAAAAACACTTTCTGTCAGTGTGTTTGAAAGAAAGTATATTCTTACCTAAATTTGGCTGTCTCTGGCTCCATTTCCAGCAGCTCTCGCACTGGGGAACGGGGCACATTAGCAGAAAATTTTTCTATTTGGGAAAAAAAGTGAAAAACAAAAATTAGCTTTGTTACTTTCAGCGCAGATGGCACTTAATCATTAGTCATTTTCTGAAAGCTGGCAATACCTATTAGTGGCCTCATCATTGGATAGTACACTTGCCAAACCATTTCCAAAGACATTCCACTATCCATATAAATGGCACCAGCAAGGGACTCAAATATATCCCCCATGGCCTTTGGTACTTCAATGTCTTCCTCTTTTTCTTCATCTTCTTCAGATCTTCTGAGCTGTTTGCAATTAAACAAAGACAAGGGTGGGAGGGAGAGAGAAGGGGAGGGGAAAAGAGATAAATGACTGGTTCACTTACAGTGAAACAAACCTCTTCAGAAATGTAAGCTCTCTTACATCCTATATCCTGTGATGCTTCCTTTAAGTTTTTAATTGACAACTTCCCACAGCAAAACTGTTGTTTTATTCCCAAGTGAAACCAAGCTGCTGGTTATATAATTTTTCAAATACAGAGAAAAAAATCCCAACATTATTGTGTACAGGGAACTTTTATACTTGGTGAATTCCTTCTGTGATAATTCTGTAGCATTTCACCATGGGTCTGTTTTGCCCAATTATAACCAGACTTCTATCAGTTAATACTAAAAAGCCACCCATAACAAAGGAAGAGTTCAGACATTATATATCTCCCAAAAAGAGACTTTTAAAATCTCTAAGACCAGTCTCTCGATTGAAAGTTGCATGTACCTCTCTTTACCTTTTTTACCCCTGAAGACAAGCATGAAACAAGCCACCAGCATGACCCAACAGACACATTTAGGTGTTTAAGTGCAGCAGGCAGAGTTTTCTTCTATGCTACCAATTTAAGACAATCATCTATTCTCATTATCAAAAATAAACTTTCAGTGTACATCTTAAAGGGCTTGAGCTGATCTAATCCTTTACTAAAATACTTTAAACACATGTAATATACATTTGCCTAACTCCAACCAAAGTAACTTGAAAACAAAGATTTTGACCATTATGCTACTCTGCCTAAAGAGAAATAAGTTTCTGTCAGTCTTCTCCCCCAGCAGCTACCCTCTCACTCCATTTGGGGTTTTAAATCCAATTCAGTCCTCTTAAGAGTGACTGTAATACTTCATATGCGTGTTCCACCCAATATTTCTACCTGAAATAAATCAAACAAGTAGTCCAACCTGATGCATAAAGCAATGCAAATGGGAATTTTCATGTCAAAAACCAAGTTCAACTGTTTTGAATAGGGTACTTTATACCACGTGTAGACTTTTGCATTATAATGAAATAACAGAAGAAGAAAGAAACTAAGAGCTGTAAGGCAAGGGAAAGATGTTTCATGAGTGTGATTTGAAAAAATAAAAAAGCAGATGACGTGGAGACACACATGGAAACCAGTCTAGCTGGCATGAACTGCAGAAACAAAGACTCTTACATTAAGTGATGAAATAAGAGTTTCAGTAATTCAGTGCCAGACCAAGATAGGGAGCAGGCGTAGCGAGAGTGAAACAAGGATTTTATTTGAAACAGCTATCACACAATTTGGTTGCAACTTTGGTAGAAGTTTCTTTTTGCACACTTGCAAAAACTGAACAAAGCAAAAAACAACACTGTAAGCTCTGAAAATAAGTTCCTAACCTTTTCACTCATATTGTGGAGAAAACAAGAAAGATAAGAGTTTAATCCTCTAATGTAATTTATATTATCTAACCTTCAGTGACAAATTTTGTATTCAATATTTAATGAATTTTTCCCTTAAAACCTGGTTTTCAGTGCAAGGGCTGTGAACACATATATGTGACTGAAATATTTTGATTCCTAAAGTTCTATGTTGTCTATCATAAAAAAAAATTACTAAATGCAAAAATAACATGTTTATTTAATGCTAGCATGTTGTCAGATGGAATGTTTTTTAAGACATTGGTCAATTTTTCAGAAGACAAACTATTATGCACATCTACTTGGTAACACTTCTCAAGAAGGATAATGAGAAATCCACCTCTTCCAGAGCTTGATTTGAACTTGACTCACAAGGTCCTCGCTCTCACAGATTTCCTAACCAGCTTATGTAAATTAATTACTTTTACCACATTCTCCAGAAAACAGAGGTTCACTATCATCAGCTTGCTTGCACAGCACAAAATCTGAACTGTGTTTGCAGGTCTTCAGTGAAACTACTTTTCAAGTGGCTTACTTGAAAGATGCATGTAATGTTTCCCTGGCTAGCAGAACATCTTTAGAAGCATGTCAGACATACTTAAATATAGTGTAGTAACATCTCCTCCAGCAGAAAATGTAAGAAAAAAAGCAGAAATCTGTCAGTGTACTACATTTAATAATCCCAGCATTGTGCCAAGGTAGGTTTGTTCATGGTGTTGTAGGGTTCTCTACCCTGAGTCAGCACTACGTGATTTAGAAACTCTTCACCTCAATTTTACGTTGTAGTAGTGCTTCCTATCAGTTAGTGAAAGCAGCAAGCTAAGTGTAGGTCCCACACTGTTCTAACAACACAAGAGCAGAACAACTCCTAAAATCAAGTGCCACAGAAAAACCTAGAGGAAAATGGCTTTGAAATTAATTAATTTCTGTAAATTCTAATTGATTTTATAGTTTCTGAAGGCTGTATTTTACTTTGTGTATTGCATCCTTTTATTACTGGGAGCCTGCTTCTTTGGCTGCTGTGTGCATAAAACATTACAAAAATGCTAAGAAATCCAGTGACATGCTTCAAATCAGATACTGAACATATTTCTTCTACTTCCACTAACCTCAGAATCCATTCCTTGCATTTCATTCTTTTCCATTTGAAACTGCACAAAGTCATCAATAACATGAAACAGTTCAGGAGAGACAGCTTTGAAGTACTTGTGGTAGTCATACTTTACAGCTAATGATGCAAAAATGGTATTATTGACTAGAGCAGATCGTAGGTCAGTAAGAACTCCTGGAGAGTGTTGCCGTGGGTCTTCATAAAGGTGCTTGGTTATGAGGTAGTCCAAAATTGCATCTCCCAGGAATTCTAAGCGCTGGTAACAATCTTAAAGCATTGGAAATAAAAGAATGTACAACACCACAATTAAGTTTAACACACACATTCTTTCCAGGCTTTCTGGATAAGAAGTTTGGTACAGTGCCATGTAAATTCCACAAACTACCCAATGCTCAGAGAAGACAATCTGTTTTTTAAAAGAAGTATTCTTGTGTTTAAAGAGATTGCTAATGAAATGCTAAAAAAAAAGCAGGAGCTATATCTAGTAATAAAACCAATTTTGAACAAAATGTTAATTTGGCAGGCTAGAAAAACAGCTGTGTTTATAATCAATTAATGTTTTTACTCAAGATCTTCATGTGCTGAGAAACATCAAAAAGTAAATTTAACAGATTCTGCCACCAGGCTGGTCTGAAAACTGTAACAGTTAAAACTAAAAAAAAAATAAATTAAAAAGTAAAAACAATTAATATAAATATCAGTGT
This sequence comes from Hylia prasina, assembly GCA_013397195.1. Lineage (NCBI taxonomy): Eukaryota > Metazoa > Chordata > Aves > Passeriformes > Sylviidae > Hylia > Hylia prasina. The sequence goes on from VYXD01005113.1 coordinate 178,934, forward strand.
ATTAAGATCAGCGGAACACAAAATCTGAGTTTTCTGTCTGATTTGCCACATGTTAAGACACCTTCAACAAAGATCCCTATTCAGGATATGTCTTTTAAATTAGAAATTAAAGTCATTAAGCCTTTGCTTTTTGACAATTGACAGGGGCCATGGGAACAGAGAGCTAAGACCATCTATTTTTAGAACACAAACAAAAGCAAAAACCCTCCTGAACACAAATATGTGTAGGTAGGTTGAGAAGGAAGAAGACAAACTACTACAGAAGTTACCATGAGAGTGAACTGACTAGCACTAAGTTGCTTTTACAGCAGCTGAACCTCAGACATTGCCAAATCTCAACTGCTAGCTACTCCGTAAAAAGAAGTTGTTACAGGTAACAGCTATTCAGTCGTCTCACTTGGTAAACAGAAATGAAATCAAAAGTTTTCCTATAGTTTCAACAATGTAATTTTAACTAGACACTATGCCTCCAGGTTTCTGGAAGTGTAAATATATACTTATGTATGTCTAAAAATGAAGGAATCATTTATTTTCAATATGTTTTGTGAAATATTTGTAGACAGTAAATACATATGTGGATAACATCCTCCACAACAAAAAACCAAAGGAGTGCTTCTGTGTTTTGTCAGAACTGTTTCTCAATGTAGTTGCATTTCAAAATTACTTATTTCTTTAACAAAAGCAGAGCTTTCTCACTCCTTGAAAAAGGGGCCAAATTCACTACGGGGAAAAATTCAGACTGCTGACTGCAAAGAAATTGGCCAATCACTACAAATAGGGTTGGAATTTTACCATGCTTATTATTGTAGGAAAATATGTAAGTTTTAGAACGAACAAATATTACATTAATTAGTATAAGCAAGAGCAATTAAAGATCACAGAAATATAAATTTCTACCGCTGTAAAATCTTTTATGAGATCATGTACAGAAACATTAAATGTTAATCTGAAACTAACATTTAGTCTGATTTAGTCAATGCCTTCAAACTTTGACTTTAAATATTTACTCAATAAAATGCCTAGACTTAAATTAAGACTTGGAATTTATAGCTTCAAAGGGAAGTCTCCACATTCTGCACTCCTATAGATTATTCAACTAATAAAAGCTGTAGTCAACAGTTCATCTTCAGAAGTACAAAGTATAACATTCTTGGGATTCAATTACAGAACAAATTTGCTAAATATATTTGGAAAATATGACTGCTATTTCCTGAAGTACATGGCAATTTTCCAGAGTTCTTCAAGAACTTATTTCCACTAAATGAGGGAGGATCTAATATCAGGCATACAGAGCTGGTGATAGAGCATTTATCACCAATGCTGCTTCTCAAAACTTGGTGAAGCCTCAGTAAATATACTTTATCTGCATGAAGTCAAAATACAAATAATCACTGACATACAAATTGAGCAAGTATCCCCCTCTAAATAGTAAGCAAAATACTATTTTTTAAGATATTGTATTCCAAGACTATTGTAACATTTGATGTCTAAAAAAAGTCTATATATGGGAACACAAGATACTGCTTCTCTTGCTTTTGCAATACTGAGAAAACAATACAGAGCTTTTTGAAAACAACTTACCAGTAATGGTATTATAATGGTAAGAGGCATGAGTAAATGCCTGAAGAAGATAAGCCTTGTTCTTAAAACTGTAATTTATTTTCTTCTCAAAGTTTTCAAAACCAGAAATAAGGTGATTTAGGGTTTTTTCAGCATCTGGGTGATCAAACATACACCTTGGTGGAATCTTCAAACAGCCATACTCCAGGTCTTTACACAGAGAAGGCTCTGAATTAGCTACAGAAGCAGAAACAGAATTTGGTGAAAGATTTTTCTGCTCACTGTTACAGTTCTCTCTGGTAGCACACAGAGCGCCTTCCCAATCAGTCTTTTTAATTACAGGGAGCACCTTCAGCCCCAACGAACACAGGAAAAGCTGAGCAGCTCTTTCACCACAGCTGGTCAGATAGCAGCCCAACAGGGCTTCCACACAGTCTGCAATGCTCTTGTCAGCAATACACTGCTCTGTATGCAAGTCATAGGAGATTGACTGTTTTCCTGCATCAACACCACAGTTTTCTTCTGATGGATTCCAGAAGCCCACTACAAAATCATCCTCTTCAACAGCTTTGCTAGGATCCAGATAGCACATAGCATCCCAAGAGCTATAGTCAAAATCATCAAAATCTGATGAACAGTGAACATTACCCATGGATGACTTTTTGGGTGCTTTCCATTCATAGTTTGAATCAGTGGTTGAAAAGTGTGAGAGTGGAATTTTCTTCACAAAAGCCCCTGATCCCATTAACATATTATCAATGAACTTGATATGCTCCTGATCATACTCCAGGAAATCATCTTCAAAGTCTGTTTCTTCCTTGGGCAACCTCCACATTAGGTCTTCATTCTCTTCATCATCATTATAATCATCAAGTTTACCATTAGCCAACATGTTTTCCTTTGTCTATGAAAGAACACAAAAAAAATGGTGCTGAAGAGGGAAATGAGACGCTTTTACTGCAGAAAGATCAGAAAAGCAGGATTTGAGAAGTATCTCCTAACAATAATACTGATTTTTTTTATATTCCTAAGTACACTGTCTGATCAGAAGCACAACATAACCTCAACTTACACAATGACTGGAATAATTGTCCTGGAATATAAACTCTTTGTAACTAACCTACAATAGCATGTGTTCTACACATAGTACATGCTGCACTTCATAGGAATCTGGGCTTGTACTTGAATGTGAGGCACACACAATGAACTTTATATCCACTACACATTATACACTTGCACACCGAACTAAACAACAGAAAATTCTAAATTAACAAATTTTAGGGAGCATAAGAAAGTCCTAGGCGCATCCTTCTCCCATGCTGCTAAGTAAGGCTATTACAAATGTTGAGCCAATGCAATTGTGAAGATTTTTTTCTACACTTTTCTACATGGAAAATGCATCCAGTGGAGATTTTTTCAAGTTTCTTTCTTTCTTTTTTTTTTTTTTTTACAGGCTATACTTTAATCCCTAACTAATAAAAGAGAAGGCAAAATTGTCATCGATTTTCTAATACTTACATACTCATCCACAACAGCGGTTTTGATGATGTCTTACGCCTTTTCCCTCCTCATACTGAACAAATTGGTATGGACTGACATAAATTACAAATTGAACACAAATATTCCCAAACTATATAATTCTTTACAATTTGCCATGGCCCCTATCCAGGAAAGCACTTAAACATACTAGCTAAATGCACTGGTAGTCTTCCTAATATCAAAATGACTATTAACAGGCTCAACACAGCAGCACTGATGTCAGCAGGAATTCTGCCACTGAATTTGATAGGAGCAAGATCAGATTCAAAGCACTTTCTTGGACTGGGTCCTGAAAGCCAACAACATTCTGAATCAAGTGAAACAGCCTTTATCTTCCCTGAACCTATGCATGTTGTATTGAAGGGCTCAGTCACTAAAGCCTGAAAATCTGGGAGCCAGATGCTACCATGGGGGACACTTGCCTTTGGGCAAAATGCACACCCATCCAGATGTGTGAATGGGTGGCAGCTGTAAGGGGCACTAGGCAGTACTTAAAACTGTCTAAGGATCAAACAGATCTTGCTGTTCCTCACTGGGATGGACCAGGCTTAGTCAAGTTTAGTAATGAGAGGAGAGGGAAAAAAGGTGGCTACAGAAGGTCTTAGTTTAGACATTCTGCTGTAAGAATTCCTGCTGCTGTAATTACCTATCTCACACACGTACACAGAGAAGGGACTTCTGTAACTTAAACTGATCAGAAAGATATCAAAACTGGATTTAAGATAGTTATTTTAGATACTTGTAGTAAGATAACAAGGACACGTTTTCTTATTACACACCACCCATCACATTTACTACTGGAATAAGAAAAAGTCTCAGAATGAGACACGTCTATATGGATGCTCCAAAACAGATTTTGGCATCTGTTTTTAAAAACATGGAACAAATTATAAATTTTTACTATGGTTTCATTGACAAGTTTCTTAAAATGAAACTGTAAGTAGCAGGACAGCTATATGAACAATCCAAACATTGTCTGTGCATTACTTCATGTACGTTCTACGGGATAAGGATGAGCAGTGGCTGAAGGAAAAAGAAAGCAATTCTGATCATTAATTTTTATCGCAGGTAGCATTTAAAAAATAAATCTGTGATGAACTGCAGAAGAATGATTTTTTTTCTTAAATAATACCTGACCAATTTTCAGGGACTTACTGCCAATTAAAAGATGATGCAAAATACATGTTAAGGGCTTCTTTTAATGCTCTTTTGGAAATCAGCCATTTGATAAAATAAATGAAGAAAGATTCCTCCCCTTAATAAAGCTTGATAAATACCAACATTTAACTACTACGGTTTAGTAATAATTTGTCATCATGAGATCTCTATTTTCAGTTATAGACCATCAGCCCATGGATAGAGAATGAAATTTACATCCAAGAAGGCAAAATATCTACTTGGCACAACATCCCCACCCTACTATTTAGCTGCATCACCTTTGCATTTTGGTCCAAAATCGTATTGTTTTATTTACAAATAAACATTGACTATCACAGAGGAAGAGGCCACTGAAATGTTGTGCAAAACTGAAATCTTTTAAAAACCAACAATTAGCTCCAGTCCCACACATACTATCTCATTTGCCAGAAAGGTATAGCAGGAAGTCTCTTTGAAATGAAATCTTGGCACAGTACAGAACCACAATAATCAGGTTGTTTTATTCTGCAATAAACATTTATTTGCACAGTATATCTACCTAGCAGTACTCTCATGTGCCCTCTGGTGGTTCCACAGTCTGAGTGTGGTCTTCAGAACAGGGAAAAAGAAAAATGTCCTTCCACCTCCTTCCCCTGAACTCCAAACCACACTAAAACACGTCAAGGTCTTGTTACTGACTGCTATGATCACTGGTATTTCTGAACATGTCCTTCTACTCCCAGAACGTCAGAAAACAGTGTGAACCTTTCCTTATTAAGATCTGTAATTGTGAAGCATTTGATAAAAGAGTGAGGGTGTCAGACAGTGAGAGAGCTTAAGCCAGCACTGTATTTGACATGAGAAGCAACTCTCAGTCATACCCATGGTGTAGCCACCAGTCATCAATATTGAACATTATCTCAAGCCAGTTCTACTCTTCAATCTGCCTCAGCACTATGAAAAACACCAACTCGTTTTCATATATTCTATAACAGAGAACTCATTATTTATTAAAAAGCAGACAGAGTTCTCCCTGAACATATTACAACTACTGATGATAATATAATTTAAAATTTCCAACAGAAACTTCTCAAAAACTCTAGGAAGCAGGCTAAGTACCAGCAGAAAAGCTTTTCTTCTCTGCTTCTCCATTAGTATCTACACTCAATATTGGATGATGTGCAATAAATATCCTTATTCAGGTTCTGATTAGAATCAGTTTTCCTTTCATTTTCTTACACAGAAATTTTAGAAAGAAAAGAAATACATGGATTTATTTACATTTTTTTCTGAAAACAGCAAAATAACAGGAGCTGGTGGGATGAGACAGGGGTGAAAGAACACAGACACACAAATCAACAACATCAACATAGTTAAATAAATTCATACCATTTCATCTTTCTCCCACTTGTCAGTGTTGCTCTTGTCCTGATTTACTATGTAGCCAGGAGGAAGCCAATTGACCGGGGGATCAAAAATCGACACCACCATGCGACTTGGCAGTCCTTTCTTTTTTCCAAGGCGATACAAGTTACAGTTGCTGACCTTTAAGAAGAACATTCTGATAAACCTTTGGACATATATTTAAATAAATAGGCTAAAGGGCAAAAGGAGCAAGAAAATGTTATGTGTCAAGCTGGATCTTGTACTATGCAACTCAAACGGGAGTTCAGCTTTCATAATACACCAGAACCTACTCAAAGCAACATACACATCTTCCTTTTTTTTTTTTTTATTTCTGAGGCCAAGCATATTAGATGTGACTGTTTCAGTTAAAGAAATTTAATGTATTACATTCTCCTCACAAAACAAACTGATTGGTACTGTTAAAATAACACTAAATAGGACCTGTACAAGTTATTTATTACCAGTATAAATAATCATCATTCAGACTACACTTGGAATGAAAAATTCTTATTTATAAGTAGATTGACCTAAACCTTGGCAGTAGAAAGTGTTAAAACAACTCCATATAACACTTATTAAGTCATAATCCAGATGTTAGTTTGATAGCCTCTAAAATGATTTTTAAGTATTTTAAAGGGACGGGAAAAAAGCACTCTCGGATACAAACATATTTCCTTTTCCTTTTTAACTATCAAGCACTGATCTTTTTTTCTCTTTTAAAATGCACTTTGCATGTTTTAAAGTCTTGAAATTTGAATTTGAATATTCAATCACTTCTTTTATTTGAACAGTGCAACTTATTTAGCCTTTCTTATTTTCCAGGATTAAACTACACAATCATTTTATTTTCAGAGTGATGCATTTTATCAGAGGTAGACAATCAATGCCTTGAAATTTAACTGAAATTATCATATCATGTGGAAGAAAAAAACAAAACAGAAGTTTTCACAGTTGATTATTCTAGCAGCAGCAGAATTGAAGACTCTGCTCCCTACTGTATACATTTACTCTAAATATTTTCACAAGTTTTGTTGCAACACTTCTGGAAAATTTTTAGTTGTTTCATTTTTAAGTAAGACACTAAAAATTTCAAGGGAAGTATCTTCTTGAGGAAACAAAGGAAAGGCCAAGTAAAGCTGCAACCCAAGGCTCTGTGCTGTTAATTCAATCCTTCATTCAAGCATTGCTGTTAAAGAGCTTCTACTCAATACAGCTCTGGAGATTCAGTGCAACAAATGTTCTTCTCACTAACCCAGAACTTTTAGTTTCATTCAGTCCTGTCTTTCTTAGGTTCCTAATCAGCTGGGTTAGATTTCAAGCTGAACTGCAGAAAACAATTTCAATCAATCACAGTTATGGCAACATTAAGCCCACAGTCCTGTATTTTTATTCCTAATATGCATGATACTCAATATATAAAGAACAAAGCTGTGGAATTGGATCACCCTGTTCCCATTCAACCTTCCAGCAAAAATCTCATATATATGGCTTGTTACAGCATGCCTTTTACATAGTATGACTGGATTGCTACTACTCACTTTTTTGCTTCTCATGTATGACAGCCGTCCCTCGTGAGCATCAGGGTAAGTGCAAAACAAGTATGTAGTGATGGCATGCTTTAAAAATGAATCACCAAGCATCTCTAGCCGCTCCAGGTTAAATCCATCACTAGCATTTGAAAGAGTCAAAGCTTGAAGAATGAGACCAGGATTAGGACCGAGAGTTTTTGAGGAGTACCCACTGCAAGGGCTCTTTTCAGAATCTGCTCTGTCTTTAGAAAGATTAATAGCTTTTGAAGTACTGGTGGTCACTGCCATTATGGGGCATCCATCTGAGGTAGATCTGTTAGCATTTCCATCAAGGTATTTATTACTCGGTAGAGTACATTCATTGCTGGGCTTGGGCTGGTTCTCACTGTTGTACAAATTCTGAATGGGATATGAGGTAGTTGGTTGTACAGGTATTTCCTGCCTGCAGTAATTCAGCTGATTTCCTTGGCAAAAGTCTCTGTTAACTAAATCACAATTGCCATTGGCAAGATTTTTATTATAAGAAACACCATTAATTGCTGCAAATTCTACCGAGACATCAATTTGGAGTTTACTGGGTGACTCACTGAGCAATGTTCTGTAACTCACAGACATTTGGTCATGGTTTTCTGCAGAAGAGGTTCTATTAGCACCTTGATGTGCAGCATTTTCAGGGACTACTATTGTGCTGTGCTTACAGTAATTTTCATTCTCTACTACAGAGGAGTTAGGAAGAGAGATGAAGGACTTGCTGTCAATAGACTTTTTCCATCCAAAGTCCAAGTTAGGATATCTGTAAAGATAAACAAGAGGTTTGTTAACAAAAAATACTAGCACAAGACAAGAAGACTCTATATGCACAGACATGTTTAAAAAGAGCCACAGCCTTCTGAAAAGAACAGTGACTGCAACATGTAACTTCACCTCTCACAATCAAGTATTTTTAAACTGTTTCATTGAGAAGTGCCACGAGTTAAACAAGAGTTACCAGTTTTGTAATTCATGAGTAATAGCTGTTTCCCCTTATAAGTCAGGTTTCCCCAAAGGTGCTTTAGCTCATATTGAAAAATACCCATTGAAAAATACATGCCTGAAATCTGCAGGAAGTGATTTAACCCCTACACCAGCATCAGTGGCTGTTTGAGCTCTCAGTTCCTCTGCTGTCAGAAGGCAGTGTAGACGGTAAAGTATGCTGGGGAGGCAAACTGCTTTTCTCCACAGTGATGCTGGAATAGGATGTATAGCACAGAGCTCAGGAACCAGTATCTGGCAGAAGAGGGGGAAGAAAAGAATCTTCCTTGTAAAGGCAGTCACCAGATCACTACTAAGAGAATGCACTTGAATTAGATACTTCTATTTTACCTGTTTATTCTGCAAACTTTCCCACTTTGCTTTCCTCTTCTCAGCACTGCTTAGTGGAAGTGCTTTTCCCTTCTGATTCAAATGGCGAGGAGTCAAAAGATTAAGTCTAAAAACCATGTGAAAATACTGTAGTGTAAGTACATAATTAATGAATAGAACTTATTAGCCTGAACTTTCTTAAGTTTTTTAGTATTCAACTGCAATGCACTGTGAAGTGACAGCACCATTACCTCTGGGAAAAAACAGACTCAATTCGTAGTTCTTGTTACACAAGTTAAGTACCTCTCAAGAAAAAAATCAGTAATTATTTTGGAAGACACAAACCCTAAACTTTATCCCATATTTTAAAGAAAAAAAAAAAAAAAAGGTGCTTTACGGTCAAACTAGAAACATCAGACACAAAATATGACTGTTGTTACCTTGAAGATGTGTGGTCCACATCCAGCAGTGGCTGGTTAAGATTGGTAAGGTCAAGATTATACTTTGTTTTATAATATTCAGCAAAAGTTTCATATTCAGGGGAAGGGAATTTACTGAGTGGAGTAAGATCAGTGTATACATCAGCTACGTAGAATCGATGAGGCTGATCAAAATTTCGATATCTAAAAAAAATAATATTTTGGCATTACTGTAAAGCTTTTGTTAAGTTCTTCATGTTCTAACATGGTCAGGAGATTAACAGTTGAAGAGTGCACTTGAGATTTTTGGTTAATGATGGTTCTAATTGTTGTAGGAATCATTTATCTAGCAAACTCAAATGATAAATGAGAAATGTCCTTTAAGACAAAGATGAATGAAGTCAATCTATAATCTGTGAAATTCCCTCAGTAAGATAAACAAGATAATGAAATTAATTCATTTAAATTAAATGGAGGATTTAGGTCTTCAATATGTAATACAAAATCAAGCTCTGGCCAACAGTAATGCTACAAATGATAATTTTTTAATTCAAAACACCTAATAATTAAGTTTGATAATTTGGCCTTTTAGCAATTTGGCCTTTTAGGTCTCCAATGTGGTATTCTACATCAGTGGAAATGGAGTTCCCCTGCATACAAAGACTGTACTACCTTATGTCTACATTGGCATTTTAACCAAGTCATCCTCCAAATAAAGTTAAAATACAAAACCTCAAATACATAGCAAGGTAAATTCACAAGCCTTTCAAGGACAGTGAAGCTCTTGTATTACAGGCAGAATATTAAAATTAAAGCCAGACTGTGCCAACATCTTTTTTTGTGTCTACCAAGGCTCATTGCAAACTATGGTGATAAACATGCCCAGAAAAATAATAGTAATAATAATAAAAACAATCATGAAAACAATCATGAAAACAATTAGATTTGCATATTAAGTTATTTCACACTTTGACCTACTCCACCTGTAATTTTAAGTTTCTACTGAAATATCTAAATAGAAACTCTAAACAAATAGTATCTCTAAACAAAATTTGCACACTATTAATATGAGACTTTTCAGCTTCTTTGAAAAAAAGAAACAAACATCTGAGAGAGATGAGGCCAAAAAACAAAGTTTAAACTTAAAATTTATCCTCTCTATATATTCAGCAAGTACCATTGTTTACAATATATTAGGTATAACACAAGTCAAGTGGTCCACAGGGAATAATTAAACCTACACAAAGCCTACCAATTCTGGAGAACCTTTGCACATCCAGTATATGAAATGAATATCACACAGTATAAAGACTCTATTGAATGGTCTTTATCACTTGTAATTTTCCCATCTACCAACATGATACCTTCCTTTAGCAGGCCTTTGGTGTGCATAAGCAGTAACCAGAGAACAGGACTCCCATGCAATCTTCCAAACAAAAACTGGTGTCGGTAAGCCACTTGATGAAGTTGCAGAATACTATGTAAGTTTTGTGGTGAGCTCTACTATTCCTTATAAAAATGTAATGCATCTTGGGATGCTTAAATCAGATACTGTCAGACTAACAGCATACAGTTCTTAAAAAGCAATTTTGCTGCAGATACTAACATGCCCTATTACAAGTGTTTGTATAAATACAATTGGTACACACCTAAACTATGTGGAGTACTCACCGTGGAATGATAACTGCATCCTGGTAATCTTCTAACTTGAAAATAAAAGGCATTTCTTTTGTATACTGTGTACTGGGAATGCCTGTACGTGCCTCAGATTTCTCAATGTCTTCCATAAACTTAAAGTCAATGTCCAAAGTGCTGGAGTCATCAACTTAAAAAGGAAAATGCATAACTCAGTTTTCTAGGCTGAACTTTTCTGACATGTTGTAAATTACAAAATTTTTGTTCTTACCAACATTTAGAGGTAGAACACAATAGGCTGAATCAGCTTCTGTAGGTTTGAACTCTAGTGCAGGTTTCTCAAGACGAAGAATATGTGAAAAAATGTACTGGTGGAGTCGTGTTATCAACTCAAGCATTTGCAGAGACAGAGTAAAACCAGATTTCTTAAGCTCAATGGATATTGTAACCTCTCCAGAGCGAGTATACACAGGAAAGTGAGGAATCTAAACAAGAACACAATTGAAAGAAATCACAAAAGAAAATCCTAAGTGGGATTCCTTTACAGAGTACTGGTTGTTTAGTGCAGATTCTGAGGCAATGCATGACTGACCCTACAGCAAATCAATCAGTATCAATATCAGATATCAATATCAATATCAAATCCATATCAAACAGGATCAGAATTTTGAACTGTGATGACCCTTCAATTACAGATAAGACTCTAAATGTTAAAGAATGACTGATTTGTTTTTTTTAACAGTTCCCTGTGTGTTTTACAGCTTTTCTCTTTATAAAAGCTAAGTAGAAAGGAAGCATTTTCTATTACGAAGAAAGAAACGTAAAAACCAGCAATATTCCTGAAATGTCCTCTTAGGTGGACAACAGAAAATACAACTTGAAAAAATCTTCCTCAGCTGAGTCTCACCAACAGAAAACGCCTATTAAAAATTTTCTGAAGGAAGAGGTGCCAATTTCAGTTAACACATCCACTTTTTATGCTTCTGCTGCAGACTAGGAATGCTGAGAGGATTTGTTACCATAGCTTTTGTATAGATAAGGTACACAGGTATAAGGGTGGTGCAGGGCAGGCCACCTCTGTAGCTGGTATGTCTACTCCTATCATACCTCATAAGAAAAAGGAGGGACATCTTGAATTTACCAATGCAAAATACTAAATTTTGAAACCAAAAGTTTGGCAAAAATAGATTGTTCCATCCCTAAAGACAGAAAAAGAAGTGGTGACTTGATTGGATGGACAGTGTTGCTTATTTTCTGGAGGTTACTTGATACAAGCATCATTTATGGTCATTTCCAACTCTTCACTCTGTTGGGTGGGGAGTAAGTGGAAAATAGGTTGCAGGGCATGTGGACTAAGGAAAGGAAATACACTCCTTACTTGAGGTATAGGTTTGGCTGTCAATATGCCAAAACATCTTGTTGTATCCTCAGGAGGATATAGCTTTCTTCTCCTGAAGTTGAGCTCATCAGGTAGAGGAGTCGTTAACACCATTCCTATTACATACAAGTAACAGGGCTGATCAGGTTTGGGATAACTATCCCTCAAACACTCTGGAATCTGAAAAAAAAAAAAAAAANTACCATGACAAAAATCAGCAAAGTTAACCTATTATTATTATTATTTACCTGTTATTATTCTTTGAAAATTACAACATCACAGGTGCTACCAAATCTACACAGTGCTGGAATCTTTGCTGTCTGTGCTATCCCACAGTGTCCTGTGAGGCTGCTCATGCCCTCTACCCCCATGCTGGTCCTGCTGCCATGGCTCTGCTCCCTCACTGGCAAACCTGACTGCTCTGGGAGGGACTTCACTGTAGAGAGACACATTGCACATGATGCACATCGCCCCCATCGCACTCTGTGAGCCAGCGCTGGACCCGTGGTAGTGGCAGCCCCTCTCCTGTGCTTCTTGTAATTATTCTGGGTATCTTCCTATTTTCCTATTTTCTCTCTTTCCTTTCTCTTTTATAAAACATAAAGTTGTATTATTGCCTTGGATCACACCATTTAATCTTGTTTGTGTTTTAATCTTGCTTTCAGTATGCTTAGAATCTTCCTTTCTGCAGTAGTGGATGGATGCAAAACATGCCTGTCCTCACTTTAAGCAGATTGAAACAAGCTTTGATTCAAATGTCTGTGTTCAACCAGTAATACTAGAGCAAGATCTTTGGAACTTAACAGCAGAACAGGAAAAATAAAAGGAGAAAAAGGAAAATGTGCGCACCCAGAGAAAAAAAAAATCTTGACTGAACTTACAGCTTCATTAACACAGATTCCTTTTCCGGAAGAATTGTTTAGAAGTATCAAAAATGTTTTGATATACTTGGGACAAACACATAAACAAAATTCAATACACTGGCCCTTTGCCCAGGCACTACACTGTATGAGTTCTCATTACAATTCTAGCTTGCAGATGTGAATACCTGCAACAGCCACAAGCACTTTTAATTCTGCTGCTCATATTTCTCATAGATGTTAAGAAACCATGCTTTATGTTTGGTAGAAGTTCATTACTTTGCAGGTCTCAAAATGATCCTCCTGTTTATCTAAAACTAAATTGCAATACATGCAGTCCTGGATTTTAAAGTTACACTGCAGTAAAACTACAGCCTTGGCTTAATGGAAAATTACTCATAAATTTAATAACTACATTAAGCCCAAGAGGATCTTGCAGACCTTAAACATTTGCCAAAGCTTCTTTTCCAGATGTGAGAAGTTGGGACAAAGACAAGGGAAAGTATTCTTAGATTCCGTATTAAAAAAGAAATAACTGAGAAAGAATGATGCATCACTTGACAAATCACCCTGAATGAGATACCATAATCTTGCATTTTATGAATCACCCCATTCCAACAATCACTAGTGAGGTAAGAGGACAGGGAAAAGCACCTGTAACAAGAAATACTGTGCAAAAATGCGAACTGTGCATCTTTGTGAAATGCAAAGATTACCAGATTCTATATGAATTACTTTTCCTACTCAAAGGATCTTAGACAGAACCTGTAACAACTGCAGAGGAAAAAGGAAGGTTCCAGAGTAGCTGCAAAACACTCTGACAAAGCTTCTTTTCTCCATTTTCTCTTAAAGTATTTCCAATTCCCCCACAAATACCATTTACAATTTTACAAACTGGTGTGACTGAAATCTGTTGTAACAGATGTGAATACATTACTTAACACATAGCTGTATTTTCTTGTGTGATCCTTTCAACAGATCAAGTATAATATCAAGTATAATATTTAGAACTGCTTTAAAATTAAAAAAATAGAAGTACATTTATTTGATGTTCTAAGATTTAAACCAGCAATTATGAAATTCTGTGTTCAACAAGGAAACCTGCCAAACTAAACCAAGCATCCAAAAAAAAACTTCAAACATACTTCTGTATTTAGCCCAGGGCACATCTTTAGTGTTCAATTATTTGTCCTGAAAGCCAGTAATAAGTTAGAGATTTTACAGATTATTAATGCAGGACTATTTTCCTCACAGTTATTTTCATATTAGGCAAGTAAGTATTTGCCAAAAAGCCCTACAGAAAGTGAATATTCTTTGCGCTTACAGGCATGCTTCCAAAGCATGTGGTACCATAAACTCAGGTAGCACTGCAGGCTTCCACAGAATTAGAACAGAAAAGTATTTCCACTGTAAATAAAAGACTTCTAAAAATTTCTGATCAGCTAAGATGAAGAGTTGGCAATTCTGTCTTATTAGTACATAAAGCATTAGATCAGAGATCAGGACAGCAGTGATACTAACAGCTTTAGGATAGCACTGTCTTCTTTTTGTAGAGCCTGGCCTTCCTGGAACACTGGTTTCTTCTTCATCATGTAAATCAAGTTCCTCCTCATACTTAACCGTTTCTTTGCCAACTGGCATCAAGTGATCATCCAGTTCACCTGAATATTATGAAAGAGCACAAAGAAATAGCATTATGAGCAATCAAATCTTGGTTCCTTGAGATCCTACACAGCACAGCAGAGATAACTTGTTGAAAGCATCTCACATGTAAGGTTTTAAAACACATGGACTACTGCAAGGCCCCAAAAGCCCAACTCTGGGGAAAGACTGATAAAGACTGAATTTTGGGCAAAAATGCTTATAAGTAGTAAAAAACATACTTAATTATAAAATTGAAATATATAACAAAAATATCCAAGAATTCTTTTTGCCCATAAAAAGTGATCTCTGACTGAAAACACTTATTCTAAAATAATTCACATGGAGTTATACAAAGAGAGAAGGAAAACTTATATTTCTCTATCATTCTAAAAAGCAAATTACTGCTGTTGAATGTGCAGTTCCAACACTGTAAGTTGAGCCATCATCGGGGTGCTATTCTTGGATACATTTGTTGATATGAATTCAGTGTTCAAAAGGTTTAACTCAGAAAAAAATTACAAACCCCAGACCTACAATACTTTTTGTTTTAAAAAATGCATAAATATTTCTGTACTTCATCAGAAAGACAGCAACATAAAATTATCTTTAAAATGTTCCACAATGAAGAACACACTTCATTATACTTACTAGAAAAAAGAGCTGAAGTAGTCCTGCAATGTCCTACTTTTGGACTTAGAATACAGTAGAGAAAGCAATAAATTTAAGGTTCTGTGTTTTATATTTTGTCACAATTCACTTTAAAAACCATTTTCTTTTGGCTGTAGGACATAGTCCCTGAACTATAATCAGTATCTTCTAGAAAATAAGATTCTTTTCCTCTATTAAGTATATTCAATGCCAAAATCTTTGTCTCTTGTACTAATGTTGCTTTTGCTGTTTAATGCAAAATTTGTTAAATGTTGTTGTTTAACTTCAGCTTACAAGGTGTAACCTAAATTAGTAAGTACATGACCACATCACGAAACAAGGCAAGTGAAAGAAAGCTGCAATAGATGGCTACAGCAGGAGGGCATGTACATATAGAACAACCATACCATATGCAATTTCTCAACTATAAAATACACTTTAACAGAGGTTGTTTTTCCAGTTCTTACCAATTTTGTGCAGTTTTTCACAGCAAATAAGAGCGACAACTCTCTCAGCCAGTCTTGCACAACTCATTGGAGGGCCCTATAAACATTTAAATACTTCATAAAAACTTTAGTTTACTAGCAAATTACTTATATATGTTTAGTTTAACACAAGCATTGGAGGCAAACAAAATTGCTGTAAAAAACACACTTATGGCAGTTTTGTGAAGATATTCAGGCTTGTTTTTCCACAGAAACCAAAATTACAATAACTCAACCATACTATTGATCAAAACCAATAAAGGACAAGTACAGAAACAACAATGTACAGGGAAGAATATCTAAATATTTTTGCCTTTGGCATAAACAGTAACTGATGGAAAATGAATTATAACAAAGACAGTGATCTAAAACCAGTTAAGAGAGTACAATACAGAAAAATTAGTTTTTGTTACCAAAAATGAAACTAAATCTAGAAATGGCACAGACCAACTCGTAGCCCAACGTATTAATGTGTTACCATGCTTTTCCTTCCCCAAATACCTACAACAATTGAAGCTCGAAGAGGTGAGTTGATTGGCAGGTAGAGAGTAGAGTAAAAAGTATGGTCAGGTAGTTCCCGGGTCTTACACTTGGGAGCCAGGTGCGTAAATGGATCACTTGGTAATCTAGCACAGTACCTAAGTTGACGAAACATTTTACACATCACCAAAACCTGCAAATCAAAACCTAAACACATTTCAGTGGAACCTCACCTTACTTGTATGAATGCTAGAGGAGATGATTTCATTGAGCACTGTAAAGGTATATTCCTGACTCATATTCAACTAACTTCTGAGCAGAAGACCTCCCAAGTCCTTTATTACAAACCATGTCTCCAGAAAGGTCACTCCAGCTTGTAATGATGCACAAGGCTGCTTCCTGCCAGGTCCCAGGGTTCCTATGTCTCCTGAGTTTCAGATATCTTATTCCTGCTGTTTATCATGGTTCCCCCCCTCCCGCCTTTCCTCCCTTGTACTGACTTCCCTTTCTCCCAACCTGGCATTAAATGCAAGTATCCTGATGCTAAACTCTGCTGAACCTCCTAACAGTCCAGAAGTAATGCCACATATAACCAGCTGCCAGACAGCCTTAGAACCATTTACCATCTGCCAATTCATCCTTCAAATATAACTGCTTTGAGAGGCTTTATTTACCAGGCAGTCCATCAAAATTGTCTGCATCTCGACAATTTTACTATTAAGGTAGTACTTTGGCAATTGCATCAAAAGCTTTACTTAAATACATGACATTCACTGCTTTTCATAGAGTCAACCACTTCATGACACTAGAGATAAAAAGCCCTCAGTAAAACTTGGCTTCTGTCAATCCCTTTTCTTTATGGGCTGAAAAACTGATGCCATAAGGACTTGGTCCACAGCAGTCAATATGACTATAATTAAACTGACTGGTCCACAGCTCCCTGGATCTTCTTCCTTGTCTTTTTTGCCCTCCTATCACTGAGAAGCTCCTCTAATTACCATCACCTTACAGAGTTCATATTTGAATAGCTCCCATCCTGTCTTGTGGCCATTAATTAGTGTGGCTTTGTTTCTAAAGATGACAACAGACTGCTGTTACAAATGTGAATATTTAAACTGGAAGATTTAACTTTTGTTATAACCGTTCTTTTATTTATTTATTTATTTATTTTTAAAGCCTGTCAAGAGCAAAAATGCAAATTTACTACTCATTTTGAAGTTGAATGTTTTCAGGGAAGCTTCTAATTAAACAGGAATCAACATCACTACATTTATTATCAGAACCTCTGGTAGGATAAAGACCAAGAAAGCAAATAATCCCTTCAAACCTTTGTGACTACCTTCTTTAGGAGAGAAGAGTCTGTCGCCTCCTAAGAGGAAATATGTAAAATGCCCCAGCCCATCATCCATGCTGTGAGACTGACTAAGAAACCTTTTGTTCAATGACATGAAGTAAGAAGTGAATATGCCTCTTACCTGTTTATGTGTCCAATAGCAGTGTTAATAGTAACCCTTGGACTGTTCTCATCTGGCCTCAATACATAGGGTGGAAAGACATCATCATCATCAACAATGGGTTCAGTTTCAGTTTCATTGGCATCAACAGATTTTGAGCATTTGTTTCGGAGGATCTTAATATTTTAAGAACAGAACATGATGAGGAGAGATTTTTTTCCCTGAAAAAATACTATGATACACTTAAAAAAACCCAGGCCCATTCCTTTGACCTCATACCTTCTCAATTGCTTTGTATGTCTTAAGATCTTCTTCAAAACTTTTGATTTTGTCTGTATCTGCTAACATAATGTAATTGGAAATTGGTGCTCTAGCTCTTCCTTTTGACTGCACATAGGAACGGTACTCTGTGGGCAAATCAAAACGCACCACCAAGTTGCATTTTGGTATGTCAACACCCTCTTCTACAATACTAGTAGCAATAAGTAGGTTGGTCTCATGTGCTCGAAATTTTCTAAGAACCTGCAAAAGTAATGAAGACAAATTTGACATATTAGTCCAAGATCTTTTTCCGTTGTGAGATTCAACAAAAGGTAGTAAAACCAAGATGAGTGGCTCAAACACCCCAAAAACATGTCCAGACATGAAAATACAAAACCATTACAAAGAATCTTTTCAGAAACATAACAAGACTATTTATCAGAACCAGCAGATTTCTAGGAATAAAATCAGGTATGTGGAATCACATATGTCTAAGAAGCATGGAGAGGATTCCCCCTCTATTTACTCACAAGTTTTCAGTTGTGGTATTAAACACAAAACAAATGCTGCTTTCAGGACACCATCTTTTCCCAAACATTCCCGAGGCTAAAGCATCCTCAGGGGATAGAGCACATTCTTGAGCTGGCACTTCTGATATTTATACTATATATGAAACGATACTTAGGAAACGTCTGGTGTCTGGAGCACAACCCAGCCAGAATGAGCTTTAAATGATGTAAAATCAGGTTTGTTTCTTTTAACATTTATAACATTTAATGATTAACCAAATTCACATTTAGAAAACATAAATATTAAAAACAGCTTAACTACTGAAAAATGTCAGTAAGCCTGACATTCTTTACATTCTTAACATATTTTTGTACTACCACTAACACAACGCAGAAAAATTAGGTAATGATCTGACAAGATATAAACATGATTTCACTCGAAGTTTATATTTCTATCTCTTTAAAGCGACACAGCAATGTCTCCAAACATGCTTTTATTGTTCTACAAACAACATTCCAATAAGTATACATATTTGTTAAAACAAAGCTACGAGCTTCCAATGACTGTGCCCCAGACTCTGACTGTTGATTTGTTTTGTTTTCAAAGACACACACACACACAAAAAGGGTACTGCCAGTTAATTTTTTTTTTCTTCAAGTTACCTCTTCCTGTTTTCTAAATTCTACTTCCATCTGCTTGTTACGAGGCTGGTTCTTGCCAATGCCATGTCCAGTTATAAAATTGCTACTGATGTAAGCCAGTTCTGGATCTTGCTTGCCAGCTTCTTTTATCAACCTAAAAATATTACACGTGTTTTTAGAAGTTACACAACCTACAAAATGGAGGAAAATCTATTATTTGTAAGCCCTTTATTAAAAGGAAAAGTGGAAGCGTGACAATTATGTTAACACATAAATTGACTGCAGTCTTCTCAAAAACCTCTGTAAGGTTACTACAAGACTGCATACAGAAACACAAGGAGTGCGCGTGCATCACAGACATTTCAGACTTATCATGGTAAAATTAGATATTTTTAAACTGATCTATCACTCTAAGGCTCCCTGTTGTTAAAGCATTCTACTCAAAATTACTTTGTTAATCTTTTTCTTTAAGCTCTGTCTGATTTTAGAGGAAAGACCTGTAACTGCTTCCTCAACAAAACTATGTTTCTTAAGTATAAAATGTTAACTTCTAGGTTAAAATGTAAGATTGTAATTCTACTTAATATTAAAATACACATGCTGTTCAATTATACTGCTGACAAAATGTTGACCTGTTTTTCTCAACAGTAATGCTCAGCCTACATGGTGAGCTGTTCGCTACTTGTGAAATTAACCCAAAAAGAGGACATAATATAATTCTTTAAAAGGAATACTCAACAGGGATGTGAGGAGCATTCATACTCTCACTTTATTTCCACTCAGTTTATTCTTTTTATCACAGAAGCAGAAAAGGCTGGCTTCTGCAGTGTTCTGATTTCACAGATAAAGTAGAAGACTGCTCACCTAAATAATGCACTACATCTAAGAATGAGGCATTTATGGATTTAAAACCACAACTACAGCGTGCAATCAAAGTAAGTAGGCTGGAGCATTAGTTGATCAGTTTCCAGGATGAGCAGAATTTGAAATTACTCAATTGTAACAGGCTTTTGAGCAGGAGAGCCAATAAAACCAGGGGATTATATACAACAAATAATCCCTTGCATGTATCACTATAGCCATCCCAGTATTACTCTGCTCAAAGCAGATCATGTCCATTACCAGGTGCTCCCCACAGCCAAAGATCAGCCTGCCTCTACACCTCCAGCAGTAACTCAAACCCTTCCCACAAACATCTCTAGCACTTCTGCCTGACATAGAAGTAAATGGATGCTGTGCCAGTCCCCAACTACAAGCCTCCCATCTGCCCAGCAAGCTGCTGCCAAAGCAGGGAAGGGGAAAATGGCAAAGTTCTCCCTGCTCTTTCTACCCTTGGAAAACTGCTGAAGTCTTGCCCCATTTCCTAGTCCCCATTTTAAACAAAGTTTATGGGAACATGAAACACCTTGAAGGCTTTCCTCCTTTGCAATCTGTTAGAACTGGAATGAACAGGGAGATGGGCAAGAGAACAGAAAAGAGGCATATAGCTTGCCATCCTTAGGGAAGCAGACTAGCAGGATGACCCTGTGCTGAAGAGCAAATGTGGTTTGTTAATTCAAGGCCAAATGGAGTTACATTTCTGTATGCAGTCTAGGCTCTTGAGAAAGATGCTCTATGAAAGTATGGGTTAATAACTGGACAGAAATATTTTTTTCTGTATTTCTTTTTCCACATGGCATTTCTGTGAGGTCAGACAAATTGAGCACCCACTAAACATCTCAAACATTCTTACTTTAGCTCACTTGTACAGAAATGGACAATTAAAAGCATGTTAATAATCACTTCATTGCAAATCTTTGCCAAGTTCTTGACAAACATACAGGACTTAAACCTTGTGACTATAAAAAACTTATTTGTGGTAGGTAACAGGTGGTGTTTTTCAAATAGACACAAGAACTTCTGCTTTCAAACCCTTCTCTTAAGGGAGCTAAGAGGCACTGCAACACAAATGAAAGGAAACTGGGCTTTAGAAAATGTCTTCTATTCTGAAAAGGAGCTTATAGGCACCAGAACTGAACTGTATACACCAAATTACACAGTGAGTGAGCCACTCCATCAACTGAGTGCAGTAATAATTAAAGACAGAAAGTACAACTCACACCATAAATTTTGCCCTTCTTCAGTCATCCTGGATTTCATAAAATGGTATTCTAAATACTACCATAGTAACTATATTTGAAGAAAAATGACACTTGTCTTAACTCAGTTCCATTTAATGATCCATACTGGGTTACTGGAAGTAGCTGAGATACACTAATTCAAACACCCATGACATTCTCATTCATTAGAGAGTCTTTCCACTATATACAGCCTAAGTACAGCTATCATCAGCAGAGGCCTCTGAATTAAATGCACTCTGCTGAAGAGGGCCTGCAGTGAGCTTCTCCACCAAAGGCTTCCAGTCTTAATTCCAACAGCTCAAGTCTGATGGTCAATACAGTATCAGGTATTCTGAAATCAGGCGCTACATGAGGCAAAAGGAGCATTTTGAAAGTCTGGCAGCTAGCTTTCAGAAGGGGACAAAAAGTTACATATAGTTTTATATTTTGCCACAAATAACCTCTACTCGAGGTGCTTAAAGCTCAAAAATGGCACAATATGATCACCTATTTCATCTAGAATCTGTATTCTGTCAGGTTCAACAGCAGCTAGGATATTGTATAGTGTACAAATCACAGAATATGTGAATGCACAGTGGAAAACCAGTACGGTTTAAATCACATTCATAACTGGACAGAGAATAAAAAAGTTTTCAGAATTCTGTTCATTCCCTGTAGGGTAATGAAATACTTATTTCAGCTCAGCAAAAGACTCTGTTAATGTTATTTCTTCAGGAATTTTTAAGAGAATATGTCCATTTTGCTGAACAGCTTGGTTTGCCTCATACTGCAGATTTATGTGAACATATTTAAAATGCAAGAAAGGAAAAAAGACAAAAGTTGACAAAAAACACATAGGCAAGTCTGCAGATCAAAGGATATGTTATGCACATATTA
The DNA here is from genome assembly GCA_013397195.1 of Hylia prasina. Lineage (NCBI taxonomy): Eukaryota > Metazoa > Chordata > Aves > Passeriformes > Sylviidae > Hylia > Hylia prasina. The sequence goes on from VYXD01005113.1 coordinate 200,858, forward strand.
ACTCGAGGAAAAATGTACGAACAGAGGGATCAGATTTAGTGGTACCCAGAACGTAATGAACATCTTGCACAGGACATTTGCTACACTATCAGAGAAACCTATCAAAAACCAAAACCAGGATACGTTTATCAATTATGTTATTCACAGTTAGAGGTAAATAGCTTTTAACAATTAAGTGTTATACATTCAAGAATACTGATATGGAACTACAATATTGCCAGTTGGCAAATACTCCCACGTTCCTATTTTTCTTGTTGGAGACTTTAAGAAAGCATTCGGTGTTTTACTAAAGAGGTGCTTTATAAACATCAACTGTGAAATGGTACTGGCAAATCTTGAGAGATATTTCTGCAAGGGTAAATTTGATTTTCTCTAGACTTGGATCATATAATAATGTGATTTAGTAGGTTAATGGTGAGATTTCCAGAAGTATCGAACTCAGCAGGCTAAAGAAGTTTCCAACATCCACTGAAAATATAAATCTAAGGACCAATCACAACAAATCAGTATATGCTTATTTTACAGGTTTAGTACAGTATTTCACATTTTGCCTTCTACAGGAATCAAATTAAAAACTCAGGTCTCAAACAAGACCTTGAGTACAACTTTCAAAGACATGTTCTTTCCATAAGCTTTAGAAATATTCTGCATGATCTCCTAAACCAACTTTATGAATAGAGTTCTGAAAATACAAGACAATCCTCTACATATTCATGATATTAACATCCTGGCAGCTGAGTCTGCCTTTTTTCTTCAGAATATTATTTTTTTAAATAAAAAGCTTTACCTATTTAGAACAACTGCTGTGTATCTTCTTTCCACAAAAATAATTCCACATAAAATATTAGTAAAGGGAGATGGGAAATTAGTCTCTGGCTTCTCTTTCTCCTCAATTTCTTCATCCTCATCATCATCTTCAGAATCACTCCAAGATACGTAATTATCCTGATTCCTATTGTTATACCATTCAACACTTTCAAACTGCTGCCGTTCATATGGTTTGTATTTGCGCAAGATTTCAAGCAGCTTTATTACTTTTGGGGTCACAAATTTCAGGTCAAGTGAGGCAGGCGAGAAGTGCTCTTCACAGAGTGCATGTATTTTCCTTAGGAAAGTGTCTGTAAACAATAAAAATTTCCTGTGCAGCTCCTCTTGTTCATGTTTGATATACTTCTGCAGCTCTCTCACCATCATCCCAGCTACCTTATCTGCACACCACGGTCCCAGAACAACCAACACAGCTCGACAGTCTGACAATATCTACAACAAATGAATTCAAGTATCAGTTCAAAAAGTACATTCATGAACTATTCATTTAAGACTAGGGGCTTTTTTCTCTAACAGCACAGTCTTTGTAAGGATTATGACAATTTTTCTACTTTAAAAAAAATGCAGAAGTCTGCTTTTCTTATTTAAATGACCTTGGGAAATATGGTTTCTAATGGAGCAAGTTTCCCCCCCTAAATTATTACCAATCAACTTCAAACTGCACATTTCTGAATTTCCAAAAACCCCAAGCTTAATCAAAATTTTGCCATTTTGTAGAACTGCAATTTGAAATTTATACTGAAAAGAAGAATGCTTTCTGAAGCAGCTAGATAAACAAAGCAAGTATTCTTATCTTTATTATATAACATAGAACTAATAGAATAAACACTTTACTGGTAATTTTTACTTTATTTACTACTGACAGCTGGCAGGTTTTCAGAAGTATATAACCAGAAAGTTGTATAGTGGCCTTAAAGTAGCCTCATGAAGTCTATCCTTTCAAAAAAACCCAGAATACAGTGGTTTGTACTTGTGGGTGGAATAGTAAAAAGAGAGAACTATATCCTATTCCTAGAAAACAGAATAGGCATTAGAATACCATCATAATCTTATCTGATGATAAGTGTTTCCTCTGGAAGAGTGAAGTTGCAGACAAACTAGGAATTCAGAAATGGGGTACACTGATAACACTATTAAAAAAACTTATCATTTGGATGCCCTATACTGTACCAGAAGAATTACAACTGAAATATAACCAGGATGCTGGTTTTCAGCTGCTGCTTTAATTTCTCTTCCTTCTTCCCTTCTGTGATGAAATAAAGAACAGGCTATCATCCTCTTGATGCTACTCTGTCCTCTGTGAAGCTTGTTAGTCCTAAGACTTAAAGGCAAAACTATCAAGACTAATTGTAACTGCATACAGAGGCTTGATACTCTACATTGCCGAGACATAAAACACCTCAGTCTGAAACTCATTTCTTTTCTTAAAATGGGTGCCTCCATCTTCTCAGAGAGCTATTGGTTTAAAACAAGCACAGAGGGTTATAAGCTTTAGATGTACAGCAGCTAATCCACTCTTCTGGACTCTGCAAGTCATGCAGATTGCCTCCAGCCAGCATTCCTTATGTATTTTAGCACGTTATGGTTTAAGTTTAGCACAAAAGTAACCAGGATCTACAATTCCTATGCACTGTAATAGGCTGCCTTATGCACCATCTTTCCCTCTGGCACAAACAATATTTTATAAACAGTATCTGAGTTGTCAGTTTCTAAGAATGCTAAAGGAAACCAGAGTATTTTCGGCTGAAGAAAGAAATACATTCTCCAATTTCCAATTCTCCAAATTTCTCATGGACTATTACAGGAATAGTCACAGTAGTGATTCCAAGACTTACATACCTACACAGTTCTAACTTAGCAAGCAATTCCAAACTGGGAAGGCCAAGCAGGGTTAAAAAGGTACTTGGACCCCCTGTGTGAAAGGGCCCTGCTAAACAATCCACACTTTCTGGACCACCCTCTGCCAAAGGTCAGGACAACACAGGGGCAAACAGAAAAAGTCAAGGGCAAGCTTGAGATTCAAATTCTGTTCCAGCAAGGTGTGGCACTAGTCCAATATTGTTCTAAGATAAACTACAGACACTGTACATCTTGGCTGGAATTTTTGCCTAAATTCTTCCTTTTTCAACTTTTAATACAACAGGGTACAATCTAAATTCTTCCTGAAGCATTATTTTCTCTTTTGTACTGAATTATTCAAAGGTTATAGGAGATCGTGAAAATGTCAAATTCTTGACTTCACAGAGAAGGACCTACATCATCAGAGTGCAGAATTGTTTTAGTGCTTTAAGCAAATTTGAATTTCAAACAAAATGAAATGCTAATCAATGCCTGACATTGAACCCCCACACATTTATGAAAACAACTGCATGTTAATGGACACAAAAATCTGAAGTCTTTTTGCTTCAGATAATCAAGGATGGCTAGCTAAGGAGGTTTCAGTTATGTAACACACATGGCAGAAAAAAACAGGAGTAAGGTTTCTATTCCCCAGGTTTCACACATTTCTTGATATCCTTACCTGCTTAGAAATTAAGGTAGAATCTCTTTCTTTTGAATGTACAGGTATGTTGCAGTCATTTAGAAAAGCAAGTGCTTCATCCAATTCCTTTAATAATCTTCCATACAACCCACTTTTGTCAGTATATGGTCCACAGTCTACAACAATCTCACATGGCTGAGAAGTATATCTTAATGAGGGCAAAGATCAAGTTAAACACAGCTCCTGAAAGCCATAGCTATTTCAGCTCTTAAGGTTATACAGCAAACACAACAGCAACATGATGTGTACTCAAAAACATTTGTTTCCCCACCATGAACCAATAATTATTAAAAGTTATACAGTTAAACACTTCAGAAAAACTTCCACCACCCGAAATACTTCATTCTAGATACTGTTCTAATACACTCCTAAAAAGAAGGCTAATATTGCTATCCTCATTTCAAATACTGGAAAATTTAAGCAAACTATTTACTTCACCAATATCTTCACTTGTTTTTCAATAGTGCACTCTCTTGCTATACAAAAGAAAACCAACCCACATAATGTAAATGTATTTCTATATGTACAATTACACAAGTAAAATAATTACTATTCTTGAATGGCAGCAAGAAGTTCTTAAAAGGAAATGTTTCAGAGAAGTTCAAAATAAAGCATTTAAAACATTTACACTTGGTGGTAAAAGAAAACATGCCACATACACAGCAGTCATTTTACCCTAATTTCCTCTAAAACAAGTCATTGCATTACCACCACCTTTAGTTTAAACAACATTCACAGGATTCTAGATTCTGTAACTCACGTGCTGTATTATTTAAGTATTTAGTACTTCCTCTCATCTCCCTCTATCTTTTATTAGCCTTTAAAACTCAGACTACGCATTTGGGTGGGGGGGAAGGCAACTTTTTGTTTTGTTTAACTACAGACAATCTCTCCCAACCAAAGCCAATCAGTCTTTATACTCAAAAGCCATTTAACATTCCATCTCCACCCGAAATGGAATAGCAGCATCAAACAAACACAAACTTTTCTAAAATTAAGAAAACGAAATATTGCTACTGATTTATTCCTCTATCCAGAACAAAAATGCAGGCATTGATTTATCAACAATCATTACAAAACACACCTGTCTAAAACCACCAAATCAGTTGCAGTTTCAGCATTGCTCTTCAAAATTTTCTCCAGTTTCTGGATTTTCTCCTCTAACTCAGCAGGATCACATTTCCCATTTAAAATGGAAGCTGTTAATCCCAAAATTCGAGGACATGATGGATAATCCTCACAGATCTGTGAAATCAAATCAAATGAAATTATTTACAAAAGGTATCCTGTTCATCTACCTGCAAAACTTACGATGCTTAGGCTGGAAAATTTTATTTCAACAGCAGGTGTTGCAAAAGGAATCAAACACTGAATTAATACTTTCTGTTCCACTGACTGGAAGTTAAACAGCCATCACATTTAAAGGTAAATATTTTTAAACATGGAAAAATAGAAACAGTTAGCATTAAACAGACTATTCTTGTCATACTTACAATATATAACATAATACTTCCATGCCATATAAAAAAGCACATGCACTTGAAAAGAGATTTGGAAAGATATTATGCAGACATCTCTCACTTATAAGCCAAAAAAGACATGGAGTCAATAATATTCTGGAAAGAGCCCCAGAAACACCTTTAGAGACCAGCATTCTTAAAAATACTGATTAGCATATCCCATTCCCTAACTCATATATTTTATTTTAAAAATTCCCCTAATTCAATAAATTTAGCTTCTCTGTTCAATACAGATTTTTCTTTAATCTCCATTGTAAAACAGTAAATACATTATTCTTCTACCACACAGTATCACTGAAGTCTTAATACAGTAATTTCACAGTCCCAGGAACATGCTAACATTGCTCCCACTAATATTTTTTTTTGGTAGTAAAAGTTGCCTTAAATGATTCCAAATTCTCCAGCCCTCCCACTGACTTTTCCTCTTCAACCAAACATATCAAACATTCACACAATAAACGCACCTTCATAATTTCACGGTATGGATGATCCTGGATTGCAAGATGGCACTCATCAAACACCAGAAGATTAATACTTGACAGGGATAAATACTCATTTCTCAAAACAGTCAACGCAACATGACATGTCATAACCAGAACCTAGATTGAAAGGAAAAAAAATGTCAGTACAAGGAAAGCACAAGCTGTCTGAGGTCAAGGTGAAGGAGGAAAAGCCTTCTGCAGGTCTTGTGAGACAGCACTGATAAGTATCAACCCCTATTCATCTACCTACACCATGTAAGGACAAAAGAGAATAAAACATTCTTTACTGGAGAAAGCCATCTGTCTGAATGGGGGTGTATTTATATATGTCTGTATCTCTCCAGTCACATGCCTAGTTAAAAAATGAATACAACAGACAACCTCAGCACCAATCAGACCACACAGAACAACTGTCATTAATTCCTAATAAGTTAGTGTCCCTATATGTGTCCTATCATCATGTCTCTGGCAAGAAAGATAGTTCTTCATAAGCTCATAACTATTTGCAGCTGTAACATAAGCAGGATGTTATTAAAATTCTTTTTAAAGAAAAAATTATTTCTTGTACACTAACACATTTTGCTGATAAAATTATGTCATTTTTACAGTAACTTTAAACTTCACTAAGTGTAGTAACACTTTCTTCTGTCAGTTCCCCAGACATATTCCACAGAGCATTCCTGATCACCAGAAAGTAAACCCCAAAAACCTAACATTTAATAAAATTTTAATAGCATTTACAATATAGTATGCACACTCAAAATTTCTTCTGCAATCAACGTCATGAACAAGTCAGGGAGATTGAAAACAAAGGACTTAGAGGAGGGCTTTTTAAAAACAACCTGTAAACACCTACATGTATTTGCCTCAAAATGAACATACAAATATTACCAATATGCTGGATTTCTTTTAAAAAGAGACTGAATGCATAATTGGAAGGAATCACTTCTGATCCAACCTAACTCTCTGTATGCTTTGTTTACAGTTTTTTACTTAATACATTACCTGATGCTTAGAGAATTCCTGACTCCACTTCTCTTTTGTCCATGATTCAGTTATCTCCAAACTTGAATACTCTCCCACTTTAAGGTCTGAATGTGTCCTGACAGCTGACACTTGTTGAGCAACTTGATTTGCTTAAGGAAAAAGAATACATCTCATTTACATAAAGGTCTTCTCATACTTTAATTTATAAGGTGTTTGTCATATGATCACATTTCATGTGATCTTTAGCTTAGACTGATGTTAAACCATGTCTACATGGCAACTTCCTCTATGCAAAACGACATCAAGGAAACAGATGGGTTACTAAATTGCACTTCAGATTCAATGTCTTAACTTGAAACTAGAAAACATGTTATAAACAGATTATATTAAACAGATGATAAAACAAAAGATGAAAGGTATTGCTGTTGAAGACTTTATACAGAAGTTTCTCCCAATTTTGCTTCACGAGCTTCTGCTACAAAACACTCCATGGAAGTATTAGCAGTGTGTTTAGGAATGTTTTCTCTTACCTGAGTTGACCAAGAACACAGTTCTTTTTCCATTTTTGTTGAAATCTCCCCTGATCTGATAGGACAGCTCTTTAGTGAGTAGTACTGCAATAAAAGTCTTCCCTGAGCCAGTGTTTAAGCAGACTATTGTATTATGATCCAAAGCTGCTTCAAGCAGTTCAACCTAGGTTTAAAAAATAATAATGTCCTTACTTGAAGCAAGCAGTGAAAAAGCTGACAAAAAATAATAAAAGTGATAAATAAACTATACACAAGTACAAGTCAATAGTATCACCTGAGATCTTTCAAGTGACATATAATTAACACATCTTTTTCATAACAATGGATTCTCACAACCCTTCAAAAATATTAACACACTATGTATAGCCCAGCTTTTAAATCTAAAATCCTTCAGTACCACAATCTGCTCCCAGGCAGGTTTCTGAATCTATCTTTTCAGTAGATGATTCTGTTGCTATACACATGGTGTGAAGAAAGAAGCTACAGTTTTTTAAATCTAATTGCACACATGAATTGGGCCCAAACAAGTAGACTAGCTCAAGGTGATTCAAGTTTCTCAGTAATGCTAACAAAACACTTCAGGGCACCTCTGCAGTGCCAAGAGGGCTGGTATTCTAGAACTCAGTTTTCCTTAAAGCGAAAAATCAGAGTACCCTGATGGGGCTTCTAACTTTAGAGGGCTGCTTTGACCAGTATGTGAACCAAAAATCAAAATTAGTATATCATGTGGAAGACGAAGTGAGACGTGGAAGGAGACATGATGTATGCATACAATTGAGAGGCACAGTTTATTTGCCCCTAGCAGCACTCTGCAGAGTGGCAGAAGAACACTCACCTTAAAAGCCATTCTGCTCCCTAGAGCAAACTCAGAAGAGGAAAGGGGGGATATAAGAAATGTTAAACAGAGCCAAACTGAAGAATTAGCTCCCAACAGGTGGAGCTCAGAGTGACATGTCCTGACAGTGTACATCATAGCACATTCTCCACCCGCTGTTGTTTTTTTTCATTAATTAATAGATTTAATTGTACTTTTTTAATGTATTAATACTATCACTAGTACCTGATATTTTCTTGGTGTGTAAATGTTATCATGAATTGCTTCTTGTTGCCATGGTAGTCCAAAAAATGGACCCATTGGGGAGGAAGCAGGGGTCATGAGCTGCAGTCCCGCCATGCTGAGGGATTGCAAAGCAGGGCTTTTCATTCATTCATCCAGTGTTTCTTTCATTGCATTTTTGTTCCAGCACAGCCTACTATGAGAAGAAAATGAAACAGTATTAGATATACTTGCAATCTCAAGCAGTAAGAGAAAACTTAGATCAATAAAAGGACATTACATGATTTTACTTACTGAAGTGTCTCTTCTCATACTATTTTCAGCAGAAAATGTTAATTTTAAATTTACAGGCATGCCTCCACTAGAAGATGTGTGTTTATCAAAGTACCCCAGAAACCCAAAAGGACCTGTACTTCACAGGACAATGCTCATTCCAGGCATTTGGATATACACGCATACATTTTAATATGAAGTTCCATTTATGGTCAGACAGAATCTCATTTTAAATTTAAACTTTAAAAAGTAAAGCTGTTTTAGCTTTACTTCCAGGAAGAAAAACACTGACTTTTACAGTACAGGCACAAATACAAGATTTTCCATTTTTCTTTCCAACCAAAAAGACCTTTGACTAATTAAAGCTTTAAATACACACAAACAGGAATTTTATTCTAATTGCTAGGAAAAAACCAGAAAGTACACAAGAACATCAGTATTTTCAAATCATCAGATTCTGATACAATCATGTTTTTAAGAACTTGCAGAAGCATTATAGATAATTGCTGATTACCCTGGTATGGACTAATAGAGAATGGAATCCTTACCAGGTTAACCACCAACTTCCATAAAGACACTGTAATTCATAAACAAACAAAGCATTCAGAACTTCATGACAGTTGAGCACTGGAGAACACTTTCCTACTGAGGTTATGAAGTCCTCATCACCAGGGTGTGTGTGTTAAAACATTTGTTATTTGTCAAGAATGATCAAGGTTAAAACAAACAAAACTAAACAAAAAAAACTACCAGCTAATACAAACAAACCCCACAACATAAAAACCTTTAGCCTAGGAAAGTGTTTATGGCCTGATGACATAGAAAAATATTGCTGAAGTATACAGAAACAGACTACATGAAATTTAAGAAATTTTGAATACTCCCTCTTGGATACATACCCTATTCAAAAACCAGTATTCTGAAAAGTTAGTTTTCCTCAAAATTCCTACAAGCTCTAATTAATTTTAACATCAATATAGGTTGAGAAATGCATAAAATTGATCATGCATTCATATTTAATAATTAATTTAAAAGACATGAGGAAAAGCTAATTATCATTTTATTGCATTGGAATGTTCTTACTTTTCTACACAACAGGAAACTTGCTTAAGTTTTGCAAATACGCAGTAAGGAATTTTAAAAAAAAGAGAAAAGTGTAATACGCTATCTAAGAGAGAACCAGTAATGGTTATCAGAAATAACTGAAGTAAAAAAAAAAAAAGGTAGTACAATTAAATCATAGAAAATGGGGCATTAACTAGATTTCCAGAGGACCCTTCCAACGCTAGTAATTATGTGATTCTGTAATTAAGAGAAGTATTCATTTAGATTTGTTCCATAGTGTCCAACTAATAACCTGTTGCTCTGTTATATGCTAATATTTTAAATTTAAATATTATAATCTGGACCATGTCTAGACATTGATATTAAACTAGTATTAAATAATTATAGGAAGCTCTGAAAAAAGGTATTAAACCCATTATCTCACTTTCCATCTCAGGCATATATTGTAAAATAAAGAGAAGACAATACATTGAACTACATGATCACTCCTCTTGCAGAGTCGGAATTTCACTTTAGAGTGAGTGGTCTGATAAAGCTTTGTCTCAATTCCTTTCAAAGTGGCAGGAGAAGCCCTGAGGAGAGTATGGTTAAGCTGAAGTAGTATTATAGATGCAGTTCCATTGTAAAGGTGTATTTATCTTTTCTAGACAAACATTCAGTAGTAAATGACACTTAGTGAACAAGGATAAATGTAACTTTGTGAGTCTGGCATCAGCAATAAATGTACCTCCCCCTCCATCAAAAATGTTCCTCTTTAATATAAGAAGTGTGTTGATATCGCTGGAATATTGTCTGATATTTTTACTTGGACGTCACAAAAACTTCCAGAAAGAAAAGATGCCTTAAAATCTTAAAAAAACTCAAAAGGAACGAATGTTAATTTTCACAGGACATAGTAAAGAACATGCTTGACATTTTATGTTTTTTCAGTTGTTTTAGGACGATCTCCAAACTCATGGCAACCTTCTCATTTACTTTTCACTCCTGTAATGTAACCATTTGAGCTCAAGTATTTCAGATTACCTAAACAGGTAAAATGGATCAATATTGCTTTATTTAGCTGTAAATAAAGAACAACATAGTCTATACAAATCACAAAATCAGTATTACGTCACTATTCATTTCGGTTGTAATACAAAAAAAAGATTCTTAAATTGTTTCTATACATTTCAAAGAATGCATACAAGCACATGCAGGTTTTAACAATGCAACTACAGTAATTTTATAGAGTGTTCTAAGCTGGCACAACTAAGATGTTTTGGTTCATTCCCTCCTTTGAACTAGTGGCTGCTCCTCCACTGGGACTCCAAAGCTTTGGGTCATAGGAGTCAGTTGGCAGGAAAGATAGAGTCACCATAGAATGGTTTAGGTGTTACACAGCCGCATGTAACAATCTGATCATCCTTGACATTCTGATCTACTGAGAATATGCATATCAAATGTACTTGATGTTTGCCAGCATGTGACTGATAGATTAAATCAGTCACGTGGCAAAGACAGTAGCATGATACACAATCTTCCCCACACACCAGCAGAAAGCATCAGAAAACTCTGGGCACTACTAACCTTAGTGAAGCTTTTGTATGAGCTGACAGCTTAGTGCAGGAGAACAGGGAAGAAGGGAGAAAAAGCAGGTAAAGGTGTCATCCCCAACACCCCCTTCTCCAAGCTCACAGATGAAGCTCTCCTTTAATATATCTAGCTTCTCTTGTTTTCCAATGAGTGGAAGCACTAGTTGGTAATACAGACAAAAAAAATCCTTAGAATCACAGAATAGTTTGGGTTAGAACAGACCTTAAAGATCATACAGTTCAACCCCCTTCCAGTGTTTGAAGAACACAAAGGTCTTTTGCATGACTACAGTATTTCATCAAAACAGTCTCAATAAAGCTTCTCTACTTACATAGAGCAACTGGTGAAAAACAACTAATGTTTGCTTTGTTTAAAATGAGACCTCACTGTCATAATAATTGCTAGAATGGACCAGGGAAAAAAAAGCCCAAATGTTTTCCACTGTAAAAGCTGAAGCTGATTCCTCAATCATTCTTCTACATAAGCCCAGCCACCTCAGTTTTATGGATCCCTTGAGATGAGCAGCTCCTCCTCTTTGTTTACTGTTCCATTTATCTTGTGGGGTTTTTTTCAAACCATAAATGCAACTTTGGGAACATAAAAAATAGCTATATCACATCACCAGGAGGGAATTAAGGAGAGAAAACCAACCTTATATTAAAAGGCTGCTAATAAAAAAACAAGGAAAGGATCCAATATCACAAATAGTTCACATCTTTTGATACGCACCTAGTAACACTGATACCAGTTTAGCTACCCTGCTGTAAGAAGCAAGAGGATTTATGCTTACATATGGTTCCAGCTTGATCTAGAAAGACTGTGAAACAACATATACTCTAAATTACAGCTTTGGTTTCTGTGCACCTACACAGAAGACCTGCTCTTCCTGTCATCATGTCAATCATGTCACTGAGACCAAAAAGCATTCTCAAAAAAAAAACCCACCCACCCAAAAACCAAACAACAACAACAACAACAACAAAAACATGCCCCCCCCCAAAAAAACCCCAAACCTTCAAACCTTTGAAGTGTGAAGAAAGGAGTATATGCACATTTGGAACTCTAAAAGTACACACAACCAAAACAGCATTGTGTGCCACTGCAATCATACCTGGGTTGAGCTTGCCTGAGATACAACACATTTGAAAGAACATATAGGGGGAGGGAATTTAGGCTAAGTCAGGTAAAAAGAAAAAGTTATTCTCCCAAATCAGTGTTTCTTTCTGCTATACTAAGGTTTCCTAGTCCTGGCCCTCATTTCTATCATTTGTACTGGAAGTATATAAGATCTGACAATATCAATTCAATATTATTATGGGACTAAGCCAAAATAATGCAGTAATTGTATCATTCTAGAGTCTCTATTTCAATAGCAAGGAAGAATATCAAGTTCTTCAGTAAAAGAAAAGCAGTACAGATCATCTAGAAATTAAAAGGGAAAGAACACATCTACTTGAAGAACAGATTTTAAATTGAAAACATTTGAGATGTAAGCACATATGTTCAGAATCTGTGGACAGAAAACTGAACATGAGCTAACTGAAACTAGCTAACAATGAAGTAAAACAAAAAGTCAAACTAGTCCTGCTCAGCCAGTGTTAGGTAATAAAGATACTTGCCGAGATGTTCTTTGTCCACTACATTGTTTTGAAATCTGATAGAACAAGAAACTGTAAGAAGTAGCTGAATTTGGAGCAAGAAACATCTGAAACAAATCATATTTCTTGTGATTCTAGACTAGTTATGGAAGCTGCATAAGGCAGCACAGTGCTCAAGCTTATTTTTTCTACTCAAATAATAGCGAAAGTTCCAGTTTCATGGCCATCAATCTTCAGAGTTTTAAGAGCAGAATTCACAACCTAGTGTCATTATTTTAATGCAGATTTATGTGAGCAGATAGTGAACTGTAGAGCTAAAATTAACCCCTTATTCCATCATTCAAAGAACTGCTTTTCAGAAAAACATACAATGTTGGAAATGAAGTCAACAAGCAACAGCAATTTGGAACTGTGGTGCAGGTTTTTCAGTCACATGACTATACCCAATTTGAAGCCCTCCCCTGGCGCACAAAAAATTCAAGGTTTACTGCACTAAGGACAAGCCAAACTAACTAGAGGCTTCACCTGGAATGAGACATCCTGGATCTAGTCCTGCTTGGAGGACAGTTTAAAACATTTATGGAATGGCACAGAGGTACACAGAGAAGAGAGTAGTGTCCTGGGGATGCAACTTTCAAGTTTTTACCACCATTTGTGAGCACAGTTTCTGCTGTTTTCAGAAGTTAATGCAAAACTAAATCATCTTCTATTAACAACAAAAAATTTTTACTGCCATTTGCAATGTATTTAATTTGCTTTCTATACTGATTTGTAAATTTGTACCTAATATAATCCTTGTGATACAAACATTATTTCTGATGCTTTAGGATTTCATCCTTGTCCAGGAATGTTTAATTTATCCTCCAAAAACACATCCAACATCAGCCAAAACAAGTTAGCCTCAAGAGGTAAAAATAATCCACTTACTCTAAAAGAAATACACCACAATTTATAAAAAAAATATTAATAGAACCCTGCTGCTTGAATATTCTCTTACATGAGCACTTGAAGAGTCTGAATGCAGTTTCTTTATAGCAATTTCTATCTTCAAGTGCTACATGAAACATTAACTTGCTGAATGATCTAACACAGAAAATCCTTACTTGGGTAAAGGAGGACCAAATAAAAAAAAATGTAAAATATTACAAATGCGAAATACACAGTAGAAAATGAATGTAAATGTTAATATACAAAATGTAAAATGTCACTGAGAATGTTCCATACCAACATACACTGTAAGCATTCAGAGACAAGAATTGGTTTTGCCTCAATTTAGGGGAACTTGCAATATTTCTATGTTGTCTGGTTTCTAAGCATTCTTTTAAAAATGTGCTTTTTAAAAGGATTTGACTTTTTCAGTGACAGCCCAGAAGAACACATTATTTCTTCCAGAAAAAGGAGTGTATTTTGTTAATATTACTCCTGCAACTTTAATTCTCTTAAGAGAACTTAAAAATCCCAAACCAAACACCCCCAAGTTTTATCTGCAAAAAAAAAAGTCCAAAACTCAAACATCTAACAACTGACAATATTACTCAGTAAGACGAATCAGATATCTCTTTTATATTGTGCTCTCTTTAAAACAGAACACATCTTATGAGACATTCTTTTACTCTCATCCTTCAAAGATCTTTATCCCATGTATTTCCTAACAGCAAATTTACATTTGGTTTCACAATATTCTTAAATGAAAAAAAAAAAAGAATACATTTCAGATGTGTTCCTTTCCAAGAAGGGAGTGCACAGATGCTTAAAAAGATCAAATATAAGCACTCCTTTAAGGACCATCTTCCCTGGTTTCCCTACCACAATCAGAAATATTAGTTTTGAATGATAAGCATTCTATTTTTTCTATTTTTCTGATACAGAACCAGTATAATATTGGTCTTTAATAGCCTCCCAAGGCATACTAGCACAACAATTGCATCGTTCTTTCTTCTGTCCAGGAAAAGTTTCATTAAAGAGCTTATTAAAATGAAAGTTGAATTGAGGGTCTACATTTGGATGAGCTGATTCTGAAGCACCTCTACAAGCAATACAACAGTTAACAGGTGAAATTCCTGGCAAACTCCTCCTAAATGTCCATTTGTAGGAGAAAAATGAAGTAAAACATGTCACTTTGCAGACTCAGAAAACCCCATAAGTCCTTCATGTAGTGTTCGGTATGACCAAACCTGGACTTGGGGCAAGAGCCTAAACACTGTGTTGCCATCAGTCCACCTTGGCCAGCAAACACAGCCAGCAAGTCATCATTCACACAGGAGTTGTGCTGCTGCACACTGAACAGTCAAATGCAAATGGATTATGCCACTATTTATCAGCAAAACACACACAGGCTGTAGGGCATTACAAGTAAAGCAATACAATGTAAAAACAAAAATCAGTTTTGTAGCACATCTCTAGTGACACCAGAGCATGAGGCATTCAGAATAAACATTCAGAAAAGGGATGTTTCTCCTTTAAAGCATACAGACACACAGCCAGATTCTGGAACAAACTTTCGTTTTCCAAAATGATGTGTACAAGGCCTGTGCAACAATCCCAACTATGCAGTTGCTTAATCAGCAGTGCAGAACTGGTGCTATGCAGACTCCTTTCAACTCCCTAACACAGATGACAAAAGATAAAGCATGAAGTATATGTATCTAAGATGCAAGGCAAGGTAAGCACCAGCAGAACTAAATATATTTCTGTCTTCCCTATGTTATCAAAGCACATTCTTCTGCAATGTAGTTTTAGTCAGATAGCCTCTGTCCCTATTTTTGCTGAACTCATATTTCAAACTGAAGCATACTACTGAAACTAAGACCTTAATTTTCCTGTCATTTCTTTTCCTTACCATTTACTTTGTATCTCTTATCTGGAGCAACATATGAATTCAATTTTATTTCTAACCTCTTGTGTCCACTCTCTTTTTTTTTTTAACTGATGGTATTTGACCAACACAACCACATTTGAATGTAAAATCCGCAAGAAAAATAGACACTCATGTATACTTTTAAAAAACTGAATAGATTTTTAATCATATTCAGCTTCATAAGAAGTATCAGGGCAAGTGTTCCATGAAAAACATCTAAACTTCTATGAATAAAATGAAGTAGCCACTTTCATTTTCCTTTCCAAAGAAATGCAGTAAATTTCTATAAACTCATACATGGAAGTTACTTTATTCTATGGTCCTGCAGCATCTTTAAATATAAAACAGGAGAACACAGCACAGTGATACATCAAAACCTGCTTCTCCCATACTACAAAGCAGTCTTACCGTTTTAATTTCCGCAGTCTCTGTGTTTATGCTTCCCGAACTGCATTTTGACATCATGATATCAGCCTGTAGATTAATCACATAATTTGCAAGCCTTGACTCTTAAAAAAAACAGAACAAAAACCTATGAACTATAAAAATGATTTGAAAAGGGAACTACAAAGCAAGATTAATTGTGGTAATTCAGTTGCTTATAAACATTTATATGTGTTGAGCCTACACTACAACTTGCTGACAGAAATGAACTATTTAGGTTCACTCTGAACATAAATTATTTTAGTTTACTATTAGACGCTAAAATTTAAAAGAATGATTTAAAAGATAATTTAGTTTAAATGTGCACATACTTCCCTAGTCCTATTTCCAGGTTACTATCATTAATTACTGGCTCATTGGAGAAATACAAGAGTAGTGTGCTTGATATAATTTTACTACGGTTTTTCCATGCATATGTATTTTCACTTTGAGTTAGACATTAAAAAAATAGAATTCAAGGTTCTTTAAACTTTTTCAATTTGGAACTGCAAGTAATAGTCAATTCATGAAAAAGCAACAACCATTTCTCTCGAAGTACACCAGTCTTTTTAGTAGAAGAAAAAATACTGTGCACCTAAGATGGTGATTTAACCATAAAAGTAAAATTCAGAAAGATAGAAATTTATAACAGTGAATTTCTAGATGTATTAGCCAAATATACATATTATATATTTATGTGGAAAATATTATATATATAAAACTACAACTTAAAGCAAAAATACTAATACCATATTTAACAGATCTAGAGCGTTTTTAAAGCTATAAAATAAATTTTTTTTACAATATTTACACCTAAGAGTGTGAGTTTTGCCAGACCTAAAAAGAGAGATTGTGAAGTCCAATTTTTTTAAATCAATACTGAAGACTTAAATGCAAAATGAATCTTGATGAAAATTTCTTCTCCAATCAATTCCATAAAGTTAACAAAGAGGACACTCCCAAGATTAGTTCAGTATGTTCATTTTTACCTCAAACGCTGATGCTGAGCTTTTCCAGAGTCTCCAAGCCTGTAATTTTGTTTCACCCTAGGTAACCTAAAAGGCAACATAAAGAAAGAGCATTTTACCATGAACTGCCATTAAAATCAAGTGTGCCATGTGGCAGTCTGCTTTCTTGCATTTTAATATTTAGCTCTGGAGCAAGAGCACATGGTCCTTCCAAATCTAATTATCATATGCCCCTTTTTGGCTAGGGATACAGACAGTGTCTGAAAGATCAGCCTTAAGTGCTCAGGAGATATTTGCATGTTTTGTTTTATCTGCTAAAGTAATTGCTAGCCAGGGCCAACTAGATTCACAGCTTTTCTCCCCTGTGATCCATGCATGTTTCACCTAACACGGCAGGGAAATCCAGAAGAAAATTATTACTTAACACATTTAAGAGAGAAATCTGAGAGAATATATGTTTTTCCAGAAAAGAAAGTAAACAGTTGTTATTTCATTTTACAAGCATACAAAAGGAACGCAGCACAGAAGATCTGATGGATACTGCATTCATGTACAAAACAGACTGACAAAAAAAAATTATTCCCTGGGCTACATTTTATATTTGCGTTTGCAGCACACATAAATACAGCCTTTATTTTCAGCACAAAATACAACAAATTGCTTCTAAGATATAATAACTAGAACTCACATTTATTATAGCATGTTCCTGTTATGTCTAGGTTATTCATTTATTCACTGCCTCTAAACATGAACCAGAATATATATTCTATTGAACCAGAAAATAACCTGACAGAAAACTCCCACATCCACGGTAAAAATATAGAAATATACTCCACTCTCTGTATATTTGCAAGAAAAGCTGAAGGGAACAATGGAGCATTTGGATACCCCAGCAAAAAGCAAACATGAACAGAAAGAAAGGTTCAAGCCTTGTTAGTAAAACTAATGCCGCAAGTGTGGCTCAACAGAGCAAATTTACTTTACTGCCAAATCGCAGATGGCAAACACAAAAGCACAGAGACCAGTAGGTAAAATCTGGAGAACCGAAAAAGAATGTAATTCTAATTCTCCACCAGCACAACCACTTCCTTCGGCACACCGAAGCCGCAAGACCGCGGCTTTAATCAATCGATCGGCCGGCAGGAATTACAGTAGGCCCTTTGAATGCCAGCCTAAAACCAGACAAGCCACATTCCTGAGATGCAGTCAAGGTCTAGCACAAAACAGCAGCGTATATCACATTAGCATCTAAATGGCGCTGGGGCACCCACTCAGACAAAGCCCGGTGCGATCCTCGCCGGGCAGGCCAGCGGCACCTGCCGCCGCCGCCGGCTCCTTGGGACAGCGGCACCGCCGGGGCTGCCCAGCGCCGAACACCCCCCATGCCGCAGCCACAGCCGGCAAAATACTTTACAGCACATTAAAGAAAAAAAAAAGTTTAATTCTGCTTTATAGTTTCTCAAGATCTTGTTAAAAACAAGCAAAAGGGGCCAAAAGGAAAAATTAGTGATGCTTTAGAAACCTAATTTCTAGGAATGTCAATGTCTTCATCAAACAGCAAGGCTCCCCCTTTTTTTAAATGTCACCTTTCCTTTTAAGAGCTCACCATTCACATATTTTATCAACAAGTAGAAAGCAAGAGTTCTAAAATAATCAGACATTTAATCTAACGTTAAAACACACCGCAAACAAAATAAATACTCAAAGCACTAACATTAAAAAAAAAAAAATCAGTTCCTATAAAGACATCAAGAGAAGCATCCAATAAGTGACATAGCAGGTACGTCTGCAAATCTCCAGTGCTCTAGAAAACTGCAAGCAACCACAAGTTACTTCTGCAAATCCCAGCCAAGATCTTCAAGTATCTTAGCTATCTGCTACTGAAACACTACTAACGCAAAAACCAAGTATCCAAATATATCACAGAACACAGATCAACAGGTTCTATTTTCATTTAATGGGTTTGTAATTCAGTCCTTGAAAATAATCACATTCACAAGATACCTAACTTGCTATTAAAAAAGGATGGTCAAAAAAAGGATAACTGAAATTTACAGTGTAACACTTGCTGTCACATTATAAGCAACAGGCTGAATCTGAAAGACCATCAATGTTCTTGCCCTTCAATGTCTTCGACAATTTGTGATTAAACAACTAGACCCTAAAGCAATTATTCAAACTGTTAAAAACTTGAAAATCAAGTTATTTTGTAGTAAGTTCTAAGCAACTGGTGTCTTAAAACCACATGATGTATTTAGTGAATAATCTTTACGCAAATACAACTCAATTCCAGCATGAACAAGGTCCTGCATGATCTTCAGGGGGTAAGGTAAAAACTGTATTTATGACTGGGAAGAAAACGAACATCCGGGCTGGCATCCTGCCTCTACAATCACAGCTGGTCTCAGATGCTGAGGGCAGGGGGGAAGGGGTGACTGTAGAACAGGACTTATCCATTTTTTCCTTTTGTTATTCCAGCAACTTCATATTTCAACTATTTTTCTTTGGTTTATTATGGTACAAACAATAAAGTTACGTCAGAAAGCATAGTTCAAACTCCCTGCTGCCTCAGATTAATGTGAAAGCAAAATACTCTTTGACATCCAAGGACCTAAGCCTTCATGGAAGTCAGGAAAAAAATTACACTCAGGTCACACACCTCTCTAAATAAAAAAACCCAAAAACTCAACTATACAAACACTCTGAAACACATTAGTTTTAACAGCAATTATAATTAAATTATGCCACATATTTGAGGGAGTTTTGCTGCACAGAAAAACTGCAGCTCAATGTGTAGATTCTAATTTATGGGTAACTATAATATCAGTATCCTAAGTAGGGATAACTGACCGTATCTGTGAATTTATTTATCATTTGGTCGTTTACTTGGGCACCAAATTATTTACTTGTGATGATTTAAAGGTTATGTTCAAGCTTTTCAGGCACTTATGTCTTTCTACAGGAAGGCAATTAAGCAGACATTAGAGCAGGGATTTCTCTCTTCCCCAATTTGGGGGCAAGCTGTGAGGCAAGTACAGTTCCAAAGCATTAATTATTCTTGCTTTGGATAAGCAAAAGCAGCAGCTGCCCCCTGAATATAACCCCATGTGGAGACTTCAATCCCATTATTTGCATAAACATAAACCCTTTCTCTGCATGTGGCTGAAAGTCAAACTCCTCAAAACATGGGTATTCAACAGCTCACTGTTATCACTGTGCCACAATATCAGAAATTACTAAATTCCCTACATTACAAAAGGCTTTCTCTGAAGTCAGTAAGGTTGCAAGGCCAGCAGAGACTTGGACTGTAAATCAAGCTCTAAAACTTATACCAATTCTAAAATGAGAGTTCAAATCTACTGCAGTCAGCCCTATCAATTTATGTACCACCCAAGAACCAGGGTTCAAATTCTAGCCTTAGTTCCAAAAAAACCCACCAACAAAACAAAAGGAAAGTATTCATCATCAACGGTGAATCAAATCAACTCCTCCTAGTAAAACCTTAAAATGTGTATTATATGATGGTTAGCACATTATTTAGTCCACATTTTATGCTTTGTTGCTTTTAATGTTATTCTAAAAAAGAAAGAATTCTCATCAGTTACACTACTTGTCTTCACATGGCATTTCCCTGCAACAAACTTGCGTGCATACTACTGGAATTTTCTTTTATGTGAAGCCGGAATGAAGTCAGTATTAAATTCATAAAAATATGTAGTACAAAGAAACTTTTTTCCTCCCAAATTCAGAGGACATTTAAAGCCCCTCAGCTGCCACAGAATTCACCAGAGGAGAGGAAAAAAACCCACAACAAAAAACATACTTGATCACTTTATTGAAGGAAAATGTGTGAATAACTTCCAAGACATTTCCATAGGCCCACTGGGTTATTTTTTAGTTGGGTTTTTTTGTTTTGTTTTGTTTTGTTTGCTTCTTGTTGGGTTTGTCTTTGGGTTTTTTTCTGGAATATGTAAGAATATGTAGAAGGTGAAGATACTACCCAGGTTGAGTCAACACCCCTGGAGGTGTTTAACAAAATGTTTAGATGTGGCATTTAGGGACATGGTTTTGTGTCACTGGGCAGTTTTACATTGATAGCTGGGTTTTATGGGTCTTTTCCCTACATCATATGCAATTCTACAATCCTATGAAAATGCTCTGTGGCAAACCAAGAGTATTGCAAGGACTCTCATACAAGATATGAGCAGAATAAAGGTGCATCACGTAAAATGATCTGACTTATAATTCCAAAGTGGAGAAGATATTATTATTTCCCTCTATGTAAATACAATCACTTAGACTAGAATATGAGCATTCCTGCACATTCTTTACTGTTAAATTAATATAAAACTTCAGCAGCTCCTATCAATTAACAACTTTTATCTTTTAATGTGATCTTTATTTTTCAGTATTGTCCAATAAAGCAAATATTTGCACACTGTCTGGGGTTCAAAAGTGCTTGGAAACCATAAATATTACATTTTACCCATATAATGCTTCAAGTCTCATGTAGCATTTTCATATCACAGCTTATCTGTAGCACTGTTGACCTTTCAGAACAACTGACACAACACTGAAAGTGAATCAAAAATATTCAACAATTTACTTGGCAAAAATGTTGTGACAGAACATCTGAAGTCCTTATCTAAGGTAAGGTGGTAAAAAACACCTATGAGATGAGACATGCTTGCTCTGCATACTGTCAGTCCTGAACTATTGGTAAGAAAAACTGGAACCATTTGCACAGCTTTGAGGACTTCCTCTTCTGCTACGTAACTCTAAAGGTTTTTATCTTCAATTAAAGCTTCTTTTTTAACAGATGCCTTAAATGGAATTCTTAGGTTTAGGAGTAAATATGGAATCCTGACTGAATTTGAAAAATGAAAATATTTAAGATCCACAAAATGCGACATGGACAGCTTCTTTTCCCCAATATCTGGGGTCACAGGCATCTAAATATTGAATGAGAAGCTTTGTATTTTCTTCCCTTCTTTGAAAGCTTTTCATATTGTGATCAACCATGAAAGCTGGAACACGGTCAAACATACTCCACTGCTAACAGAGGAGGTGGTTTAACCAGTTCATAAAGGTCTCTTAGCTCCAATCCTGCTGCATCTAAGTACCACTAAATCTTGCAGTGCAGAGATCCAAATCAGAAAACAGTCCCATTCCTGATTCATCCTTCAATACTCCACAGTAGCAGAACAAATGCAAGATGAAAAAGAATAAATTGAGATCAAATAGGTATTCTGGAAAGAGTTCTCTGAATGTATATTGATAGGTATCTTTCCCTAATGCCAAATGTAGATTACAGTCCAGTGCAGCATTAGTCCAGTTTTCCACGTTAGATATTCTCATAACATATATAGTGATGGACACTCTTAATTACGTGGGTTAAAAAAAAAATCCAAGCTGTTCCTCCTAGTTGAATGGTAACATAAGCTTCAAAAACTGATATAAGCTGTTTTGCTACACCCATCATTAAAATAAAAAGGCAGGGAGGCATGAAGGGAGGGGTAACTTTTTACTTTTCATTTTTCAGAATGGAGTGAGAGCTATTCCTGCATTTATGCAACAGCATTCCCAGATATGCAAATGACAGGACTGCTCCAGACATTAAAGCAGTTGTGGTTTACTGGCCACAACATTTACTGAATACTTACTCATTTAATGATTATAGAGGCAAGTTAGAAGGAAAGAGAAATGAAATTATTGTTAAACAATTCCATTTTTTGTATTATCTAAAACTACTCAGGCTTGAGAAATAATGTTTTAGAGGAGTTAAATCTCTGTAAATGGTGCAGCTGAGGGTTTCTGACACCATGATGGGTTCTGGAAGCAACAGAACTGAGTTAATATAGTACCAAATTAGTCAATTATCTCTTCTGCTAAGCACAACTCAAAATTAATATATTCCCATATTCATTTCAATTCCAGACCCTGTTTGTATTACTGACACAATACTAGATTAAAAAAGACACAAATATGTACATGTCCCTAGTCCACAGCCATCACTGGAAGAGAGTTCCTTTCTTCTATAATATTAAAATAGATAGTTGTGAACTGAATTTTCAGAGCAGAACACAAACATACAAGTTTGAGTAGAGACTCTTGTCTAAAAACAACACAGCAGATTTTGCTTTATTCAGGATTACCAGCTCCACAAACGCTGGCTATCAAAAAACAGAAAATACAAACAAAAAGAAGGAATTCCATCCTGTTCTCACCACACCAGTTGCAGTTTGCATCGATGCTGCCAAACCACCAATTATTATGCCTGGTATCATCTAATTACCACAAGTATAGTAGCTTGATTGCAGCACAAGCAACGACAATCAAAAACTCTGAGATGTTTTCTTAATTCAATTTTTCTCAATTTTCAGAAAACATGCAGCCAAATTCTGTGAGGCTGACTGGCAGCTGCACTGGCAGCTACACCTCCCCTCTGCTGCTGCTGAGCTCAGCTTCTACTCTGGATATATTCACATCTACCAGAAGAAAACAGTAACGGCCTGGCAAGTACATTCCTCCTGACTGACAGGGAAAGACCTGGAAAGGACAGAAGAATGAGATAAGCAGCAGAACACATCTCCACCATTCTGACGGAGGCAGACAAAACCCAAATTCACATACAATCTCTCACAGTTATCACTGTATCACTCCTGTCTGAGCAGCTCTGCACACTCATCAGTTCTTTCACTTAATGATGAGTACTGGATTAAGAGTACTTTCTTATCCTCATTTATTCTCACAGTACCCTGCAGATGACCAATTCCAGCAGGGCAGACTATGTTTCTCCAGAGGTCAACCAAACTCAAGATGCTCTGAAGACATCCATGAAGCAGCACAGAAGTGAAGGGCAGCTGTGATGAACAGTCAGACTGGCTGGATCAGAAGAAGCACTGGAAGCATGCAAGCAACAAAGAACTTGACCTAATTATGAGGGAATTAAAGGAAAGAAGTAAGTTTCTAGAAGTAAACCAAAAAAGACATGAATGCAATTAAAGATCTGGAAAAGCAGAGATATTTCAGATTTAAAAAAAAAAGAAAAAAAACAAACCAATCCCCCCCCAAATTTTACTAAAAATCTTTAGATACCAAATAATTTCTTTTATCAATAAGGAATAATCAAGCATTTTAAAGCAAATTACTCCACTATTAACATGCCAATACAGCAAGTCCAATTAAATCGGAGGCATTAACATCCCTAATTTTGACATACACTGGAAAATATCCCAGATTTATACTGGGAAAGCTTACATGTAGGGTTATTACAAAACTACCCTATTAGTTGGGAACTTATATGGTTTCTATAGATTTCCTAAGAAACCAGTGTGTCCATACTGATATCATTTAGGATGGTTCACAACATAAGCATCTGACTAATTAGGACAATAGCATCACAACCATCAACATTGCAGTAATCACACTATCTACCTTATTAATTGTTACACTTTGTTATGTAGAACAACTTTCCCCCTGCGTACTGTGGTGTATTTGGAAAGAATTCATAACTCAATTAATGCAAATACATATTACATTTATAATAATAAGTGAAAGTTTAAATTGTTCAGAATAAATATTTAAATACAACTGACTTTCAATTTCATTGACTAATCATTTGCTTTCATCAGCTAATGAGCAGCTTATTTGAGTAGGCATACACAGATGCATTAAGATGCCTAAAGAGGCAGATAATTGATGACTTCCAGAATGACTTAAGCAGATTACATGCCTAACTCTCAATGGTGATTTCTCTCTTCTTCCTCGGCACTGCTTTCTCAACCCTGAACAGAAAGTCTCTCATTTCTCTAATGATTTTAAGAAATTACCTTTTTCATAATTTCCTAATTTGCAATTCAAGCTACTTCAAATACTCAAACTGGTGAAAAAAACCCCAAACCACTAAAGCAAAAAAAAAAAAACCAACCCAAAAAAACCCTCTAGGCCTCTAAGATTTGTAATAAAAAAGTAGTTTTGAAATGAAATTTTAAAGATACATGATTTTTACATTAAAATTATTAAGTTTGACCTTGTGGCACAGACAAGACGTTAGAGAAAATGAGACTAATCGACTAAAGCAAAGAAGTACACTGAAAAGGAAAAGTGCCTTAAATCCTTATGAGCAAGCTGTCACTGAGAAGAGTGACCTTATTAGTCCTCTCTTAGTAGGATTAAGCACGTGGCATATGCAGAGGTTTTACATCCCATCATTTTACCAGATCAGTATTTCACTTTAGCTTTCTCAAATATCCTTATAAAAATCTGTAGCTGGTTGTACAGTCAAATTTATCTCAAACAATAAGAACTAAATTTCTGATGTAAACAAAGCATAGGAAAGATTCTTTTCATTTTATCACTTTTCTTTCATTTTCACTCAGCAGCAAGACAAACCCCTGTATAATAAAGGGTTCCTGATCACAGCTTACTGTGCATTTTGTACAGCATGGTTACACCCCCAAAGCATCACTCTTACTCTCTCTTCAATCTACCTGCTGCCTCCACAACCATTCCCAAGTGATCTGTGACCACATCTGAGTCAGACTGTAGCAGAATGAAAGAAATTACACAGAATAAATTGTTTCTTAGATGAATTAGTCTTGTTAATTCACTTTACCATAAGACTTCAAAAATGTTTGCTCCAATGAAGCTTAACAACAAATACCAAGACCTGGGGGGAAAAAGTTTTTTTCTTTTCCTAAGCAGAAATGCCATCTAAAATGCATGTCAAACTAGAGCCCAAGACACAGCCTACACTCCTCAGATGCCTAACAGGAAAAACATTTTACTGTTTTGAATAGCACCTCTGTGATCATGTACCCCCAAATTAGAATAAAAAAATTTAAATAATCTAAAGTTTTCTGATTTTGTCTTTTGAATTAACCCTCTTGACCGTATCATAACATTAACTGAAAATACTCCTGGCCTTAAGCATTGGCTACTACTTCATATGAAAATTACACATACACTCAAATAATATTCCTAAAGTAAGCCAGTAAACTGAAATTTGTAAACATTGCTTACTTTTGTATCCAACAGGATACAAGAGTTCAGCCCACACTCAACTGCTCACCTCATAACATTGAAAAGCACATTGTTTACATTTTGGACATTCTTGCTTTAAGATCCAGTATATCCATCTAGGACATGTCTACCACAAGTGCAAGGTATCACCATTCAATTATGTTTTAACAAAAACTGTGGTCAATTTTTACCATAAAATAGAGTTTAGCCTATGAAGAAAAACAAAAAACCACCAAAACCGTGATTTGGAAAATGTGTACAGGCTAAGCCCACCCCTAGTTCTACTCAATGCAAATTTATGAGGTGGGAAGAAACATCTTACTCAAGCTGGGGAGAAAAAAACCAAAGTTTTCCTGATTTGCAAAGGAAAACCTACCTCTCTCTATTTGTTCTACTACTCTAACTTGTTACTTTTGAACTTCCCACATAATTATCTAGCAAATTCTGTCATGATAGTGTGCAACCCTAATGACTCATTACAAATCTCTACCAGACTCACGGTAAACAAACTAGAGAGTTCTTTGGTTTTGTCTGGGGACAATGATGGTTGGCTTTAGGGTTTGTTTTTTTTTTTAATTAGGACAATGATTTCCCCCTTCCCTCACTAAAATGGCAACACTGAGCTTTAAAGAGTGTTTAAAGCTAATCAAATTATACCCGACATCTTCAACATATCATTACCAAAAACCTCACCCTACCACTTTCATAAGAATGGAGAACTATATAGAGGAAAGCATTCATTTTTAATAAAACTTAATAACTTGAAGTTATTAAGTCACTGATTTGTATCTAATTGTATTAGTGTCTTGGAACATATAATCACTACATTTGAGGCAAAAAGGAAAGTAAGTCCTAAAATTCTAAGCAGTTTCTTGTACAGATTCCTAATTATGGAGTCACAACTACAAATTACCATTTGGTAAAAATGAGAGGTTTTAAATTCAGCGTAACTTCAGATGTGAATTTTCCAAGCTAATAGCTAGTTTAAGTGTTCCATCTTGATTACTGCACTGATTATAGTTACTTTTATTAAAAAGCTTTTCATATTTCAGAATAGTACTTGCTGAGGAAGTGCTGGTAAATCCAATTGTTTTCTTATTTAATTTTCCTAGCATAATTTTCCCCTCACTTTGGTTCCTATTCTGGATTTACCACAGCTGATTTTTATACACAAACCCACAAAACTACTGTCATAACACACCTGTTTATAACACCAGTTATTAACAGCAAGTGATAAAGTACAAAGTCACGAAAAATATGCTACAATTATTTCAATTAATTGGTGAGAAGTAGTAGTTTGAGATTAGTTTTCATGAGACTGTAGATTCAATCTAGTAATAACCTAGCGCTCAATGAAGCAATCCCACCATCACTGCTCCTTCCCTTCTCTAACAGCTTTGACACTTGTCTGACTCTTTGGGAGAAAAACAGTTCAGGACAATATAACCAAGGGATTTTTTTTCCCCTTGACCTAGACAACTTTTCTACTGGCTCAGCAAATTGAATTCAGCAGTTGATATGGACCAGAGGAGTATTAGAGCTGGCATGAAGAGGAGGTTGTCATCCACTTTGACAGCGACTTGAACGCCTTCATTACAGAAAACAAGGAAATTGGATTCAACAGGTTTTTGACCATGCAATTCAAAATCAGACACCAGCTTCTCCATTGTCAACAGCTACTGAACTGTGTTACACTAAGATAAATAAAAATTCCAAGCCCAAAACTTCTTCCTGGGTAGTCCAAAATTACTTAAATGGTGCCAGAGGAAACACCTAGAGGCAGGAGATTGCAGGAACAGGGTAACTGATAAAAGGTTTTAACAATTCCTAACAGCTGGCAATGTATACATTAGTGCATACTATTCCAAATGCCTGCCAGAAATCAGCACCTGCTTCATCATTATGCCAGTCACTACATGCCCTAAAATCATCCAATAATTCCTTGCAGATCCTCATCAGCTGAGGTAACTGGTCAGTAAACAGTTTTAACAAATAATTAATTTTGTCACTAAAAACTCATCCTGTATTCAACACAGTCATTAGACCACCATTCTCCAGACAACTTACTATTAATCAAGGCAGGTTTAACTTCTTAAATTCAACATAGCAAAGCATTAACTATGCAAGGATAACAATAGGGAAAATTGCTCATTTCCTGGAAGCTGATCATATGTCTTTCAAAACCCAGGGAGCTCATAAATGTCTTTGGCATTCTTCCAATCCTTTTTTCAATTAAATTCTTGAAGATAAAAATGCATTACTTTTGTAAAACCTACACACTTTCTCCTGCAGAGCTTTATCACCCATCATGCCCCAAACTCGCTCGGTAGGCGGTACAGCCACACTTCTGTAGTGGAAGATTTCATTACCTCAGAGCCTTTGTGACTGATTACACAGTAAACAAATCAACAGATCTATTCAGTATATAAACCTCTGCATATACATTTCTGGAAATACCTGGATATATGTTTATTTTTTGTGTTATAATCTTTGAAACTACACAGACAGTTTCTTGTTGCCCTATCACTTACAGCTTGCTATCTATCTTTAGTGTCAGTGAACTCCTGAGGCCAATGCTGATAGAGTTCAATATTCTTTAGAAACAATGAAGAAAGGAAAAATTTTCACCACCAGCTTTTTTTACACGTTGTAAAAAATTGTAAGGCAGTCCATGAGACTTTGCTGACAGTAACTGTAGAAAAAATGAAACAGATACAAAGATAATCCCATGACTCTCAATAATATGCTTCTATCACTTCCCCCTTACCACCTCTGCCCTTCATGCTGACTCTGTTCATTAAACTGGCAGAAAATATTCATATTCCAATTTTTCCTCTAACTCTGTCTCACAGCAGCAAGAGGAACAAATGACAAAAACACATACATCTTTTATTGGGGACTCAAAAAACACACAGCAGAAACAGAGGTTTAAATGTGTGTTTATTTGGTTTTTTGTTTAAGAAGTAGTACACTTTTTTATGTCCATTATCTATCTCCAATAGCAATTTCATTTCTACAGTCTTGGAGGTCATTCAGATAACACTATGTTAGCACTACTAGAGCAAGAACCATGAAAATTTTCAGTAGCTGGGGAGGAAGAATTTGATGTTTTTCCCCAACACAAATTTTAACAGAAGTCATATCCCTTCTTAACAACTTTACATAGCAATTTGAGAATATGGGCATTTAACTTTAGTTGAAAGATGGCAAAGGTTGTGGGTCACTAAAAGAAATTGACTGAGCCAAGCTTTTGCATGTATTGAAAGCACTCTCACATTATCTCTTCTTCCAAAAACAAAAGTCTAATAGCCATTGACCACGAAGGTATAGCAAAGCAGAAGTTTGCCTGCTCAGAAATACACAACTTCAGTGAGGAATTAAAAATCTTGTTTGAGATTCATCTCAGACACTAATATCCCGAATAAAGAAGAAATATTATCAATTAATATTATGAATTCATAAAATCCCAGTTAATATGTCACGTCAAATACATTTAAATGTTTTAAGGTATGCAGAATATAAACATCTAAAAAAAATGGGTTTTATTTATGCACTTGAAAGTTAAAAGAGAGGATGACAAAAAAACCCAACCTGAATTAACTTGCCAAAACTCAGTGAGAGAAGTTAAGTCTTCTATGGTTTGAATGCTGTCTAGAATTCAGATCACCTCTAAAAGTTTTTACTACAAACTACAAGGCAACTTCACCTTTAGATAGCTAGGTCTTTTAATTTCTTCTTGAACAAAAAAATATAGAGTGAAAAAATCATAAAAGGTTCAATGAAACAGTTCAATGAAAAGGTCTAGATCAGAAGCAAAGTAGACTTTGCAAACAAAAGGGAAACATGAATTGCAAAGGTAGCCAGCCCAGACATGCTTGCATAGCCAAATCACCTCAATGTACTCAAACAAATTAATTGCAAAAAGTAAAATGTATTTATCTCACTTCCTAAGGAAAGGAGATTTATGCAATAAGTGGACAGGTCTAAAATGTCAAGTCAGTTTTCAAGAATAAAATATTAAAAAATATCCTAAATTCTATATTTAAGACTAATTACTTTATTGCTACCCAGCTACTTACTAGCATCTGAGCTGAGGAAAAGGCTGCTGCATGGTGTGACAAATTATCAAGAATCATAATCCAAAAGAGGAGCCAGGTACTGGAAATCAGGTTTTAATAACTAACAACAAGGGGCTCATTCAAACATGTATTTGGGGTCAGGGTTTTTTATGTTTGTGTGTGCATTTCCACACATGAAAAAGCACAAGGACACTGATATTTAAAACAAAAAAATCCCAAGGCCAGCTAAAACAGTCCTAAACTGACCACCTCTGTCTGCAGCAACCAATTCTTCCAGTCAGTAGCCACCCTGCTGATTCTCAGATCTCTCAGGCTTATTCAATGAACCCAAGGAATAAATCCTTCATAAAGAATAACAGACTATTTAAAACATGGGCAGAAATTGATCATGCTAGCTTGCCTCACAGCAATAAGTACGGAGTCACTGACAAAGAGGAGAAAGCACAGCAAAACAAGATTTTCTACTACCATTAGCAAAGATCAAGAGAGAACGCTTTCGATTTTCTGTCTTGGTAAGAAGGAACTCAGCAGTAACACCCATGCCAACCAAAACGTTATCACAGACTGACAAGTGTACTGCACTTAAAGGAAGGGCCACAACAACAAATACTGAAGTCTCTTGGATCCAGGAGTATTTACAAAAGTGCAAAACATTGCTCCTCCTTCTCTTTCCCATCAGAGAACAGCCTTGCAACACCTGCAGCTGTGCCACAACACAAGCAAATTTCTTGACACAAGTTTCAGTTCTCTGCTTCCTGACAGTATGATTTTCAAGGCGACAAATATAATGGAAAGCTGATTTAACTAATGCAGCCTGCAATACGGAGCAGAAATAACAAGGGAATTCCAAATATACTGCTCAGCATGCAAACTTGAAAAACCATGTTACTAGATAAGCACGCAAGAACTATGAAAATCAAGAGTTTACCTAACATAATAACATGGCATAGATTTAAGTGGGCACTGCTTTATTCTCTAGATTAAGTCTTCTAGAACGTTTATTTTAGTAACAGTCCTAAAGCCACCATACCCCAGACCAACAGATTTTAACACCAAAATTTGAAATGTCAACAAAGACTGTAACTTCAGCTAAAAAATTAACTTTTAGCTTTTACAATAGATCAAGTTTCTTCTCTTCTGGTATATCACAACACATATGGCACTCACAAAAGGCTAAAAGATGAAAATAATATATCAGGAAGGTGTAAAGCAAAAATCATGCTTTCTGATCTATTCCAACTATTCTCAGCCTTCAGGATACAGCAGTCTAAAAGCACATTCCACGCATTTTGTAGAAGCTCCTGTTCTACACAACACTATAATTATACTTTAACTTTTTTTTTAAAAGTAGCACTTCTTAAATACATATATATATATATAACACCAAACTTCTGCTATCAGTCTGAAGAAATTACTTGAACACATGAAGGGGATAGGATACAGATGGCCAGTGGCTGGTTACACAGTCAGTCGGGAGCCACCCTGCTGTTCTGCCAACAACCTATCGCGGTAGGTATACTCTCTAGTTAGCATTACCTACATGAGAGGGGAAAAAGGTCAGAGAGATTTATGGAACAACAGAACCCAGAATGTTCAGAAGTTCTACCTGCTGCTTGGTACTGATGCCTTTTCACTGGCCCTAAAATCACAAGCCAGACACAGGTAAAAGGGATCACCTTTACAAGAATCCTTATAATGCACAACACACTGGATGAAAAGCACCAAAGGTGCACATGTAACATCACGCAGATACAGTTTTTATGTTTAGCAGATTAGCATAACTGACAAGAATCCCTAATTAAAGACACAGGTGATGAGATGATTCCATCCTTTTCTGAAACTCCCCCTAGAATAACTAAACTTTGTTCATGAGAACGTCTCTCAAGAAGTTTTGATCACAGTTCCCAGAGAACATAACCTTGGACCCCTGGGGCTTGGAGCCACTGGGGAATTTCTTTTGTCTTTCCATCTAATAGAGTAGGTAAAATGCTAGCTACAAATACAGTAATAGGCTACAGAGCTACAAATATATATGTAAAGAATATAGAGAATATATGGAAGCAAAATGGCAAAAAAACAATTTGGTATCAATAGATTAACCTATGCCTCAAAATAAAAAACCTGTACTCTTAGCACTTAATATAACACTCATCGTCCCTAAAGCCCTAGAATCCTCTTCAAAATCTTCCTGAACTTTTGCTCTCACTTATATTCTAGAGCTTATCTAAAGAGAAATTAAACTATTTCAGCTCTTTTACTCATTTCAATAAATAATTCTTTGCTCTTTTAAGAATGCATGTGCTTTCATTTGGTTTTGCCAGTAATTTGCATTCAGTACAGATCAAATTGACTAAATGTCATTTAGTCAGTTCATACTGAAAGCCAAGATGGGTCAAGCAGTGATACACTGAGCACCTGTGCTGAAGCAAATCCACACACCTTGCTGAAAAAGTGGCAAAGTTCTTTGCACACTTCTGAGGTTGGAAAGGAGAAACATCTATGGACTACATTAAAAAAAGCCCCATGCAAATACACTTGTTTTTGAACTCCAGGTTTTAGGTTTTTTTCCCCGTTTGTATGCTACAGATGATCAAGGTATTTTAAAAAAAAAAAGAGTAAAAAGTGTAACTTCTAAAAAAAATTAGTGTAATATAACAGACAAAATAGCTTGATTGGCTTCCCCCTACCAATAACCAGTGGAGGACAGGTATGGAGCTCTATAATTGTAGGGCAGACAGAAGTACCTTCCACAGACCAGCCACCTTGGTGTTTGCCGAGACTGAAAAAATATTGTTGTTTTTATACCTTTGGATGAATTTCACTACAAATTAATTGTTTCAACTGTTTTGTACACTTCTGGCATCCCCAATAGACTGATGCACCATGTCTTTCAGTTACATACAGTGTAAAGGAGTATCACACTTGTGTTCAGTCTGTACAACACAGAAATCCTTCAAAATCAGGAGAAACAATCAACACTTCCCATTTCTACCTTCTTCATGACACTCTTTGTGATATTTGTTATCCCTTCACTAGTATGTCCCTTCCTCATGTGAAAAGCCCCACTCAATTATCAATCTACACTTCTCTTAGCCTTTCTAAAGTAGAAGAGATATAAAGAGAAAATAGCCAAACTGCATTTAATATTAAACATATGGACTGAGAACAGGTTTAAATAATGACATATTGATGCCACTTCCTTCTCAATTAATTGTTAATTCTTGTATTAATCACTTTGTGGCTGCCAAACACTAACCTGCCACTTTCACAGAACTGTATCATCAGGATGCTCTGAACAATAGCAGTAGCTAATTCAGGGTCAACACTTCTGAATAAATATAAACATATTTTTAACTATACCAATTTATAAAGCAATAATCCAATTATTAAATACGTATAAAAAGCACCTTCCAGCTGAAAACTGCTAGTAGCATCTTCAAAGCTCAAAGTCCACAATGCGGAGATAGACAATAAGAAAGACTATCTTAAGAGAGGAACTTAGGAGAATAATTATGAAATGAATTTCAGTTAGTGTCTGTACGAACTTGTTAAAACAAGCACCACCCCCACCTACGGAACATCCACGTGCAGTCAGCATTTCAACAGAGCATCCAGAGTGGCTTAGTTAAAGAAAACACATTAAACACAGTAAAACAGGGCAAACTGAGTGTCTGCAAAGTTAACTGTTTGGATTACCACCTTTAGGGAAATAAAACGGAAGACAATCTTCCAGCCTACACACTTTCACCCCTTGAGCCCACCACGTAACTTGAAGACCAAAATCTTAACATCAAAAATACTCAAAGCTGATCTCAAGTGCCAAACATCCTCCGGACTGTTAGCAGATAACTGAAATTCACTATTCACTTTGAGAACCACTGTTATTAAACACTAATTTCTGGTTATGCATAATGCACACAAAAATACCTTTTTTTTGGTCAGATAACAGTATCACCCTTCATCTTCAACTCATGCGAGCTATTTCTATATTACCTAACACAGCAACAAAATACGTCTTTTTAACCTTTCCTTTTTCAACGCACATTCAGCACAGCACAAGGTCTGCCTTAACTACGCTGCTTTCATTTACCCTGGAAAAGGATGGAAAGGAAGCAAAGAGGAGAACCAAGACATTCTTATATCGCATTTAACATCAGCACTGCCTAGTTGAAACTCGTTTACTACCCGCCGCTGCTTTCCCCGGACA
>VYXD01005113.1:240058-315958 GCA_013397195.1 Hylia prasina
AAAAAAAAAAATAAAAAAAGAGAACCCAATTACAAAAATAATAATAATAAAGCATATTTAGAGATTTTAAAGTTTTGGTAATGATAAGTGTAGATGCCCCATCCCTGGAAACATTTGGTCAGACTGGACAGGTCTCCAAGCCACCTGACTCGGTGGAGGTGCCCATGGCAGTGCAGGTTAGACTGGATAACATTTAAAGGTCTCTTCCAGCCCAAACTGTTCTCTGATTCTGGAAATCTGCATTGCTACCAGGACTGGACCCAAATTATCCCAAATTCTCAATGGCACCATGAATATTCTCTTGCTATGTATGCTTAGGTGTGGAGGAGGGTGGTCCAATAGGCAAGTACAGCTACTCCAGGAGTGGTTAGACACACTTTGAAAGCATGTAGAAGGATTAGAGGAGTATTTACAAGCCCTAAAGCATGATACCCATGAAACTTGTAGAGAAGAAACATTCCTATACCTTTCCCATATGCCATTTCCTTTTTCTGTGTTTATCCAATTTAGATACATTTTTCAGGACACACATCATGGGGCTGATTCTGAAGTGTATTGCAACTCTATTGTACTTTAATTTCTTTTTCTCATATACTGCAAATGGAATTAAGGTGTCAGGGGAAGTACATAGTAAATATGAAATGGTACTGCAGCTAGTAATTTACTAATCCCCAGCTCTAAACATGAATATAAATACAGCCCAGATAATTATTTACTGTTCTTACAATTTGTTTAAGTACAAGTGTTTTTGTAAGCTTTGCCATGGCTTCCCTTTATAATGACAGTAATTCTTCCCCTTTATAAAATTTAAAATCCATCTGTTTGTTGACCAGAAAAAGTTTAGATTTTTCCTCCAAAATGAAAAGTCACTTTCTGAGTAAGGGGGAAACAATGCACTTTATGAATTTGCATTCTTTACTGAGGTCTTCTCTCCTAAAAAGTGCATTTAGTTTCTGGGCATGAAAATGTGTAAATAGAGAAAAATAATATATATAATAGATACAATATATAATAAAAACAACAATTAATAACTTAAGCAATTAGAATCCACAAGGACAAACCCACAGGTAACAGATTAGATACAGGAAGCCTGTCCATTTATTTCAAAATTGGAGATTCTGTAAAATAAATTGGAGCTATTCACTAGTAAATACTATTATTATTACAGCATAACAGTTTCTAAAAACATTTTGTTTACTAGCTATACAGAAGAATCTAGTTCTTTCTCACAAAAATTAGCTTTGATCAACTAGTGCAAACATCCAGTACAAGCCCCTGACTGAAAGTGTTCAGAAGAAATGCATTTGAAAGTACATGAAAATGCCTTTCCTTCAGTATATCTGGACACCACTCAAATCCTCCCAGCATTTGTTCTCATTTAAAAGAACCATAATTCCTCACCACTTGCCAAAGAGAAACATGTATTTTAAAATATTACATTCCTTACTTACAAATGATTTACTTAAGATGAAGTCCCTCATTAACTCTTTAGCCATCTAGCACTTTACATTTTAAACTAGAGAACGTTAACAAGAAAGGTAAAACAGTTTGTTCAGCTTTTTACACAGCAGCATACAATAGCATAAGGTGTTATGCCTACTAAAATGTTTTGTTCAAGACAAAAGTACAAGTTGATTTTTTTTTATTACAGTAAAAATATTTATTTGACTTGTGTAACTTATTTGGCATTAAAATGTGACTGCATTGTTTCTCTCAAGAACTCAGCAGCATTTACATTAGAGTTACTTGATTCACATCAGACCAGTCATTTTGAAATAAACAAGAATGATTTTCTGTTCCAGTCTTAATAATGGCCATGGACCAGGGACACCCTTGTACAAACTGGTCCTTGGACACAGCAAATCTATTCTGTGAATCAAAGAGATTCCAGAAGGCCCAGTGAAAGTAATGAAACTATTTGGGGAATAAGATATTACCTGGCCTTAACACAGTGACGACCAGGAACTAGCCTTTCTTGGAATGGTAGGTTTTAGTATTTCTTACTAAGGTAAAATCATTTTTATTGGTCCTTCTAACTTTTTCATGAAGAAAAAAAATATATTAATCACTCAGGCAAATTTTATGTTCCAGAGACATAAAGTTAGACATTTTCCCCCACTATGGGGAGAAAATAACATGGGTTTCATTTTCCAGTATCAGCAGTAGCAGCTGCTTGTAAAGGAATTGTCAAAAGTGCCACTGAGGTGAAAAGAGGTTTTCCATGTCTTATGTTTTCTTCCTGTTTTCCTCCAATAGAGGCAAGAAGTATTTTGATGTTCCATAATTTCAGTTAAGATAACCCTGAAATGACTATGGCACTTGAAAAAATAAGGATTAATTTTTCACCCTTTGTGAGCTCTGGAGTTGTGTGAAGCAATGGACAGAGCAAGCGAACTACTCTACAGAGAACATGACTTTTCCATATAATTTAATGTGCATGTATCCTATCCTGCTGCATGAATGGCTTTATGATCTTGGGCTGGTATGGGTGAGGACAAGCCATACTGTGTGTCCTGTTTATATACAAACCTGGAACGTGAACAATGGTAAGCTGGGCAGCTGTAAGTTAGTGTTATCAGTGGTGTGCCAGGGGAAGTTATTTACCTGACAAAAACCTGCACAATGCAGAAATACAAAGCATTTAGTGTTTTTTACCTCCATTCAGATCTGTTACCTATAAGTTCAATGGAAACAGCAGGCAACCTATTGCCAGGTTATGAGCTTTCAGCTGTAGCAGTTTGGGAACTTCATGGCCATACCCCAGCCTGAAACCTCGCCCTTGTTTTCCAGTTATTTGTTCCCTGCTGCTGTTCTCTTAATTGAAGAGGGAAGTAGATGTTAACTTCCTCTCTTTGGAGGGTTGACTATGCAGAATTTAGGCAAACAAATGCTCTGTGTAAAATGGAGGTAACTGAAGTGAGTGGTGTATGGTTGGTGCACATTGGATTTGCATGGGCATTGCATAGGCTTCAGCAACTTCCTGGCCTATGTGTTTGATGTTGATTTAAGTGCCCTCAGGGCCAGATTTTGTAGTGTGTGCTTAGCACACAGATGTGTTGCACTGACTTCCACAGAAGTAGAGGAACTGAACACATCACTGGATGCATTCACGTTTGTGCTTGGCAAGAAGGGACTCACAAGTATTTAAAGCTAGCATAAGTGATAATGCACTATTATAATCATTGTTGTGTTAGATGGCTGAATGTGATACCACATACACTGGCCAAATGAATCTCCTAAAGCTCGGATTCTTTGAGGATTAGTGCAGACAACCCTAAAAACTCTCACTTGGTATGGCATGGTACCCTTGTAAACTCAGTGGAGCATCACGTGAATAAAGAAGTTGCAGTCATACTGAACAGGAGTAAACTGAGAGTGCCCAGAAAATGTATGGGATTTAAGTGTTTAGATGCCAAATATCAACATGTAGAAATTTCAGCCTCAGGAAGTTTTAATAGAAGAAAGTAGCTCAATCACTCAATATATTTTGCAACTTTAGCTGAAAGTTTAACATCACAAAATGACATATTGCTATGCAGCTTTAAGAATCACACAAATGTATTCAATCATTTTCCCTGCTTTTCAGATCTGCTGCTCATTAAAAGATCATCTCCTGTTTCCAGTTTCCAGTTTTCAAATGGATGATGCAACCAATGCATAGCTTAATGTTCATTCTCATGAGTCATAATTAATAAATAATTGTATCACATACATAGAATTTTACAGGTACTCTTAAAATGGTTTTACAGTTCTATTAAATATATAGATAAAATAATCACTGCTATATAAAAAAGAATCATTTTAAAACAGCTGAACTGTCAAGCTTTGCATAAAATTCTGTAGACACATTCATTACAATCTAGAAACTCAATAAAAATACACTTTAGAGCTCAATCTCTCAAAAATATTCATGGCGTTGAAAATTGATTGTCATTTTTTACTATAGTCTGTGCTTACCCTGCCTTTGCACTGATAAATTTCCTACAATTTGGCAAAAGCTATATGCCAGTCAGTTTGTAGACTATGTGACTGTTCAACTCATTTCCTCAACTCTAAGTCATCTGCCCCATAAATGTTTAGTGGAGTTCTGTCTTTAAATAGTGTATCTTTCCTTGCACTTTCTACAAAATCACAATGAAACACTTCACAGTTAAGTTACATGATTACAATGACATTGAACTATCCTAGTACAGTTACCACTCTCTTTAATGCTGCTTGTGTGAACACCAAACATCCTTTATCCAGTGATCCTCAAGGCACTTCCTGACACTTACACTCCACAATGCTCTGCTACCCACATTTGCTCAAAACCAGCAGGTTTTAGAAAGAGTCTTAACAGATGAGTACCACTGTGTATCTGAATTAAGCCACTAAATCAATATGCCAAATGTGGTCAGTTCAAGATTAGCATTTTTCAACCCAGGCAAAACTTCTGCAAAAGCTTCAGTATTCAGGCAGTGCACATATCTGTTGAAAATGGGTAGGCAATGGATTGCCCACCAGGGTTTAAACCCTCCACTATCACCAACTAGTCCTCTGGGCAGCAAGTTAAAATAGGCTTTGCCATAATAAATGTTTCATAATCAGGCTTTTAGGCAGTAGCTGAGAATAGGTCACAAACCCCAAAACCAAGCAGTGTTTTCAGAACAGGGCACTTACATTAAGGAATTGGACCTTACACAGTGGAAGAAGAGATGCAAGCTCACAAGTCAGTCAGTTTAACTGGAGGAAGCTGCTGCTTATGCAGATGTCAGTCTTTACAGTTCCAGGTAAAGGCAAAACTCTTGAAGAGTTCAGTATTTTTTTAAGCACAATTGACAACACCAGTGTAATCACTCTTAGCACTTCACCCTGGATCTTCTCACCCATGGAATGGCTGGATCAGGTTCACTGCTTCTGTTATAGCACAACAAAACAAACCGAAAAATTGAGAGCAATATAATAGCAAGTATCATGGAATGGCCTAGTATTTTTTTTTTTTTTCATCTGTTTTGGGTGGAAGAAGCAAATTCTCTCAATGGGATAGACTGGAAAGTGTACATCAATTGAAACACTGGCTGAGATGACTAATACAATTGCGGAATGCTGTTTGACATTTAAACATTTCAATGTATCAGTCACTATTCATCAGTGGCAGGTAACAAATAAAACCTTGGGTTTTCTCCTTCTTGGACAAAAATACGGTGTAATCACATTTCTGGCATCTGCACATTCCCATTCAACTTTCCATTCTACATGGATGTTAGTTGTGTAGCTAAGACGTCCAAAGAGCTCCTCATCCTGATTAATTTTCTTAGGAGGAAGGAAAGAAGAAGGGAGCATACTTGATTGAACATTGATAGCTGTAAAGCCCTATAAAGAGAGTGTAATCCAACTCCAAATAGCCTCTGCTGAAGATTAATAAATGTGGAAGAACCAGAGTAAAGACACAAAGAGTCAGAAAAAGTTATCATAAACCAAAAAAGCCTATGAAGAGTGGAACATAATGAAAAGCTGTCAACAGTTTTGCTCTAAACTAGTGTAGTACACTGCTGCTTGCTGCTATTAAATAGATGCTGTACCCCAGCCTGGTATTCCCTGGTTTTCAGGATAAGCATAAAATGTTTCTTGTACTAAGTTTTATTCTTTCAGAGGAAAAATCACTAACCCTTCAACTTCCTATTTTAGCCTACTTCCAGAAAGCACTGTTATATGAACATAATATATTTTTCCTTGCAGAGAAATATTCTCTGGGAAAGCAGAGAACTGCAGCACAAGTTCTGTAAACAATTCTCTCCTGTATCTCTGTATTCCACGAGATGGGGATTTGTTTCTCTTTCCTAACCAATGGGTGAAGTTTTGTTATCTCCCTGGTATGGGAAGGATTGGGGGGAGGATTGATGCTGCAGGGAGCAGGGAGGAAGAAGCAGCATGCTCTTCACCTGGGCAGAATAGCCCAAGCCCAGAAAGAATGGAGTCAGCTTTAATAAATCATTAAGCCTTCTGATATTGAAGTCCATGAGTCCTGTTTTCACTGCTCACATCATAACCATAACTGGTGACCCCGAGACCACAAGCACCTTCAAAAATTCTTATATAGGTTTTCTTTTGGAAGAAAGTATCGTCTTCCACAATAAGCACAAACAGGTTCATGGATCACAAAATCAGCTGACTGAGAATCTTGACTATTTTCATGAACAAGATGAAAGAAATGTATTTTTTTTTTTTTTGCTTAAGCTGATTTAAACCAAATGAAGTTGGGACATTTGTATCTCTTTGTCACCAAGAACAATGGATCTTATTTCTAGGTTCATGAGATTAATCCAGCTCTAGGTAACAGTGGCAGGACAGAGTAGGAAAGATTTTAGCTTCGTTGAAAGGTATCCAAAATTTTATCTTCAATATCTCCTGTCACTCCTTACTTCTATTGAATTCTAACTGTACCTCGGGAGAAAAATCCCAGGGGAACAAAAAGCTTATGAAGAAGAGTGAAGTGTGATGAATGGTTAGGATTACCCCAGCAGATAACATGAGTACAGACAGGTTTTAAATACCTGCAAATAAATTGCTATATATTTTGATGTATCTTGGTCCCAGGTGCTATTAGTTCACCTGAAAACTTAGCCAGCGTAGGGATACACCTTATGCCACAACAAAATATGTAAAACTTATAGCCATGTCATTTATTTTTCATTTAGTGTGAAATTTTAACACCCTTCATTTTAGGAAGCACATTGCTTCCAGTCAACCTCCTGAATTTTCAGGTGGAAGCAGCAGTGTGATGTAGTCTGGTAAAGCATACAGTGAAACTAAAAATGTGCCAATGAGGAGTAGTGACTTCACTGAAAGTTACATGGACAAAAGTTACTACTATGAAATTGAAGACTTCTCTTTTGTCCTACAAAGCATAGGTTACACCTTCTCTGGGAAAAATCCCATATCAAATACCCTAAAGTGATCATTGATGTGGACAAAACTTAAAGAGGCAGAAGCAGCTCAACTGTGCCCATAGATAAGCCACAGGAATCTCTTCAGTTGCACTAGGAAGTCACTACTGGTTGTCAGCATTTCTCTGTATTTAGTTTTACATCTGTCATTCTTTTCTCAACTGAATTGGACACTTAAAAGATATTTCTAGTTCTTTTACCATGCCCTAGTGCCTTAACAGTAGCCTCAACAAAGCCAGTTACCTATTATTTTTTGTATCTGCAAAAGAGAGAAATCTTTCTGCAATCTGTAAATAAAGGCAGCAAAGAAACAGACTCAGAAGCACTGAGGTACTTTTAAAAAACTAATTTCTGGCCTGAGATTTCCCATATAAAGTCTCTTAAGAAGCAGCTAGCATGTATGTTCTTCACACATCTCCACCCAATTTATTCCTGCAAATAAACGTACCAAAAGGTGCAGGATAAAAATTTCTTTAAATCCTAAAAAAATCAAACTTCCCTACCCCAATAAACCCTCAACCTGATTTTGTTGCTCCACTGGATTTGCTGCTAGAACTGTAATCAATTCCTGGTGTGTGTTTCACTGCCTGTAGCTCTGCTCTGCCTCCAACTCTTTCAAATGGAAAATGTGAAGAAGCATTTCTAGCCTTGCCCTTGCAGGTGGTCAGATCCAGAGGTAAGTCAACACCATCCCTCTTCCACAGCTATCAGGCCCTACATAAGAAAATTAAGCCAGAAGAATAATTTTTGAAGACTAGAGCTCTGAATTGTTCATACTTCTACTGATAATTATCTGGTTTTATTTAGCATCTTATAAAGCAAGGCACAAATGTACAAAATTGCATCTACTAAATCAGATAATTTTAATATATATTTACACAATTACCATAATATAAAACGTGCTTTGACACTGTCATAGCACAACAGTAGCGGAATTGAAGACAACCTGATAATAAACACAAATACCAGGTCCTGGATTTCTGTTTGTGCTTCACCTGAAGGAACATATTCATATGCAGATACACAAAGCAATCCAGCCACCATCCCTTTATTTTCCACACCTCACACAGATCAAACTTTGTTGCTAAGAAGCTGTGGAAGGAGTAAAAGGCAGTAGACCAGCACCCAGAAGAAAATGACAAAGTAGAATAGCTCTGGCTGCTCAAAAATGGTTATCTCATGAGTTGGTTCTGGAGTCTCACTTGCTTCCAAGTCATTCTTCTTCCTGAAAACAGAAGAGAATTCAGTAAGAGACAAGGAAAAGAAGAAACCTTCAGTGTTAATAATTACTGTGAAGATCAGAGGGTGGACTAAAAGACAGCAGTTTAATGAACCTTTTCAGTCTAGTCAGTTGGAGGGGCCCAGCTAGACTAGGAGGGGCACTGTGTTAGTAGTGTGTTCCTTCCAGAGTCAACAGATGAAAGAATCATTACAGCACTGCCTTCTGATGTAAGGAGATTTCCATCTGTCAAAAAGACACCCTTTTATTTTCAGAACAGTAAACAAGCACCGGGCAACACATCTCAGACTTCCACAGTTTTGCTTATACACTGGATCTGACTTGATATACTTTCCCCAAATCATCTACTTTCAGAGCCCCTAATGCTGGGCACTAGAATATTAAACAGAAAAAGTCCAAGGCTTCCAACCAAGAAACCAACTACCAGCTGGGGGTTTGCAGGACAACTCCAGAATTCCAACTTTCCAAATTTCCAGCTGTGGTTCATAAGGGCAAAGCTCAATGGATTCTGCCAGCACCACTGAGCTCTCACAAAGACAAGGAAAGGTCTTATTTAAAAAGGCACAAGATGGTACAATAATTTTATAATTTTGTGGTCCTGTAAGAAAAATACTCTGGTAAACTTTTTTTAATCTACTTTTGGAGAAAAATGGTGTTCTTCTCCTTGGGGCCTCCTAATGGATATATACCTGAGTATTACACAAAATTCACTTAATATCAGCAAGTTGTACTACTCATACGACTGTAACTACTATTTGTGTAATTTTTTTTAACAGAGAGACAGGGCAGTGGATCCTGATAATATTTTGTGTGTTTTCTGCATTTAAATGTAACAACCATTTTACCTAGAAGTTCTGAGAGGTACTATTCAGTATCAGCTAAGAGGCAAAACCTAAAGCAATCCTTGTTTCTTATACATATTTAGACCCTAATACCCAAAGGTAAATATGTACCATGAACACTCTGTCTTCATGACCCATCACCCTAAGTCTAAACTAAACACACATACAGATTATCAAAACTCAAAGATCCTCCAACAGAGGCCAGTCCTCCACTGAAGTAATTGACTTTCCCTGGCACTGATCTCACTAAACATTGTTTTTAGAGTCTTCCAAACCTGGAAGGAGTCATCACTGCCAGACAGCCTAACATTTGAAGTTCTCCCACTCTTCTCTCAGCCTGAGATATCCACCACGTGGGGAAAATGCTCAGAATCTTGCTTAGACAACTGAATCTTTCAGGTCAAGAAAAAGCATTTTATTCAAGGGACAGATTGACAGGGAAACATGGACTCTGAGCCATCACAGAAGAAGTTACTACCATTATAACACACTTGTTGCTCCCTTTGTATCACTGCTAGTAATACCTAGGAGTTATGGCTTCCTTGCAAAAATCAGTCTGAATAAGACACACTCACCCAATGAATAATGGATTTTCACCCATATCTGTCATCTTCTCCTCATTAACACCATAGGTTTCCTTAAACAAACCAGGAATAGATTAGATAACAAAAAGAGATCAGATAACAAAAATAAAATTCAGCATCTCACAAAGGTGGTAATTGTGTATTTTATGCAAATTGTATCTAGTGTTTACTCAAATAAAATGAAAGTGTGCTTATAAACATATTTCCCATCAGCACATCCAGCACTGCAGTCTGGTGCACACACAGAAAAGTAAAAAAAGTTATGAAATAAGATTTTTTTGCTTTCAACTGCTTTCATCAGTTGAATAAAACTCCTCTCATTCATATGTATTTCTAGTAGCTCTGACAGCATTGCAACTAAAGCAACTGTGTGAAACCTCCCTTTCATTGAACACTGGTTGCAGCATTTTTTTTTTAAACTCCAAGATCAAAATTTTGTGTTAAAAAAAGTCATATTCCTGTCCTTGCTCAGCATGCTCAGATTGCTGATGCTATCCCTTCCTTCTGACTTTAAAAATAAAAATCCAGACCTCAGCTGTATCATGTGCTCTCAAGAAGCCAGTATGAATAATATCTGTCATTAGGGACACAGTTTCACTTTACAACTAAAACTCTTTCAGGGTTAGTTGCTGCTATTGATAATATAATACACTGGTACTGTGAGGAAAAGGGACAGAGCCCAATTTTTCAGAAACAGTGCTCTTCAGGACACACCCAGCATTTTTTCAGGGTTGAAACCAGGGCACCCACATCATACAGAGAATGCAAGAACTAAAAGAAACAGGGGCAGCAAACAAAGGCAGCTTCAAACAAGCAAAATGTTGCAGCTATACAGGTATGATGAAGTAAGATTTAAAGTTACAATAGATTTAACTGTTGTATTAGGTGCTCCTTTGTGAATATGTTCAAGGTTCAGTAAAGTTTAGTATGTATTTAGGAGAGTTCAGTAAAACTTTGCAACTATGC
This sequence comes from Hylia prasina, assembly GCA_013397195.1. NCBI lineage: Eukaryota > Metazoa > Chordata > Aves > Passeriformes > Sylviidae > Hylia > Hylia prasina. The sequence goes on from VYXD01005113.1 coordinate 250,617, forward strand.
CTGGTTTGAGCACTAAAATTATTAGAAGTCACAAGACTTTCATACTGTCATAGGCCTTTTTACAGTGCGTGAACTTCTGGAGTTTAAGAGAACCAGAGAAACAGCAATAAATAAATGTCGGCCCTTACCTCCTCAGAAGCATTACGAGAAAACCTTTTTCGGAGATGAATGTTGGCTTCACTGTCACTGCCTCTGTATGTAAAAGCAAAGCTTTTAAATTCATAAAGTTGAGTTAAAAAGAGACACTGCAAAAGGACGTGACAGGTTTAAGCTACACATAACCACAAATATGTATTGTTGCATGTATTAGAATATGGGTTGGAATTTATCAGTAACATGATAAAAATGGCTTTGGGAAAATCTGACCCACGATAAAAAAATCATATGTCAAAAAGGAATATTTTCTGAAAACTTGTATCTGAGGCCATTTTTGCACCTTTGACATCACTGACATTTAAGAGAGACTATACCCAAGTTTTATGGCCATTGATATTAAAAAATTGGACTGACAGGGAACAGAAAGCTTGAAGGGAATGCGTTTTTCTAAGCAAACTCTCAAATTCATTAGAGTACTTCAGTGATAAGCGTCAACAAATTACAGTTCATGTCCCACTCAAATAGATTACCAAAGAGTAAATTAGAACATAAGAAAAACCAGAAGTAAATAGAGCAAAATTAGCTGAGTGTCTCTTGTACTGGGCCTGGCTGGGCTGCAGTTAAATTTCCATAGAGCAGTGGGCTGGGGCTGGTCAAGAGACTTGGAGGGGATGCAGCCAGGAGAGCTGACCCGAACTGACCAAAGGGCACTGACACACACACACACACACACACTTGTTCTTATATCTGTCTTCTGAAGCAACCACTACCCCCTGTTTCCCAGGAAGTGGTTGGACACTGCTGTTCTGATGGGAAGTAGAGAATAAGCAAATCTTTTTTTGGTCTTCTAATTTGCTTCCACACATGGCCTTTGCCTTTTCATTAAAATGCCTTTACCTTGACCCTTCATCTTATTTTCTCTGCAATACTTCATTTACTTGCTCATAACCAGGAAAAAATCCAAAAAGTATCTACTAAAATCAATCAGTGACGTGCTTCCACATAGTGTCACAATGCACATGGACTATTTCATCTACATTACAAAATGTAATATAGATGAAAAGCAATTATAACACTTCCATGTTCAAAATGCACTGGGCTTCCACTTGGGTTTTGTGAGGCAAAGTTTGCAGCACCATCAAATCAAGTCCCACTGAATCACTCAACATGTTTAAGAGGAACACAGGAAGAAGCCAATGAATCCCAATACCTCTTCCTAAAACAAGACTACAACAAACATCCAATGGACAGGGCAATTTCAAAAGACTGGTTAGGTGTATTTAAAACAAAGTTAATGTGAAATACCTGGTAAATTCCTGGAATTCAGCATTTTCTTCCAGGTCATCTTGTGACAGAGTAGGAGTTGCAACTTCTGAGATCTGCAAATCTTCTTCAATCATATTTTCCTCTTCCTCCTCCCTATTACTATTTTCTTCTGGTGTCTTTATGGCTATTGGTAAATCCTCTAGATGTTCTGCTATGGCCTGTTGAAATTAAGGAATGTTTTGCTTTAGACAACAAGACTGATTCCCCACCCTTCCAAGTATCTTAGTGGTGCAGCCTACTGAGACACTCAATTGCAGTGTGAATCTCATAGTATGAGACTGAATGTCTCACTGAAGAGAATAAAAAATCAACTAATTTCTTGAAAATCTATTGGGATATCATCAGTTCAACATACATACATACATATATACATACATACAGTTGCAAAGTCAGATCTTTCTATTAAGAAGTCTTGACAAGACATGGCTCTTTGAAGTAATCCACTAGACTTTTTAAAATCTACCCCCAGTTAATCCTTCAAGTTAACAGCAAACTGACTTCATTACTGTAGTTAGAATCAGAACCAAAATATGTTCAATCAACATGTCTAAGCAACATGTAGAACAGCATTAAATGGACGCTCAGTTCACATGTTCCTGAAAAACCACTGTCAAAAATTACTGTGCTGGAAAACATGTACGGCACTTCAAAAACTGGTGTCTGCAAGAGGAGATGCAGGAGCAAACTGCCTAAACCAAATACCCCCAGAGTACCGACTTCTTTCTACTCTTCCAGTGCAGGTAAGCCTTCATTTTACCTGTGTAACATATCCTACTCAAATTGTTTTTCCAGGCTTTTGTAGGCAACTTAGATTGAAACAAAAATTATCATTGCCTGTATCCTTTCTTCAGAAGCAATATTAATTTCTGTTCATCTCATTACAGATTATTAAAAATACCCTCTCTGGTAATCTGTTATGCCTAAGGATTATACAGAAACCTCTAACTATTTTAAAACATAATAAAAATTCACATTTTTGCTGTACTTTTACTTAATCTTTTAGGCTTAGGGATTACAGAAGCCTCAAATTATTTTAAAACATAATATAAATTCACATTTTTGTAGTGCCATTAGTATTAGGACCTATTTTCTGTTTAAACGTCAGATCTTCTCAGGGATCTGCAATTCCATTCATTCCAGTAGGGGGCTGTGGCAAACAGTGTAATGGAACAGGAAACCAAGTACATTTTAAGTACTTCTCCCAGACATTGCAAAATGAAAACAAATGAAAATCGCTGGGATGTGATGCTAAGCCCACATATATACACAAATAAATGCTGGTAATAAAATAAAATACCTCAGGATGTTCTGGAATAGTGGAATCTTCATGGTTGGTGGCCTTATTGCCATCTTCTTCTATTTCTAACTCTTCTACCAATAATGGCACTTCTTTTTCATCGGAAGAATTCACGTGACTGCTTGTTTTTGTAGTTTCCTCCTCGCTGTTCTCAGTATCTGTTTCTGATGGAGGGGTACCTAGCTTATTCTCCAAGTCTGGCTCTGGAGCATCTTCCTTGTGGTCCTGTTCTAGTAAGTTCTTGTCATGTAAAACATCTGTTACGGTTTCAGAAGAAGCTTTTTCATTTCCTGTATCGTAACCTTCGAGACAAGGCTCAAGGTAAGCGTTCAGAACTGCTGATATGGGAACATTATAATGTGGATAATAAAAGAGATCATGGGGTATCACGGATACTTTTGAAGAACTGGGTAGCACTTCAGCTGCAGACTCAACTTCATCACAGCTGTCCAGATCCTCTGGAGTTTTAGGTATATCTGAGAGAGAGTCATCAGATGTTTCATGCTGTGTAGATAGTTCTTGGCTTTCGGGATTAGAACCATTTGGTGAACAAGGGTTTGTTTCTATTGTCTCAAGGACAGGTGATTCCTTTGTATATTCATCTTGTGGAAGTGTCTGTATTTCCTCATTTATAAGGTGGAGAATGTACTTCTGCGTATCTTCTTGTTTTGATGTATCTTCTGGTAAAATAATTGAAGGCTGGGATTTGCTCTCTTCGACTTTATTAATAGAATCATCTGTAAGTATACCTGAAGTCCAGGATAATGGACTCAAAGAAGAAGTATTGGCCGAAAGGCTCTTGGTTTCGTTGTCATATTCAGTAGGGGTTTCCTTAGTTAATTCTTCAGAGTATTCTTCAAAAGAGTCAACAGAATTTTTCTGATCTGTCAGAACAGCTGGAGAAAGGTCATCATTCTGTTTCAGTGCATCATCAGAGATGCTCCCTTCACCTGGTATGAATTTATCATTTAGAACCTCCCAAGAAGAATTGGATTCAAAACTGACAGGTCCTGTAATTTTCAGTGAGGTAGGCCTTTGAGGCTCCTCTTCAGACATTCCCTCTAAATCGCCTAACACTTGACTTAATTTCCCATTACAATTTTCAGAAGTGGTTTCTGATGGGATTCTCTCAGGGATATCATGAATATGGACCTTTGGAGGAGCTGGATGACTCCTCTCATGATTAACAGTATACATGTTTTCTTCACTTTCACTTAAAATCAAGATTTTGCCTTCCTTTTCTGATGGTGTGTCTTTAATGTGGACATATGTGGACTCAATTGGAAGCTCCTTGTCAGGATCTGTAAAGTCTTCCTGTAAATGATGATATACCATTAGAAGACAAATCCTAGCTTAGATACCATTTTACATTACCCAAACGCGATGAAGAAAATAAACACCTAGTCTTTCAGTCCTTTATTTTATGAATGGCCAATTAATGACTCACTTATTTTGAAGGTAGGAAAACTAATTTGGCAAGTCAAGTGCATTGAACAAAGCTCAATGTCAAGAAAGCATTTGTACAGGAAGATCAGAATTCAGACAAGCCTACTCCTCAGTTGTTAATGTATTTATCTCTCCCTGCTGCACCTGTGGAGACAACTGACTTGGCTTTTTGACATAATCCCAAACCCTGGGAATAACATAACAACTCCAATAAATCCATTGTGAAATATATTGATATACCAGACTATTTCCTTCCAACAGACTGTTAAAAGAAAGGTTGTTTTTAACTTTGTCCATTAAAATGCCAACAAGTCTTAATGTCCACCAATCTTATGGCTCATCTAATCTAATAATAATAACTAGATTATTATAATAATTTTAATTCCAATTACTTAAGTAATGCCCACTAATTTTATGAACTACAAAATATATCCCAACTGTAACCTTCAGTAAAGAAATAAGAAAAAATGCTTGTTTCTCAAAAAGGCCTTTGCCAATTCTTGACAATGTCAGCCCATGTTTAATACTCAATTCTTTATTTTTTCATTAAAGTCCTAGTCATTTAACTGCAGTTTATTTCATGCTTATAATGAGTGGTTTTTACTGTTGTATTGACAAGATTCAGCTTTTGGTATATTGTGTCTCATAACTGCTAAATTCAGACTGATCATGGCCCTCAAACTTGACAAGAAAGAACTAAAAATTAAATTTGATGTCAAATGTGTCATTATAGAAAAAGGAATAAATTTCAGCCTTCTTTAAAACAAATATAGCAAAGCAGTAGAGTCCTATGAAGCCAGTTCTAACCTCTGAAAGTCACAATTGAATGTAAATGTATAAAAGCACAATTCTACCTAAATCATTTTAGGTAATCACCAATGAAAGCCCATTTCACTGGATTTAACAAAAATGTGAAAAACTGAATCCAGGTTTGTTGTTTATTTTAAATAGCTTAGATTAGAAAGAAACCTAGAAAATAAATCTGACTTTATTACGTACACCAAGGCAAATTAAAGAAATGACATGACATAGGAGTAAACACATACCCCTTCCAGCTCTGGGAAGTGCTCCAAAAATTGTGCCACATATGTCACAATTGACTGTTCATCGGGTGACTCCACCATGATATCTGTGGAGACAGACGTGAGGGGCTTGAGCACACACAGCTTTGAAAAGCTCTTGCAAAGGAACAGATTGTCAGACATTTATCCTGCCATTATGGTCACAGAAATAACAAGCTACAAACAGCTACTTCTTTTTTTTTTCTGACAGATAAGATAGATGCTCTTCTGCTAATGGCACTTGACAGAGTTCTCAACGTCCTATTCATATTCATTTTTTCCTATTTCTAAACACATTCTGAACCCCGATCAGGGTTCCCTTTTCATTCACTTTTATGCTGCCATTTATGCTGTTGTCACTAGACAGTTAACTGCTGTTGAGTGACAATACAGAGCTTTATTTTTAGCAGGATGGCTCAGTCTTCTAACAGGCCATGAAAGTGCAATTGTGCTTTCAATCATGACACCAAGGCCTAGCACCAGTCTAGTAGAGTTCAGTAAAAAGGACAAGAAATCCATTTATAGGTATTTTATGTACACATGCACTTAGATTTACGTGTATAAATACTTGTGTGTGTATATATGCACTGTAAGAGGAAAACTGGGAGATGTAGATGCATTTGAATGGGTATCACTCCATTTGCCAGGTATGGCAGCCTGGCACAGTTCATCCTGCAGTGACATTTAGTCTCTGCAGCCTAGGTGTTACAGGATGGTGCTAATGCACTGAGACACCCCTCAGCACAACAATCAATGCCCGCTAAGAATGCAGATGTTCACAAAGCATCTAAGATGAACCAGGACCAGTGTACATAGCTAAAACTACGGTAAGATCTTTGTCCTCAAGGAGCTTACAAATATGACTGGAAGTATACAATTACAAGCCACTGACCATTTTTATTTTTCTTATCAAAAAGCTCAGCACACTGATCCCATCCTAATCACTGGGAGGTTTCTGGTGTGTATCACAATGCAATATTCATGAATTCACTGCAGTCTGAGTGTTACCCAACAAAGTTGATGTGTTTACCTTCTGGTTCAAGGAGCCGAGGGACACCCAGTTTATTCTGTGCTATGCTGAAAGCATCCTCCAGGTTTTCTCGTGCTGATTTCTCCAGTGCATGCTTCATGTCTACCAAAGTACAATCTATGGCTTTTATGACAGCTAAGAAAGCAAGGCCACTCCTCCAACTACTTGTAAAGTCCTGGACTGCCACGCCATACCTAAAGAGAATTACATACAGTTTACATGCATGGTTTGTTACAAAATTCAAAGTGAAGGCATCATCATTTTCAGACTCCTCAAAGTTAAAACATAAGATTGCTGAGTAGCACTTGTCACATCTGAGATATTTTTGGATTTCAAAATCTAGAAATACATTCAGAAAACACATGGGTTCACAAACTGAATTGGTGTGGCTAACAGCTGACACCAACCTGCTTGTAGGAAGTAGTTAGCAAAAACAAAGCCCTTAAGAATTCAGTAACCACATGTAACATTCACAAAACCAAATGTCTCTGTGATTCCTGTTTCTGTTGCTCTTCAGCATTTTAATGCCATAGCTTGGGAAAACTTCCAAGATTTAAATATTTAAACACATAAGCATAAATGATTCACATTCCTGTGTACTTGGCCTTCTATAGCAGAAAATCTGCCAAATGCAAATGGTGTCAGCATATGCATAAACCACAAGAGTGTTAGAGGCCCAAAGATTTGGAGGAAAAACACCAATCAAACTTGCAATGGAATACAGCCCCAGAATAGAAAATTCTGCACAGATCATGGGATAAAAGGATTACAATGATGCTATTACATTATAAATACAACAGTTGCAAGAACAATTTGCTCTTATTAGATCTTTTCAATTTGCACTCTTTGACTGGGCTGAAAAGTCTGTGGCCTTTACTTCTCAGGTCCTTGCTTTCTTTGCACTACCTATTAATGATGACATCAGCATTATTTTGGACTAAAACTGTACTTCCTCTATGGTCTGCACTGGCAGCAGTGAAATACAGATCTCAATGAGACAATTTTATCTGCTCAACAAGCACCCTTAGCTTCACTGGAGATAACCAAGGGATGATGCAGTCCACAGGACAAAGTATTTAAGATGTAAATTTTTCTCTTCAACACTAGACACAGAAAATTTGTGTTCAAAGGCAAGATATAAATCCCGAGACAAAACTGCCAAATATTCAGCTAACCAACCTTATAAGTAACTTTGACACATGCCCTCTTTAAACCTCTCTGCCAGTCACTACTTCAAATAACAATACATGCAAAATACACTCCAAGTATTTGCATGTGCATGAGACATGTTACACTACAGTTTTTTTAACCTGACAGTAACTCTGCCAGGACAAAGAATTATTACACAAAATGCTTTGGTGAAAGAACCCCTTTTTTATTAAAGAGGAGAGAGATGTCTTGTGCAGTGGAAATGCACCCCCTGGTTATACCTAACCTTTAATCAGCAAAAGATGTCAACTAGACTGCATGAAAGCGATGGTCTGGGGAGTAGAGAAAGATCCTGTTTTAAACAGCACCAAGCAGGTTAGTGCAAGTTAACATTTAACACTCAAACCATGGAGCCAGCAGCAGCCTTCAAGGTCAGATGGCTGCTGTAAACACAGGGCCATAGTGAAACACCCCCTGCAGAGATCCTGTGCTCCCAAACTTCAGAAGCAGAAGAGGCCACAGCACGTGGTAACACACCCACGGGGCAGGACAGAGAAAAGAGACTCAGCTTCAAAGGGGCAGGTGGCAAGACACTGTTTTGTTCAAGGGTTTGTTAGCTTACTTTCTGGTTTTCCTCTGAACCCAGATTAGAAGGGCCCTGATGGCTTTCCGCTGATCCTTCACTGTAATGGACATGTTTCTCTCCACGCTGGGAGTGGTGGGGGATGTGTCTGATTCTGGACCACTGGGCCCAGAGGACAGGCTGGAGGAGGAGGAGTTCCTGTTGAGGTTGCCTGTAAGCTCCTTAATCTGTAATAAAAGGTGAAATACAGAGTGTTCTGCTTTATCACTGGCTGCATAGTGTCCTTGTTTTCATGCAAACTTTAAAGAGATCAGTGCCATAACTGAATTTTAAGTGATAAGTATAAACCTGTTCATTTTAACTCTCAACTTGTACTTTACAAGCAGGACAGCCAGCAGCAGCCCAGGCAACAGAAAGGACAAGCTACTAGTTCAGGCCAAACTGTGCAAATTAAACAAAAAGTAAAAAAACATGTCCTTGAAAGAAAAGTTAGTTTAATTGAAATTGTTCTCTTCACAGGAATTGCTTGAGTGAAATACTTTTTGTCAAGAAATGGTGACCTGCAGCAGCACTCCAGTCCTTGATCAGCACTGACATTTGAGACTGTGCTGCTTTTGGGTCCCCCGTGCTGCCAGGGTGACAGGTTCTGCTCACACCGTCCTTGCCTGTGAGTCTGCCTGGCCAAACTGGTTCTGTGCAGCACTGTTCAGCCTGAGAAGCTCAGCCAGGGAGAGAAGCCGCAGTGCAACTCTGAGATCACTTTTTTAACCTTACAGCCATTTTTTAAATCAGACCAAGAGAATGAAAGGGCCTCACAGTCTTTCGAGAGTTGCAGAACCCTCCCTCCATCTCTCTCTGTCAATTAGAATTTGGGATTGTCTAGAAGGTAATTTTCAAACTATGTGTAGGTTAGGGAGCAGTTTTAATCTAAGCCTGGGGATAAATCAATTTTCAGGCTCAAATATGTGTTATCAGTTCCAGGTCCTTTGAGATCTTTCATATGACCATGTATATCAGTTGCAAATTTTTGCCATGTTGAGTAAGTCTCCAGAGAGCAGTGATTCTAAATGGAATTTCCCACCACATTGGACCAAATCCAGGTAAAGGTTATTGAAAATAAACTGCGACCTGGAACCATACCCAGGACATTCATTCAGATCCAGGAAATCTGGAACAGAACCTTGAGAAGGCACAGGAAAGAAGGGAAAGTAGTAATCTGAAGCTCTAATTCAGGTCCAAGTTAAATGAGGGCTTAAATTGTCTCCAATTTACATCAAAATAGGTCCAATGAAGTAAATGAAAGCAGCTGCAAGTATAAAATTAGTGTATATTAGGAGGGGAAAAGCTCAGGTTTAGCATGAATAATTATGTTCTTTAGGATAAGAAATCAATTTAAAAAATCAGGATTCAGCTGGAATAGATGGATACCATGAAGACTGATTATTTATGGTTAAAGTATTCAAATTTTATTACCTGAAAAAACAAGATTATATTCCATATTAGTCCAAGTACCAGAGAGGAATTTCCATCTGCTATTTCTGCTGCATCGATGCTAACAAGCTTTACCTGTAGAAGAGATCATAAATTCAGAGCCAAATTCAAAGCAGGAAGGTATATGCAAAAAATGCACTGAGACTACTGGATACGTTCATACCACTGCTGCCACTGAGAAGCAAGCACAAAAGCAATACTGCAGTCTTGTATTAATGAAAATTTGCCCTGATCACAATCACCCTTCTCCTGGAACTCCTCTCTGAAACCCCCAGCAAAGTCTGCAGAACAGAAGTGAACTCAGTTCTGCATTTTTGGGACTACAAATGCGTTTCCTCCTACAAAAATGGAAGAAGATGGGGCCCCCTCCAGTGGACCCCACTGATAAAAAGTAGAGGGTCATTTCTCATAAAAAAAATCTAAAATCATAGTAAGATCTGCTTATTTCTTTTTTTTCTGTGCATCTCCTTTCTCCTTCCTTATCCAACCTTACACAGCTTGTCACAGAGTTCTGATTAAATCAGTTAGCAACGGATAGGGTTGCCTAATCCAAGCAAACTCTAGACTTTCCCACACAGAGGTTTTTTCCAGCTGATAACACCAGGATGTTATTCTCTTAGACAACACAGACTTGGTTTTGGCAAAGGTCATGGAGGAGGGAGGAAACAAGGAAGCTGTCAGTAGTGCACATGGCACCCAGACCGAGTTGGAGCCCCGCAGCCCATTTATCACTGAGAAGTCCCGGACACGGTGAATCACTCAGCAGGGCTTTACCCTGCTGCCCCAGTTCCACAGGAGCCTTCGCTGTCAGGTTCCACCCACCGTGGTTTAATAACTAAACCTGAAGCTCTTGGCAGCCAAGGCATTTTGCCAACACTTTCATCACCACCCTTCACTAACTGGTTTGGTTAAACTGAAAAAAGGAAAGAAAAATAACTTTTTATCTAGTGGTTTGCACAACATTTTCAGTCTTAGCAAGAAGACACCTCTAGTAGTCATATGTCAAGGATCAGATTTCTTGCTAACTCCAAGGTATTTGGCATGGAAAAACCTTTAAGACTTAGTACATTTGACTAGCAGTTTCTCCAAAATGGGGAGCAAGTCACATTTATCATTACACTGCTTAGTGTGAGCTCTGTTCGCTTACTGCTGCTTATGTTTGTCACCCAACCCAGCAGAGATACTCAGCTAGAAGATATTGACTGCTTACTCTTAAGGGAACAGGAAATCCATAGGAAAGTAGTTTTTATCACTACTAATTAAAAAGCCACCTGCATTCAAGGTTCCTCCTTCCTGGCCTTGCTGGTTGAGGACCTAGTGAGGTCCTGGCAACCAGATACGCTTCAGCTGCAGCTCTGCCAAGTGCTGGTACCAACAGAGAGAAATAATCTGCCAGCGGGCCTTAGCTGGATTTGGTTAAAAAGCGTCAACTGGGAAACTGTTAAGAAATATGTGAATATGCAAAGTATTTCTTAGCAGTTCTACAGCAGGACCTGTAGACGTACACATTTAGGGCCAGATCAGCCCCTACTGATGGAGTTTCCATAGGGAGGCTGGAACACCTGGAAGTTACTGGACAACTTCTTGACCTTTCACATCCTCTCCTGGGGAAAAAGGCAAAGGATGTTAAACCTCCCACATCTAAAAAGTCACAAGAGATGTGCTAAGACCTCACATCATGCTCATTCCTACACTGGGGTTTGCAGCAACTCTCCTGCATGATAGGCACTGCTGCTGGAGCAGAAGCTAAGCTCAGTGCAGGGAAGCAGCAAAGTGACACCAGTTGCTGTTGGAGCATTCCATCCATACCAGGCAGGGTTTTGCACACACACTGATCCCTCCTCACCCATAAAGTGAGCCCTTTATAGCAAATAGCCCAATATTTGTTTTCTCTTTCTGGAAGATCTAGGTCTATCATATGTATGAATTGTTACATGGCTGGGGCTTCTCTTGACCCCACTACTCTCAACAACACACAAGCCATTTCCACAGGGTTTTGGAATAAACTCATCATAGGAGAAATAAAAAAGGAATGAATCATTTCCAGTGATAGGGTCTGATCACACTTGAACACTTAAAACTGTAGGAAGTGATGCTGTGGTAGTACAACACTGACTATGAGGGAAGTTATATCCCTGTAAGGCTTTGATTCCTGCAATTATGCATTTATATAATGTTCCCAGATTTCACTTTCTCTTGCTTTTGACTCATCATCAGTTGCTGCAGCAATCAGTTTACCAGATAAATACATGATTTCTAGTAGTGACAGTGTTTCTGAGAAAAGAAAGTCATCTACCATCAGTGTAACTGATGCAATGCCACTAAGACCCAAATCATAAAAATTACTTGCATTTCTTTTTATTTTCTTTTAATATTCGGTTCCTGATCCTTTGATCCCATTGAACTTTAATATATGAAATGAGCAAATAATCCTTGCTTTAGACTCCAAGGTCTTCTTGTTGTGCATTTTTATGTGGCTTTTCAGCATTGCTGCAAAGGTAAGTCACAGACTCTTGAGCAGTACACTCTTCTTGCATACATGCAGTACATCAGATCAGCAACAATTATACTTGCAGCATACATCAAGAGAAAATATTAAGACCTGTCTTTAAAAATACTCACATTACTGTCTTCCAAGAACTTAAGTGCTTTCGCTATGTTGTTCAAACGAAAAATGCGATGGGTTGAAGATTTGTATTCGTGCATCTAGAAAAAAGAAGTGCCACACTTTTTAAAACTGGTGGAATCATTCATCCTATCATACAAAGCTTAAAACACTACAAGCACTGAGGCAAAATAAAGCTAAGGAAATCTATGAAAAATTATTGCCATCTTTTGTGAGCAGTAAAATGCTTCAACTACATGATTGTAGCAACACAGGGTTAGCTACCAGCTTTCTTGTTCTCCAGATGTTATCACTCTCTTGGACCAGCCACATTGATTATTTATGTAATCATTCCCCAACCATGTTCAGTCACAGGATCAGATTTGCCTGAAAATTCATAATAACATATTTTCTTTTGTCTTGAATTAAATGAAATTATCCTAATTAGGAAGCATGAGCAATTCTAATAGCAGGCACAGGCAGGTGGGAGGCAAAACCCTTCACTTTGGCAGAAATGAAAGATTTTGCATGCCTGCCTCCCTGCAATTCCACTTTGGCACACTGTTTTTATCCCATGTGTGCAGAAACAGCTAACAAGAAATGCAGCCAGCTGACCTTACCTCCTTCTCCCACCTCCTTCCTGACCTCCCAGAGCATAGCCTAGACTTGACCATGGTGTATCTCCCCCTTCATTTCAAGCCTAGCCCTCAATGCAATCTGTGTGAATGCACATAGAGACACTGCTGCTTCTGCTGCAGCTCTGCTAACTTTCAAGAATATTAAAAAATATTCTTGACTCTGAACATGTGAGCACACATTCAGGGGGCATTCCTGCTGCAGGGTATGCAGGTGGTCAGTCACTACAGAGCATCACCAGGTGCATCTGCAGTGGTGAGACAGCTGCTCCTCTTACCCAAGTGTGAGAGACACACACAGGAGAGTTCTGATGACAACATTGATGGAGAAAGAAAACATTAAAGTCAACTGGGCATTTATATTTGCATTGGGTGTTCCATTTCTGGTATGTGGAACTTCACACAGCTCTTCCAAAGAAAGGAGGAGGGAAGAAGTTTCTGATTAGTAAAGCTTTGTCCTGCTGATTTAGACCATATTAGTAAGACTAATGAAACTTGAGCCAGGATACCAGAATGAAACTCAAACCTACAGCAGACATCAGAAGACCTACTGAGTGTCACAATGATCTTAGACAAAACAGAAACAGAATTTAGGGATTAAAAAAAATGATACAGCAAATATGTGTTTTCTTGGTAGTGTGACTTGGGTAATCTCCAAATAGAATGTGTGAGCATTGAAGTATTAAAGCCTTAAAAACCCTCAGGGGTAGGAACATTAACACTGATCACACACCATTTACACCTCATTGTTGTATTTCCTTGCAATCTTTTTCATTGAAACATTATAGCTCAGGACACCCATCTGTAACATGAGGAAATTACAACAAAGTTGCTGAAATTCTTACTACTTTATGCAAGACATGGGCCCAAATTCACCCTTCTTCCTTGGATGTCCAGGCAGTTTTGCTTGTAACATACTGAATTCCTAGGTATGGAGGATTCTCTGTACATACCAGCTTTTGTCCTGACAGGACTTCCAGGAGTGCCATCAAGATTTTGCCATCTTGTATATCAATAAACAAGTCTTTCACTTTCAAAGGAGGCTTGCACTGTGAAGAAAAGAAACCAGGTAGTTTTTAAAGCACTACTTTTTGATAAATCACCATGATTTCAGAAAGATGGAAGGAGAATTTTACAAGACAGAGATACAGGAAGTAAATCATAGCCTGCTATAAGAAAGAGCTGATTGTTCTTCACATTGGTTGGCAATTCTGTCCTACAAATGTTGGAGCTAAAACTGCTATCAGACAAGGACTAATTCCAGATTTCCCACAACAGAATATAACTCTAAATACCCTGCCTAAGAAATAACCACCCAGGGCTTGGGTGCTGATTCCTCAGACTAAGATATGTCCAGCAGAAGCAAATACCACTTTGTGCAGAAATAAGTCCATGATCCAGCCAGCCACAATGTCCCTTCTCATGTGAAAAGCTTCTGGTGGTGCCAATTTGTCTCCCAGCATTTTCTAAGTACTTTAAAAAGCAACTTCTTGTATTGTGTCTCTCTTTTCTCAGCAAACTCCTCCAAAGGAAGCCATCTCTTCACTTCACTGTGGTGTTGGTAGATGTGTGCACTTCAAGGCACACAGCCAAGTCAGCTCAGCCCTTAGGGGTAATCCCAGCTGCAGCAATTACACTCTGCTCAGGAGTCACTCACTCACGTGTCCCTAAAGAGCCCAATCTTTTAGTCTTTGGTTGGGCTATACCCTTCTCTTCAATTCAGCACTGCTCCTGGCAAACTGGGACCACACATTTTCATTAGTGATCTCTAATCTAGTCAAGAGACTAAACAATGGTCCATGAAAGAAAGCAAAATACCTTTAATTTCAAAATTAAGTAACTTATCTGAAAGACTAAAGCCCAAACACTTTCTTTCAGTATTGAAGCAAGAACAAACAGAACTCAGAAATTCAGTATACTCCCAATTATCCCATGACCAGCAGAGCTAGATTCTCTCAAGAGATGACCCAAGTGAGATCACACCAACAGTTTCCTGAAGAACTACAAGAAGACTTCATTTCTACCTCTGAAAAAAAGAAGCCACTGCAAGAAGTGCTTCTTTGAGGATAAAGACAGAAGACACCTTTCTCAGTAAGTGTCCTCAGGGAATCATATGTAATTAGAGACAGCTTTGATGAACCTGTTATTGTTTACATGGTTATGTTTATTATGCCGCTTCCAGCAAAAACATTAATAAATCAGAAGGCTTTCACCCTTTCTCTGGAAAAGCATTTTTATTTGTTGAATCAGAGAGGAAAAAAATTTATATGCACTCCAGAGAAAGCTGACCTGCCCACAAAGGTTCTAAGACTTCATATAACTGGCATAGCAGAATTAACAGCACCCTACAGCCTTTTTCATTATATAATTCCTTCTGCAAATCAAAGGCCTGCTTTGCAGTCACATATTTGACAACCCTTTCTGACAAGTTCCAAAACTGCAGTTAGTTTAAAGCCCTAGAGCCTGATTCACGAAGGCATCACGTAACACTGTCTTCGTTCTGAGAGGCCTTTGAGAGCAATTGCTAGTCAAAACATTTCCAACTAGCCTAATTCTGATTTTCCAGTGAGATTTAAGATGATCCCTTTATGCCTTCAGAAGCACTCACTGCAGAGTACTTCTAGACTTAAGCAACTATATATGTGATACCTTTCTTCTAAATCCCCTTTACTTCATTGTGTCTGAAATGCAATCACTTCTCAAGAACTACTAAACTGAGAGTCAGCCCAAACCTAGTCCCAGTCTATACTTTTTGAAATTTAGCCACACATACTAAAGTATTATGAAGCTCAATCACCAGTCTGAGTTAGGGCTCTGTCTAGATCAGGAAGCTGGTCTCACTTCTTGACCCTGCACTAAGCATTGCTACTATCTCAGTAATACTAGATTTTTTTTCCTCCTTTCAACCTCAACAGCAACAAAAACGTTCTCGGCATGACAGACTACTCAGGAGAGGTGGTACTTACCTACCACCACCAAGAACAATAAATTAGGTTTAAGAGCCATATTATGGTGTCATTTTGAAACAATTACAACTTAAAGATACGATGTCCAAACATTAGCTCTCTGATGTAAGTGGGCATGTGAAGATCCCATCATATTGCATCCTCATAACACGACTGACATGGAATTACTGTTTTCCATATTCAGATCAGGGATGAAGGCAGGTTCTGAAGAACATCTGTCTTTAGCCATGATTCCTTAGATGTTCAAACTTTCAGTTCAGGGAAGAACACAGACATCATCACCTCATGGCCTCAACCGTATTTGATTTTATGTGGGTGAATTCTATGGGAAAATTCTACCCTCATGGTAACAGGCAGTGGCATTAAAGATTGAAATGCACCTGAGAGGGTAAATGCCAGTCAAGCATTCATTGTGCCTGAAAACTAAATTTAATTAATCCAGAAAACGGATTTGAGCTTCAGCTCATTCTCCACCAAACATCCCTATATGCACAGATATCAACAAGTTTAACTACTTTAGATGAGTTAACTGCAATGGCTATGTCCTTGTGTCCCTATGTCAAGACTGTTCATCAGTCTTACCTTTCCCAAATGCAGGTTTATCCATCTGGTAAAGGTCCTCTTCTGTACATTTTCGCGTTCAACTAGAAAGATCAGAAACAAAAAACAGCACTTAAGTTTCCAGAAGAGGGAAAACTGGTAGGAAAATTCAGAAAATGATGCACAAAAGAGTTAGAATTCATGAGAACTCGGTGAATAAAATGAACATATTCTAAATCAGGAGATGTAAGGTTCAGTTTCAGTGTTTTATTCAATTTCTTTGCCCAGAAATGAGCTATACATTTGTAGATGCATTTTAAAGGCAGGTGAAGGTATTTCTCTTCGTTTTGCAATCTTCAGTCTTCAGCTTCTGAGAGGTGAGCATTTATGTGCTGTGCACAGCCCTCCAGTGTTGTCACCCTCTGAGCAGGCAGCTTGACCCTTCTTTGTCGATTTACAGGATTATTGCTCTGACACCCTCCTGCAAATTGGGCTGGTGTGGATTCCAATGTACTTACTTGCATGCACAAGGAAACACAACAATTTTGTCTTCATTCTTATGAATGGAAAAGCCTCACAAAATCCCATCTTCCTAGTCTCCTAACCAGTGCATTTAGAATCAAATTCCCAAGTCCCCAGACTGAAGAATCATTTTATTTATATTGCAATAAGACTAGGAGTGCTTATTCCTTGCCAGAAGTGCTGTGCACTGGGTGCTGTACAAACAGCTCTTGGGCCAGCTGAAGAGTTTTTAATCACATCTGCCATTTCCTGAATCCATTTCCATAGTGAACTATGGCAAGAGTGCAAGGGGAATCATATTACTGACCAGCTTTCATTTACCTTCTAATATAAAAAAGTAAACCATATATTTAATATAAATGAAGTAGACTGTCAAAGTAATATTTCACTTTAAAGACAATTATTCTCAAGTGGTTCTCAAGTTTCACTTGAATTAAGGAAATCTGGCAATTTATGAACAAAACCCATTAAAACTAGTTATATGCTAGTATTTCAATTTACTCATAGAGCGTATCAAATATATTTTAAAACCATTTTGTGTTTCTTCAGCCCTACAAAAACAGCTAACCTATCTACTGGGAAATCACATTCTGAAAAAGTCTGGGTTGTTTTTATTGGTCAGACTGATTATAGGCCAAGCAGTAGCTTCTGTAAATCAAATTTTAATATTGTTCTTTTTGATCATTTTAACCAAAGGGTCAGCAGCCTCTAATCATATGTATAACTGTTTTCCTTATTTTGATGCATTGGAATAGAGCTTTTCAGCATGAAGTACATCTGTCACTGATGTCCATTCAGGCCTTTTAAGTCATCTTATTCCATAAAACCTGATTTTCTCCAAGATTTGTTAAAAAAAAGTCATTACCCTTTAAGTGCTTTAGAAAACATAGAAAATGCCAAACTAATTATTGCTGTTGGCTTTTCTTTTAAAATGTCTTAGAAGAATGTGCAAAGATTTGAAACAGCTCTCTGCAAATGAAACTGTAAATTATATTAGGACTCCAGAGTATCTGTAAAACACCCACAGCATTTACCACCTACAAATCCCAAAGTACAATAAACTGAGAGATGTGTCACATATTTCTTGGGCTTTGCTTTCTTCAGCACCTCAGCTTCAAAACTGGGTTTCCATGCACTCACTCCCACAGCCATGGCTGAGCAGCACAAGTGCTGTGTGTCACCCAGGGTGTAACTTCGACAGTCGAGCTGTTAAAATTAACCTTTGGCAGTGGGTGGAGGTTAAGCCAGAATTGTTCCTAGATACACTCCTTTCTGTTCAAATACAGGTGTTGGTGCAAAGGGGAAGGCAGAACAGGCAGAGGAGCTAGCAGCAGGCAACAGGGGCCACCTATTTAACTTGTCCAAAATGCTGAGGAGCACTCAGATGAGCACCAGTGCCAGGCTTCAGAAAAGAAAAAGGAGACCTTATCAAATGGGCTGGATATACAGATTTACAATGTCAACCAAAATCAAAAAACACAGAAAGGTTCACAGATGCAAATACAGTGTTTTCTGGTATGATGAGAGGCTTGGTTTCTTGTCATATTTTTCACCAGTCACTTTGGCAAACTTCACTTTCAGTGTAAATAAGGATGCAAAAGAGAGCCGTGTTTATTTACAGATCATCCATAGAACTGAGCACACACTGGCTCCTAATTTTGCTGCAGAAATTCTGCCATGATGCAAATCAGGACTTGCACATATGCCTCAAAGGATGGGTGAGCCAAGCTGGTATTGCTGCTTTGGGAAGCTCACACACCAAACATTAAAAAAAGGCACATTCAGGAAAACACTTCCATACATAGACAGGTTTCTGAGATGAATTTGTCCCTATGGCACACAGCTTCTTTCCAGGAAGAGTGATGACCCCAGAATGGGCACTATTTGATTCTGTAAAATTCTAAAACAACAGTAACTGGAAGGGGAAGAGGAAAGGAGAGGAAATGTGTTTATAAAATCCCTAAGGCACACAAACCCCTAATCCAGTCCATATGCTCAATGGCAGAATTAATGGGAAAAGTTCAGCACAGGTATTTACTGATGTGTGCCTTTAACTGCTATTCTGGCATTGTGGACCTCCCAGTTTCCGTACAGCCCCTCTTCTCCACAATCTTTTCATTTAAGATGATTGTAGAGACTCTATAAACTTTATGCAGTTTCTATAAATTAAATTGAATCTTTTTTTCTTCTTCACACCTAATATTATATAAAAGTGAAGAAAATAATTCAAGTCCAAAGTTCCTATACTTAGGTATATCGTTTACTAAAACTGCACTGTGTTTACTGGGCAGCTAGAGAGCAATAACACTATTATAAAATAATAATTACACCCACCATATGGCTGGCCTGCACACAATTCCTATACTGGAAAAGAAGGATGCCTGCTGTGAGGGTTGAATTGAAAGATGTAATGCTGGAAAGTAGTAAAAAGTCAGGAATTGCCTTTTTGATCTAGCTCAGCGCAGACCTTGATATAAGAGAAAAATTATAGAGACAAATTCCGACCACTCACAGAAGCTGGGTCTTCCACACTCTTTCAGTTAGCCCAACTACAACATGCTATGACAGGAGGGTGTAATAGGCAGTGTTTGTATCAAAGTGCATGGGTAGGCCACTGACAGGCACTAACTGCAATAATTTTGAGGGAAAGAAGCCACTGGAGAAGGAAAAGGTGTACTGTTAGGATTCAGTGTACCCTATTGTATAATCCACACAGTTCTCTGCCCCACAGCTGTGTCCTAGAGGACAGCAGAATTTGGCAGAATTTGGCTCAGCCCCAGCAACTGCACCCTAGTCAGTATTCAATATTCACAAAGATATACTGCTTTGTAAAATCTTACGGCAAAAGCAACTAATTCCTCAAAGAGTAAAACCAAGCTAGTTCAAAAACCAGTTGGGTAAAATTTGAGCTTAAGCTGCTAATGCACAAGGGAGTTTGGCTGCTTTCCTGTGTGGCACCATTTCCTTCCCCATCAGTCTAGAAATTCCTCAGACATTTGCTAATGCCATTTCTCCCCCTCCCAAACCTCCTCAAAGGTCACTACTGTTTGCATCACCTGCAGGAAGCCGATCCCTAAGAGCCTCTATGTTCAACAGAAAATTGGAGAAAGCAAATATTGATTTGCTTCTAAATACTATTTATTCTGTTGTTGTAGAACCAGTTATGAATAATCCTCTTGAGACACACCACCATGGGGCTGGGCACTTCAAGGAACTATGAAACATGGAAGCTGATTTGAGTAGAACACTTGTCAGTGTGTAATTACATAGCTTCAGGAAATTGCTTGATTTGCATGTATGGATATTACTCCCAAAGCAAAGCAGGTCACTTAAATTTGCTTCCAAACCTATTAGCATTTAATCTAGGATATCATCATCAAATGAAGTTAAAACCTTCACAACAGGCCAAGCTGGCTTGTAGATCCACTTACAACTTACCTTCCGGACCAAGTTCCAGTTTTGTAATAAGCACAAAATCCCACTTCTTTCTTTCTACCACAAGCTCAACCTCTATAGATACACTCACTATTAACAAGAAGCAAGTCTTCAAGATGGAAATGCTGGTGTTGGCCATCTAACTGTGACAGAGGATGTTTTAACCACCCTTGGCTTCAGTGGCAATAACTTGCCAGGATAATCATCCTACCATAATCAGTTCATAAGTACCCAGTGGCCACCACAGGACCACTTCATAATGTGCGTGGCTCTGGATGTATCCCAGCATTTGCCAAAGTCTTTGATCTGGAGAAAATGACACTTCTTATTACACAACAAAAATATATGGGAAAATGTATGATAATTAAATACTACATCCTAACTCCAAAGTGCAACGTGGTTCAGACACCCTAAGTCTTGGGAAATGCAAATTCCTCTCCTTCTGCCTTTCTCACCCCCAAGCCCCTGTTCATCGAGTTAAGCAATCAATCAGTCTCTAATGAACACACATTGAACAATCCACTTTTGAACTCCAGGCCACTAAATAAAATGAGAACTGGATTTTAAACTGAGCTTCATGGTGTTCCTGCAGTGTGACTCAGCTTAGGTATTTCTGATTACTGGGCATCATACTAACAAATCTGAATACTCCTTTCTCTGCAAACAGTGTTCACAAAGGAAGCCAGACTGACATCTTAGCAAATGGATTTTACCTAAAGTTGTTCTTGTGAGATGATGATAGATGCAAGTAATTGCCTATGAGCAAATAAAGACCATGCCATTAGTTAGAGTACTGGGTCAGGCACTAGATACAGGATGTTGATGACAGATACCGGATACTGACAACCCTAAGGAAGTGCGGATCCTTGTCCGGGAGACCTTCTACTGTTCAAATACAATACGTGGGACAAAGTTCAGGTGCACAGCCCAAGGACAGAGTACATGCAAGCAACACATCTGACATAGGAAGGATGATTAAAGGTGTACTGTAGCAAAAGTAAAAGGGGGTGAGGAAGAGAGACTGGGTGAGGGGGTAGCAACTGACAGCAAAAGAACTGGAGAGTTTAAGATGAAATGTGTAAAGTAGGGCAGGGGAAAGTTCAATTAAATTTTGTACTTTTGTTTCATCTCAACACAGAGTTACATTAAACACACTGAACTATGAATGCTCAGAGACATAACTTCTATTACATGTTTTCACAGGAGGATGAAAAAATAGCTCATAACATTCCTCTCATGTATATTGTGCAGTCCAGCAACACTGTTCTGTGAGCACTCAGTACTTGCACATAAAAATCTCCATATTTGTAGGAGTGTGAATTTTAAAGGCATAATTGAAATATAAGGAATAATTTTAGCCAAACTGCCCACAAAATTAATTTTATAAGCTTATGAATTCCTGTGATTCTATATTTTCCTTGTGCTTAAGAAACCCCCAAACAGCTTAGAAGATTAATATAAATTTTCTGTTTGATCTATACAGGGGTTGAAGGCTTTGTTGTGTACCATATGCCAATTTGATGTAATCTGGAGCACATGAAATATTAAATCTTAAAAACCCTGGTTTTCTAAAGGAAACATTAACTACACTATATAACATGAGTCTGCTCTCAAGTTACCTCTTATGAACAGGGCCTCTAAGCCCTCCAGATGAAGTTGTTAAGTTAATTGTTTGTTGAAACTGACCCATTTATTAGGGTCCTTATTAAATTTCTATGGCAGGTGTTGAAAGCTGGAGGCTTTTTCATTCCATCAAAGTTGCAGAGTCCAAGTCTTACTGGTTCAAAATTCTTTAAAACTCAGGTTTGTGCTGCAGAACACAAACATTGTAAGATCCCAAGCATTACATTTTCATTAGCTGGAGCTAAACAGGTTTCTTTTGGACTTCAGTGTCTGGTTATAGCAAGATATTTATTGCTGCAATTGGTATATTAAGATTACACGCACCAGACAAATACTACAGGATGAATACGAGATTTCTAAAAAACGCTTTGTGCTTCAGTCCTCATAATGTCTGAGACAGATGTTTCTCTTATCAAAGAATTAGACAAATTTACTTGTAAATTCTATTGGGCTTTGGAAGAGAAATCCTACATAAAATATTACTATTAGAGCTGATCAAAATAGCTTACAATAAGAGGGATTTATATTTTCCCTTGAAAACTAATTTAGTAGTGGCAGATGGTAAAGATTCCCCTTCATGTACCCTTCAATCACAAAGCAAACATCTTTGTTCGCATGACTCTTTAGATACATGGGAAATGGTAGTGAACAGATTAACAAAATTTCTCCTTTACATACCAGGAATGTTATGAAACAAGATTTGAAAAGGTTAAAAAAGAGAAATACAATTCTGTTCTGAACAGTGAATGAAACAGCCATCAGTGTTCACTGTGAAGATTGCTGGATCCAAAAAAGTATTAATTAGGTTAAATTCAATGGTTTTGAAATTGATCTAAAAAGTGACTTAAGTGTTGATCCAGCAAGGGGTTTTCAGGCTGTGCAGAGCACCTTTTGTGGTTTATTACACACTCTTCAAGGACAATAATACCTCCTTCTGAGTATGACAAGAAACAGGATTTGCTGTTACCAGCAATTGCCATTAGGAAAAATGCAACAACAACCAATAGCATTGTGGTTCAAGAGTTGTTCCTCACCCAGAGTTTGCTGCACTAGCACTGGCTTCTCCAAATGGTTCACCTCTTGGGACCGCTGATGTTTCTTGAAGGAACTGAGGTCCCCATTTCTGCAGTGGGCAAAATATCCCATCCCTGTCATTGCTGGCATATTGAACTCTGCTTAAAGCACAATGCTTAACTTCAATTTCAATGTGTTGCACCTTTTCTACCTACTTGAGTATATCCGGTCAGATTCTCTGCACTTGCTCAAAAATAAAATGAGGGGTGCCCTTCTCAAACTAATAAAATCATAGTTGCCACATTCAGACAGGTACCAGTTAGTGCTATCTTCTTATCAGTTAGAGAAATAGCTCTTGAATAAAGTTCACATCAACATGGTTTTACTAGCATAGACCTTTCCCTCCCACATGGACTAGGTCCAACAGCCATATCAGTATCTGCACCAGCATCTATGTATCATTTATAAGTGATCCTAGCAAGATCTCCATTCTCAGCCTGTGGCATCTAAAATGAAAAATACGTCATCCTCCAGAAACCATTCTACATCCAGCAAGTGAGGGCTAGTCACAGAGTCCAGTCCATTCCATCTCCACTTTGCATTTACCTTTACTTGTTATGGCAAACCTAGAAAAGTTAAACTGTGAAGCATTCTTTATTCTTCAATTTTTGTCATTTCTAGAGAGGAAAAAAAATCCTTTTGGCTGGTTAACTTCGTTGAAACATCAAAATCTGAAATGCAGTAAGATATTCTGCTATACGTCAGATCTGACAACAGTGCTAAAGCCTGAATAATTTGAGACGAGCAAAGGAGCCAAACAAAACCCACATTATGTGTCAGGGTTATTTCTTGACATTCCAAATCAGATGAGAACTAACACGTGCCCAGAGTCCCACTGTTTCCTATAATTGTCAGTTAATGTTAACAGGTTGGTGTTTAACTGTATTTTTATGCATTTGGAACCATTGTAATTAAACCTGCAAGTAGAATGAAGAAAATGCAGGTGCAGGGGACTGGCAACACATCTGCTTTCCACAGAAGAGTCCCAGGCAGTTTCCTGAGGTTCTTTAGACAAATCAGTCTTTGACACAAAATTTGAACTCTCATTATTATTAACCAGGATCCTTAAAGCACCACAGGATGGTAGAGAAAGGCTGAGAAGACAACTGACAGAGGGGTATAATCTTCTCTGGAATTTGCCTCTACCTGTGGGAAACTTAAAAGACAGTAGTTTCATTTTCTAAAATCAGGTAAGGAAAGGCAACCACAAATATGTCACGGAACTACCTTGCGTGCTGGGGTGCTGGTAGTGTCTGGATTTCTCTTTTCTGCTTCCCCCACTATCCCCAAACAACTCAAGATTACCCAGGGAATACATTATCCTAACAAAGGAATGCTTACAAAGCCTTCTGGACACCACAGCACTAGAAGAGGTTCAGAAGTAAACTTAAACTTAATTATATGTGTGCAGTAATGAAAGAGCAGTAATAAAAGCCAGAAAGGGTAACACAGTCCAGGGACTACCAAAACCTACAGGTGTCCTCAAGAAATGGAGTGGCCTCAGATGGATATGCAGAATCCAGAGCCACACTGCCTTCTGCCTCTCTCCCATTTGTTCATCCTTCTAATGTCTTTGAGCAAAGCCAATGAGCAGCACAGAAGAAATACAGTGAAGAGCATGGTACTCAGGTGAATATTAGAAACATGCAGAAATACATGCAACTCTAAGAGCAAAAGATTGAAGAGATTTATGGAGATTAATATTAACTAGAGAAAAATCCTCTGGCTTTGGAGGAATAAGCAGATGCTTTGTTCATTGTGGGCCAGACACATGATCTGAAGTAGAGGGTACAAGACTCGTTTGGAGGGACAGAGAGGAACAGAAAACCAAAAACAACGTAAGAGGCGGGAGCTACACTATATAAGGTGCTGTGTTGCAGTGCAAGGCAACCACTGTTCAAAAATGGATGAAGGCAGACTGTAGGCTGCCAAGGTTAGATTAAAAAGGATAAAAAGCTGAACCACAGGAGAAATCCTTTTTAAGATGCATTTTATAGAATGCAAGAGCCTAGCAGTGACCAGTACATACTCCTGAGGAGTTGTCATTTGACTTAAATGACCTGTTGGGAGGTATTCTAGGAGGCTTCAAGAGACTTACTCCTGCTTTTCTAGAAAGGGTGCCTGCCACGGAAAAAGTTACGGGCAGACTAAGGATGGCAAAATTCTGAATGTTCAGCAAAGTCAATCATTCAGTGTCCCCCACAAGACCCCAAGCCTGGTCCCTCGAGCACTAACACAGGCTTTGTGGACAGCACAGCAGAAAGCCTGGTTCCCTCTGCACCCTGGTGAGCACTGCTTTAGGTAGCACAGGGAATTGTGAGCTGCAAGTCCTGGATATTATTCTGGTTGATGCTATCTAGCTACCAAAAGTGAGCAGAGAAATTATTCTTCTGAAATCAGTAGCAGTCTTTCCTTTGCTCCAGCAGGAACTAAGACCAGGTTATAATGTATGAACATAGTTCAGAAATCGAACTGGCACAGCTTACCAATTAATCAAAGCTAGAAGGTATCAGACAAAATCTTGGGCTGGGTTTGGATTAAGGCCTGCAGTAACTAGATAATACTAATACTCAGAATCCCAGTTTTTCCTGAGTCTCCAACAATGTGGAAGTGCAGCCCTCAAGTGACTGACTGATGCTCTTGATGGAGCTCCACAATTTTAGCTATATGCCTGAAGGCAGGTTTGAACAGATCTGCCAGGATGAAAACCCAAGGAAGAGCAATGTGTGTACGAGCTCTCATATTCTGAGGATCCAACAGTAAAATTGTACCATTTTATGGCATTAAACCAATGTCAAAAACCACAGCACAGTGAGCTGTTGACACTTCATGCATCTTCAACACTGACACTGACATGCCTCTTCACTTTGTTATTATATAGTTCACCTGTAGCTTCCAGGACAGCCACCATCTCTCTACCTTGCTATTTTTTGCAACTATTTTCCAAATTTCAAATGAGAACATGGCAGAAGCCATGAAAATTCACACTCTGTCCTTCATAGCCAACATGGAACATCCACTCAGAAGGAAAGGCAAATGTAAAGGAATTTGGATTTAAGTGCCAAGAAAATATCAGTGTTCTTTATGGACATTTCCAAAGACAACATATACCAGAGCGACATTCCTCATGTACAATATTACCAATAGCAAGAAAATCTTTCATACAAAGACCCAGTTACTACATAGCTATACTCTGTGTTTGCACTGTACCTTCAACTTCATCAGCTCTGTCATCCTCCTAGTGAGACTTTTCCATCCCTGGGGACAAGACATAGCAGTGTCTTCTGTTACAAAGAAGCAAATGGGAGCAGCAAGAACTTTGGGGACCAATTATCATGCAAGCAACAAGCCCTTCCCTTAATACAATCTGCAGTACTCATATGACATCATCACATCTTTCCAAAAGCCAAGTTTAAAATTTAAAAAAAAAAAAAAGCTCATGGAAAGAACACGTATTTTGTTGCTTTGAACTGTGTCCAGCATGCATAACAATTCCTCCTGAGACGTGTTTAAGAGATACAGGATGTAAGCCATTTATTTGCTATATTAGCTTGTACTCAGAAGAAGTTAATCTGATATTCCAGAGAAAGGAGGACCTTCCAATATATGTCATAGACCCTAGCAAGAGGAATAAAGGCATTTTGGCTTGAGAGAGAAGGCCAGCACAAGGGAGGGTGTCAAGCCACACTTTGGCAGCAGAGTTGACCTACTGTGTACAGCAGCCCTTGGCCCAAGAGCATTTACATATACAAACACTGTCACATGAGCCCACTCTTGCTCCCCACATTGCACTGCCTTGCATCTCTCACCCCAAGCTCTAACAAGATTCTGGTTAGTGCATGTTCCTCCTGGTTTTTTATCCATTTGCCATATCAAATCACGAATGTTGTGCAATGGGAATAATGCAGGGCATGAGGGCTGACAGCATTCCTGCTGCTGTAGGAGTCAGAAGAGCTCTAATCAGTCAGCTTCTGTTCTGCCTCTTTTTCCTCTCTCTGACAGGCACACCCACCAATTTCAGCCCAGAGGAATGCTGGTATGAGCTGGATATGGTTAACAGGTGATACCTCCACCTTCTTTAGGCCTCCAGTTACCTTTAGAGCTGGAACATGCATGGTCTCCCAACACGAAAAAATCAGTACCTTTGTCTCCATTTTTCTTCAACCATAGGAAATGAGATGGATGGAGGAACAGCAGAAAGGACACCACTGCTGTCAGGACTATGTGCTCCAGTTCCTTATGGCATTCCATAAGGAGCTGGACAATCCAGTAAAATAGGAAAAGAAACCAAAAGCATAGGGAAGGCTGCACTGCACACAGACCCATCACCAACACTGAGATCAGGCGAGCCAGTACAAGCACAGGCACTGGCACTGCAGGTGAATGGGATGACAAAATCTCCTCTCTCACTCCCTATGTTCAGACTTAAGAGATTTCAAAGCTGTTTTAAGACTGTTTGTATATGACTTGTACAAGATTTTTTATAAGAGGCGCACAGAGCTGTGTCAGAGCAAGGACACAGACATTCTGCCTTTGCATGGTGCTTTCAGCTGAGAAGCTTTTGCAGATGGTCATGGGCCTGTGCAGCAATCAGTGCCTTGCCTGGCTCATACCATCCAGCAACTTCTTAGTTCTGAGTGCCTGGCTTTGAGAGGCTTAACTCTTGTGAGGACTTTCTACTCTTTACAGCTGTATGAAATGACTTAAAACAAACAGAGCATGTCAGAAATAGTAGACATGACTCATGATTTCGAGAGCCAGAGGTCACATATCCCCATTGTGTGTCATTTTGAGATCATGGAAATACATTATTAAGTATTCCAAGGACTCTGGCAGGCTTGAAGTGTGCATGGCAATGAGCACCATCAAAGCACTTACAGCGCCCATAGAACAAGCAGCGTCAGACCAGAGAATTGAGTAATCATGACTAAAACATGATCATACAGTCAGCTCCCCTCAGGATTAGAAACACAATCAAATCTTCACAGAGGAAAAAAAAAATTAGGAATGCAACAACCTGATTGCAGCCTCTTGCATGGCAACAGGAAAACACCAAGTCTTTAGGCAAAAGAAGCTACTTTGAAACTGAGGCATCATTAAAAAAATAAAATTACTTTCAATGCAAAACAGC
Source organism: Hylia prasina (assembly GCA_013397195.1). NCBI lineage: Eukaryota > Metazoa > Chordata > Aves > Passeriformes > Sylviidae > Hylia > Hylia prasina. The sequence goes on from VYXD01005113.1 coordinate 278,627, forward strand.
ATTTAGACTCTACTACAAAATATTGCTAAGAAGGTCATGGATACCAGAGTATGACCTCTATCAAAAAATCCTATGTAAAGTATGTCAAGGAGAAGGCTCAAAATCTTAAATGCCTGTGGGAATTCCTTTCAGGCCCTGTGGTTCTCATCAGTAACAGTGCAATCATTCACACTTTGAAGCCAACTTGAAACTGAACCCACAAACACTGACTTGCAAAGTCAGGCCCTAATGTTTAGAAAACAAGGAATTTGTAAGATGACTTTCATAGTCATCTATCCAACAATACCAAAACTGCTGATCAATAACATTATTTTTACAGCCAAGGAAGGAATGCCAACAGGACTTGATACAACAGTGTGTCTCTCTTGTGCTAGCTTTGTTTGCACCTGTATATTGACCCCAGTGCAGTAAAGTTGTAAAGACAGAAATACCTTTTACCTACTAACCATGGAAGTTACTGATACTAGAAGTAACAGAGGAGAAAATGCTACAACTGAACTTCATCAGCAGGACATTCTTTCCTTGCTCACCAACACGACATTTATAAGAAAGTCACCAGAAAAGTCAGGATGGGAATTCTGTTTTAGTGTAACTTCACAGAGAGTTTTCGTGGTTACCCTGTAGTTTATTTTTCCTCTAATAATTATGACTGCAATTTAGCTGTAACAACGGCTTTGAAAATATACCTTCTCTATTTCCATTTATTTCTACAGCTGCAGAATTACATTGTTTAACTTTTCTTTCTTAAGTGGATTTCCTTTGGCTTTGGCTCCCATTTAATAAAGTGACGAGTCTACTGAAAACAGCCTTTGCAGTTTCAGTGGATTAATAGGGTAAAGCCTAACTTGATTGAAAAATAACTTTGCTCCATGTTGCTTTACTGCCAGTCAGCTCACACTATTGCCTACAGCTGTGTCTGGCTGACAGACCAGTAATTTCACTTTTTGTTTGTTTTCAAACGGTCAGCAACAGTAACACCAATAACTTGGAACACTTCATTTTCTGTGGTGTGTGCAGAGTAGGTGGGAATCCTCTAAGTGGAGACACATTGTCAGAAGAGGGCTTTGCTGCTCTGCTGGAGATCAGCAGTTGATAAAAGCAAAGAAAGCATGTATGGACCAAAGACAGCAACGTAATTACTTACAATTCCATGCCAGATGAGACACGTGGCTGGCAATTAAGTACAGAAAGCTTGTCAGAAATCCCTAAGCACATAATTTAATCAGGATTTGATGCTATGACACCACAACATGCTGCACACCTCCGTAAGGTCCGCAGAGCCTTCATTCGTCACTCATCTCACATCCTGCAGCATTCTGGCCACAGCTGTGTCTCACAGAGGCTCTTCCGTGACAGCACCCACAGATCAAGACAGGGATCAGGATTTAGCTTTTATTTGTCTGCTAAAACAAACAGGCTTAATCTGTAGATCATTTCATTATAAATAAAATAATAAATAATAGTTACTCTGTTCTTTCAACATTGAAAAGGTTCAGTTTTATAGCTGTTTTTGTAGGATGGTCACATTAAACCTCACTATGTGTAAGCAAATAAAGACACTTTGACATTAATAGATGAGAAGAAAGGACCATAGGTCATTCAAATTCCCAAGACAAATCTCATCTGCCTCTTCTATCTTGGGCAGAAAATTAAAAACGGACATAACTGGTGACTTTTACAAACGCTTTTATTGGCTCATATGCCTCCACTGGAAAAAAAATAATTGATTTACTTTTATGACACTAAACATAGGATTTTAAAGATTAATTATATAAATCCTTCCACTTAGACACTTTCAGACAACTCTCTGCATTAAAAAAAATGGATACAATCAGGTATAGAAGTACAATTATATAGCAAAGCACATATTTTTGTCACAGACAACATGGAGAGAAATAAAAACTGAGTACATGAACGGATTAAAATTTACAAAATAATGACAAAAAGTACTTAGACAAGTTAATAGAATTTACAATTTCTACAGAGAAGACATAAACTTTGCTCGCTAAGTGAGATACAGCAGTCTTCTAGAGAACTTTGCTGGTAAAGAAGCTGCCAAATCATCTGGTTTCAGAAGGAATTGTCAGTCAAAGGAAAAACTTTCTATTGGTATACAATGACCCTTTTCCTCTGGATTTTTAGACACTTATAAAATTGATCCATGCAATTTCAAGGTCAAAGATAAGAAATTATCACTATACTGATTTTACAAACAAGTTATATTCGATTGATTTGTCTGATGTCATACAAGAAGCCAAGTTTCATCTCAAGCCTTGCTCTTTTAAATCACACTTTGCATGGTATACCAGGATATGCTTAGAAAGCACTGAACTGATTTGAGTTGCTATGCAAGAGATGGATCTTTGAAATGCAGCTTGTGTGGGCCCTTTTCTTAATGAAATCCACTGAGATACTGAACTCCGCAGTTAAAATAGGTTTTACCATACAGGTTTGAAGCGAATGAATTTGGAGCAGAATGTACTTGCTATAAAAAGTAAGGGGGAAAAAAAGTCTTCAAACTTAACATTTGTCCCAAGAGTCACATAAAATTTCATGTCTCAGGGTTGTCTTCCAGGGAAACTAATGTTTCCCTGGAAACATGTTTCTAAATACAGTTGCTCCACTCACATCTTGTACTAACAGTTTGTTCTTCAAGTATAGAGATGGGCTAATCAATGCTGAGTTAGTATCCCTGAAACTTGCCCACTCTAGCCAAATCCCACAATTTCTCAGGATCCACCTATTTTTAATAATGTAACAACATTATGTAACAAACCTAACCTGTGGCTCCAGTTACTTCCAAAGGTCAATGCACGGAAATCTCATAATTTAGCAGTAGCCCTAAAACATTTTTAACCTCTGGCATCAAAATAGAGATGCACTATGAATTACTCAAGTCTGAGAGAGCTGGTGCTCAGCCAGGTACCAGAGGCATTCCAGGAAAGGGACTGTATCCTGACTTCATATCATGCCTGGCACACGAGCACCAGTCACTTCTAGAAGCAAGATCCAGAGCTGTACCAGTTAAGCCATGATGAATTACACATTTCTGAGGAGCTCCTGGCAACCAGCGGAGGAAATCTGTGAAGTCACCATGGTGTGTGGTTTCCCCCCTTATCCAGGCACTAATGTAAGCATTAGTCCCAGTTTCCTCGTGGATAAAGCATAAATGATGGTGAATATTTCACTTCTAGAGTGCAAGAAGAAGGAGCTGCATATTTCCAGCACTCCTTCTGGTTACTCTGCATTGAACTTCTTGCCAATATCCACCTACAACTAGGAGGCAGCGCTGGTCCTGGCATGTTTCCTAACAAGATCTCCAAGCTGCAGTGGGTTTGGCAGAGTGTAATTGCTGTCTTGTGTCTCTGCCTAGGAAGAGCTGGCTCTGAAAAAAGTCGGTGGGTGATACCAGCCTTTGCCCTCTTATCTTTATGCTCTACCAGAACAGAGGTGCTGTTCATGCTAATCTCTTGTGACTACTTACCTGGCAGACAGATATTTTTGTGACAAACAATTCTTTTATCTTTTGATACAAGAGTGGTGGCAAGAGTAAGATTATTTGATCTGAAGAAACGAAGATTTAGGATTTGACAGAATAATTTTTTCTCTTTGTGTGAGGTGTCTCATGGGTGGCACTGAGAGACTAATCTGCTGTCTTTCCCAGCAAAAGAACTAAGGAACATCAAATGAAAACACCAGGGCACAGGTTTAAAAACAAAACTAAGGGAATTGCCTCTTCACATAGTTGCAATGTTTAAGTCCTCAACGCCAGACACTGAGGATTCAACACATTTAGTGAGAGCTCAAGGGGAGGCACAGTCACAGAAGGAAGATTCACCCATGTTGTTCACCACCATATTCCCTTCTGGCTCTGGAAGTCCCTGTTTTGAAAATGGTTGCAGACTGGATGAGAAACTTGTGAAAACTCTTGCTCTTTTCTTATACCAGCTAGATACCCCCTTGGCATTGTCAGAGACAGACACTTGGCTGGGCAGACCTTTGTGTGAGTACATGCCTGCAGCACATCCTCCTATCAGGTACTGCAGTGGATGAGTCTCAGCTGTGCGACAGGTCAGAGAGAACCTGGGCTGAAGGCGTGCTGACATGTTCTAGGCTGAAACAAAAGACCACTTTGGATAAAGTGGGAGGTAGAGAAAAAGTGAGAAACTTTCTTTTTCATGCTTGTATAGCAGTGGCAAGGCAAGAGGCTTGGGTGTGGTTTCCCTTTTCACTATTGCCTGCACTGTCCAGTCTACAGTAGGACTTCACCACTGCAGATAAGTAGATGATCATTACCATACCTGACATCAATTTACAATCTTCTTTGCACGACCTTGTATGGTCTGGCCCTTAGATGGACTGAAATACTAAAAAAAAAAATCAGGGAGAAGGAAGGACCTGGATAAAACAACCCTTTTGGTTTTCTGCTCCAAGAGCCTTTCACTCACTTTACTGGTAAAAACTAACACACCTTGTTAAAGTCAACTGCTTTGACAAATTACTTTGTTAATTTAAAATGTACTAACCTGTTTATAAAACAGCTGGCCTTGTTGAACCAGCTGTCTGTTAACAGAACAGCCATGAAAAATTTCTGCAGTGTATGTCTTAGACAGTGTAGTGCCCATGGGTGGGAAACAAGTATTGTCATCCCAAACTGGACACACAGAAAACCCCCTATAATGAGCATAAGAACCAAAGAAAATAAATAGGTCCCCTGTCACACCCTGAAGGTTGCCACCACCCAGTGCCTGCCAAGGAAAGCACATTCCAGATATGGGGCCCTTCCTGACTGCCACAATTACTCCCAGAAACAGGTCTAATCCATCAGGCTCCAGATCTCTATGGGAAATCAAAAGCCAGAAATAAAGTCAGGAAAGTAACACAAAATTATTCTCAGACAGGTCACCACAGAGAATATTTTTAAACCAGAAACAGTCTGTTCAATGAAGACTAGAGGCAAAGAGCAATTACTTTCTCTTACCCTCACAGTGAGCACTATTTCACTGATGCCAACATCCTCTGGAGATTTATTTCTCCATCCCCTTGTAGATGTGTTTATCTTAGCCTGACCCCTAATTCCTGCCTGGAGATCAGAAAATGACACTGCTGCCTGCTTTGCCTAGGGCTGTGCCTGCTTTCCCTTGGGCTGTCTAGGCTGTATGAACACCCCTCTTCTTTCTCTCCCTTCATCAGGAGGCCTTTTTGTAGTGAAGCAGGTTTGCTGAGCAGCTAGGGAAAATACTACTATTTCAGGTTTTCCTAACAATGCAACTGCTTGACAGACAAGGTCACCACTGTATTTACTTGCTCTAAAAAGGAAATGCGACAACATCAACTGAGTGTTTGTAAAGAAACCTGCTGCTTCCAGGCATGTCAGCACCTAGTGTCCAGAGTTCTTCCCTTTGGCCTGTAAGAGCATCCTGGCACTTTTGGGATAAGCTCTGGGCAGAGAAGTTATCAGTCAAAGACAAGAAAGAATTTTAAGCAAAGAATTTGACTGATAAATTCTGTGGGTATGGTGATACATGAGAATGTTCTTTCAATTCAAAGCATCTCATTGCTGCCTCTGTTCCTTTCTGAGAGGGAAAAAAAACAAGGTGTTTCTTAACTGGTATTTTTTTCAGGAATTGCGCCTGGAGCAAAAGAGAAACCACAAAAGGACTCTGTGTTCTTACTGAGGAAGCAGCTCACTCCCCAAGCACTGTGACTACTCATGACCTGTGCACAAGGCGCATATCCAAGCACTTTTCCCACAAAGCCACCTGTGCTGCATTCTCAAGGACACATTCCTTCAGTCTATCTGCCACCCCTTGCAGTTCTTGGGCAGGAACTTCTCACACTGTAGTCCTTAAACCTCAGATGATCTGCACTGGTCTGGACACACTCATCAGCAGTTTCTTATGGCTTGGAGACTTTGTGTTCACTTCACATATAGAGGCAAGAAGGTAGAATTGTTTTGCATTAAAGAATGCTGTCAGCAATCCAATTCTTTAAAATTTTTATAGTTTCCCAAGTTGCAACATGGATCAATGAGAAGTTGGTGGCCAATTATGGAACACCTGAATTTTTGTCTTCAGTTTGGAGACACAAACTCATGCTTTACCTTTAAGTGCCCGGTTCTTGCTTGAAATTGTACAAAAATGTCCCTGAAACCAAGCTACACTGTCTGCAGTTGTCTGTACTGAAGAGGTTCACAGGTGTTCTAGCTAGCTCTGCACACCAGGACACTCATTCTATGTGAATGCTCATTCCAGTGAAACCCTCTCCCCTGAATGGAGCTGGTGGTATGAGCAGCACCCCACAAATGGATCATTTTTGTCCTCTACTCTGCTGCTTTAGAGAAGAAGGGAGTTCCTTCCTCGTTAGGAAGTTACAGGCCCAGTGAGGCCTAATTCCAACCCGCACGTCCTCTGGGTGCCCGTTTGCAATGCACGTCCTTGTGCTGCCCAGGGCTCCTGTCAGCATCCCACAGTGTCCCTGTCAGTGTCACCGTCCCAGATTTGTGCCCTCCTGCCGATTCCCAGAGCTGCAGAGGCGCTCACAGCTATCCCAGTTCTGTGGAAACGATCCCCCTTGGGTGAGTCCCTGCGCAGCCACAGCGGCCCGGCGGGGCAGGAGGTGCGGGGTGAGGCACAGAGCGGCTCCGGAGCAGCAGTGGCACGGCCGGGCCCGCGGGCACCAGGGCTGCCCAGGGCACCTCTGCCAGCCTGGGCCATGGGGGAATGCCCTCCCTCCTCCTCCTCTGCCCCAACCTGCAGGGATGAGTTTTACTCCATACTTCGCGTGCCACTGTCTAACATATGCATGCTGGATAAGATGCTACTTTTTCTGTCTTCGTTAATCTCTTCGAGCTCCTTTAATTGATTGCACCCTGGAAGCTTTTTCCACGCTAGCGGCTGGCATTATTTTATCCTTTCCCTGAAGAGGTCATCTGCCTTTGCAATTTACAGGCATTTCTCTAGGGCTGAATTTCAATTTTTCCTGGGATATGGAGTCACATGTTCCACAGATTATCCCACCATCTATCCTCCTCCTGCTTCTTGAGTCAAGTCAGAGAAAAAAAAAAAAAAAAAAAGCATACTTCTCTCTCCCCAAAAAGTACACTCTATCCCATTAAAAATTAATACTGCATGTACTTTGAACACCAGAAATAAATCCTGCAGATTCACCAGTTTGTCATTTGCTCCCCCATTCTACCACTAGACAATAATATTAAGTGAGGCTTTTTAATTACTTTTTTTTTCCTATGGTCCTCTCTGCACTCAGGCACTGTACTATTCCCAGATGCAAGCAAGCATTAGTTGCCAAGGAGCCCCTTTTTCCAGGTAGTTTCTGCTGGATGCACAGCCCTTCTAGTTATTGTTACTTTCCTATTCTATTCTTTACTTGTTAAATTGCTTATTTGATTCTATTACACTTACCAAGTACAAGAAAATATAATGTTTCAGAAAAGATGAGAAAAAGCTGGTTTCAGAAACACCTCAGCTAATTCCAAGGCCAGCTTGCCTTGTGTCTCACTAGGTGCACACAGACTCCTGTGGGGCTCTCCAAATTCCTCTCCTCTGTAACCTTTCTTCCTCAAATTTGAATGCAAATTGCTTCATGTTGCTTTTGAGCAGTTCTTGTGTTTCCTCATAAACACGCTACATCTCTGTCTCTTCTCCAGGTTTGATAATTTGACCTTCAGTAGGAACATTTTGAGTGGCAAGGAAAAAATGCAAATCACAGGCACTTTCATTTTTTCTTCATGCCTACGAAAGGCAGATGGAAAAGCAAGCACAGCAGACCAATATTGTAAATAATTCAGGGACATGAAAGGTTCCTCTACAGAAGCATCATTATGTTTTAAACTGCTTTCAGTTTAAATGTTTTCAACAATTAGGGAACAGCTGTGCAGGCCACTTTTAAAAGCATCACTCTCATCAGTAACCACGGTGTTCCTCAGCTGACTAAATGCTATTTGTTAGGATTTCCAAAAGGCCCACTGACTCCTGTTGTATAATTTGGGTAATACTCCTTAATAAGAATTATCAGCAGCTCAGAGCTTGTGGGAAGTGTGCAAGTGTGATACATCAAAAAGAACCACGCAATGGCAGTGTGATCGAAAATAACACTTTCCATGCCAAAATGATTCTGGCTGAAAAGAAGGGAGAAAGAAAAGGAAGGATTTGTGCACATTATTAAGTAAATAGTCTGTAGATTTTATCTTTGGAGTAATGTTAGGATCTCGGATATTTTTGTAGCTCCAAAGATGACCATCCAACTCAATTCACTGAAGCATTAAGCTTCTCTAAGTTTTGGTTAAAGTTACACTGAGCTGTCAGTTTTTTTTGAAAATGCAAAGTGTACTGAGTTTTCCTGAATCATAATCCATTAGATCTGTTGACTTTTTAAACTAGTTCATTCTCTCCACATATCAGAATGAACTTTTTTATTACAAATCCCCAAATCTAATACTATTATGTGCAAAATACCCTTAAACTGTGACCAGGTATAAGACCTGCAGCCACGTCTGCAGAGAGACACCTGAGACTCCTCTCCTGGCACAGAAGCAGGAAAGGGATAAGGAGATGCCACCAAGAGACTGGTGGTGCTCACAGGAAAGGACAGATATCCTGGTGCACCTCTGGAGACAAAAGCATTATTTGAAGACTTCAGGTCACCTACACTTCAGGAGCCCAAGCAGTGTACCTGTTGCCTAGCAAACCATCAAAATTACTCACTGGGTATTTTTTTAGAAAGTGGCCGGTGTTTTCTGGATGTGTTTATTTAATTGTTTTAAATAGGATTACTTTCATCATCATCTTCTATTCCTTTGTCAGTTTAGCTTTTATGCTACATTCTGAAAAAGCTGAAGTACTTGCTTAAAGCTTTCAGAAAAAACGCACTCCTACCCTTTAAAAAAAAGTCATTTATTAACATTTATTGATGTTCCAAGACTCATGACAAGAAACACAATTAGAGACACTGTCATTTTACCCATATGCATTCTATTTCTCGATTCCTCATGGTAGTTTGGATCCCAAGTGTAGGTTATGTAATTTTCCCAGAAAATCATTCAAAAAGATACTCTTAATGCTGGGTTGAGGCCGTTTTCCCTAGCCAATATTTGCCTCCTAAAACCTTTGCAAAGCAAAGGAAATTTTTAGTTCGTTTTCATTATCTTCAGAGATAAACACAATAACTTAATAACATAAGCAGCAAAGAACAACACGGTAGTTCAACAGTACAGTAAATCCATCCTAAAGCTTGTTGGAACTATTTTTTTTTTAAAACCCACATCATACAAAATGCTGAACTAATATAATCTTAACCAAGCAGCTTTATTATGTAAAAAACAACAACAACAACAAAATGTTGGAAGTTAACTTCATATCTCCAAGTTTTGGATTGGATCAGTTATTGTCTGGTGTTCTGCAGCCAGCAGGTCAGTGCAGAGCTGTCAAACTCTTCATTGCACGTTCTGGCAAATGCAGCAGAGAAGTAAATGTGAGCCCATGTGTGATCTCAGTTAGCTCTGCATTGTTTCACTGTTACAGTAAGAATATATAATCTATTAACAGCAATGGGCAAGGTAGTGTTAAAGTAACTCCTGGTTTTAGTGAGCTGGAGCAGTAGGATACACTTCCCTGAGTTAGGCTGTCACCCATCAGCTTGTGCATCACATGCTGGCACCCACCAAAAGGAGGGAAACAATGATAAGTCTGTTCTTGGCTCATCTTGTATTTTAGCACAGCCAGGTGCAATCCAACCCAGGAGAGCCTCAGACTTCCTTTTACACCCAATGAGGGGACCTGAATGAAGGGACAGCAAGAAGAGCAGATTCTGCCTGTGTCATTTTGCCCTCGATTCCTTCCCCATGAGGGTCTGGAAGCAAACTAAAGCCCTTATGCCTATAAATAGGGTGGCTGTGGAATGCCTGGATCAGAGCTTATTTTCAAGGGAAGGGATATTCTCACTGTCTTCAAATGCAAAAAAAGTTTTGTTTGCTACTTTAATATGGCTGTCATATGTTTATATGTTTATATGTCATATGTTTATATATGTTTATAACTCAATCATGTAATTTGTTATAGCCTATTCTTGAAAACAGAGGTTGTAACTAAAATATTACTGCTTCTTTAACTTACAAGTGTTCATGTAGTTGGATTCAAATCTCCATCGTAGGAAGCAATCAAAAGCAGAAACGCAGAAATGGAGAAATGCTTGCTTACAGCAGGCTTCATCAGCCACATAACATGTATCTCATGATAGAGCTGCAAGTCTGCAATACCCCATCAGGCAGAAAAGACCCAGAATGACAACTTGCTTTCTTCTTCATCTTTCAGTGCTCCATGACTAAACGTGACGTGTAGTCCCGTATCTGTTTTTCCCTACCTTTATCATGGATTCATGGTTTACATACCCAATGAGAGCATGCAGATAGCTCTTGTGCAAAGATTTGCCTAATGTTCTCCACCAGCTCACAGACTCAAATGGCTGGGAGTGGGGGATAAGGAAGAGCTGTCTAAATCCTTTTGTAAATCTATGGGAAACCAGATGCAGGATTTGATGCCAGCTAAAGCTAACCTGATGGACAAAAGGGTTTATTTTAACTTGGTCACTTGATCCAATTCACTGCACAGTCACACAAACACTTGTGCCTGTATGAGCCAAGGGGGAAAAGGGTGTGTATAGCTCTGCCTGTCTTGGCAGCAGCACTGGCTTATTTCTGTTTAAACTGTATGTTAAAGTATGCCTTAACAGCCCTTGAGCCATTTTATTTAGTCTCTTGAGTCACACATACATCACACAGATTTTTGCTGCTGTCCAGACTGGAGACACTTCATAAACAAAGCATGGGTCCTCATACAGGAGGGAAAATTATGGCATGTTTGACAAAATACTCAGTTATCCAATGGCTGCATACAATGGTTGTATTTTCAGAAATAGTTGCAGTTTGGTAGTTAAAGCAAAGGATTGCTGAAGTATGCCACCAACATGAAAGAAGCAAACAAATGAATTTGTTTTCATGTCCCAGTCTCCCTACCTTCCATAAGCATTTTGTAAGGTCTCAGGATGAGAACTAACATTTTGATTGTATGTCTATGAAAAAAACAGCTGACAAAGTATTTCAATTATCAAGATTCTTAAAAGCATTCAAAAATGTAACATAGAGCTGTGATAAAAACTAGGTATGTGTAATGTCTGTCAGCAGGTTGACTGTCCATTCTCACCTGTGTGTTTGCAGGGTCTGCACTACAAGAAAAGTCCTTATCTTAAGAGTTTCTTCATTTTCTCTCTCCCTAATACTTAACTTTATCTATCCAGTGATAAGCCACAGAAAAAAAGTACACATACTGTTGATTTACAACATTTAAATTACACATTTTGTTAGCTGCTTGTCCCAATACTACTCCCAGTGATGTAAATGGAGGACTTTGTTTTACACAAATGGTTGGAGACATAAGGATCAACAATTATCTTCCTCCTTGCCTGCTTTGCATTTATCATTCCTACCTCTCTGCTTTGCTGGTGCTGATCTCCCCATTCAGTCTTTGATCTTGGCTTTAATCTTGGCACATGGTTATCTCTTACTCTTTCCTCCCCTGTTCATTCTTCCCATCTTACAGCTGATAAAGTGGTGCAGCTCTATAGAGGTAGTTCTTTTTCTTATCAGTCAACAATTTGGAAAACCAGAGCAATCATAACCCATTTCTGATGCTGCTCTGTGATAGCTGTGGTTAGAGGAGCAATACACATACCTAGTCACTCCAGCTATAACATTTCAGGCCAGCACAAGATGAACACAACACCCCTCAGGCATCTCTGCATTATGCTGCCCAAAGGCAGCAGCTGATGCACCATCTCAGGAGGCCTGATAGCAGCATTCAGTCCTTGCTCATGCATTAAATATCAGAATCACAAGGGGCTGCTACCTTTTAAATCCATCTTACCTTAAAAGGATCCTCTCTATTGGTTATTTCATAGCTGAAGGAATGAATAATTAAAAGGCAGCAGGTATGCTTCACCAGAACTAAATCTTTACTTAGGAGCAGGACAACATCCAGCAGATCCAGATTTTCATATATAAGAAACAGCTTAGATGAGTCAAAGGTCCCTTGGACATATGCAGAGCAGGCTGGCAGCAGAGGTCTGGTGTGCAGAGCACACATTCACTGATCCTGAGACACTCTGGCTCTCAGCTGGGGAATGTGTCCATCACACAGGCATCCCTGCCTTCTGCAGGACTCAATCAACTGTCCTGTTTTCACTGTGCTGGTGGCACACCACAGGCAGATGAAGATTCCCTCCTTTTCAGTTTAATTTAACAAGCTGCTCCAGGATGAAATGTGCCACATGGTTAAACAAGAGCTGGGCTCAGGGTGTGGGATTTGACTGGCATTCGCTGCAAGATGTCATATCAGTGGAAATGAAACAAACTCATCTTGTTCCAGTGACTAAATGCTGCACAAACAGAAGCTAGTTAAATATAGACCATGGCTGAAAAATCATTTTCCATAGGTGAAGCCTACTAAAATCCCTGCTCTCAGCAAAGCTGTAAATCTTGCTGCTAGCTGACATCTGTGGCAGCTTCTCCAAGGGGGCTTGGTGCTGCCACCTGTGCTGGGGCACAGTGGGATGGACTGGGCACACATGGCATGGTCCATACCTACCCAGGTAGGATGGGAGGTGCAACAAATGCTTCTCCAGTCCAGAAATCTCTGTGTTCCAGCCCCATGATGGAGGCTGGCTCTGCTGCCCGCAGACACGTGTGAGGTCTACAGTAGAGCTGGCAGCTGCACTTTCCTCCTTAACAGCCTGACAGCTCTGAAGGGCCAGTGGCACAGTCAGAAGTTCTCTTACCCTCATTAGTGCAGGAAAAGTACTATGGATATACCTCAAGCTAAGAGGTGGATCTAACATTTGAGGTAAGGATGTAAAAACAAGAAAAATAAGAGAACAACTTTTGGTGACAAAGTCCCTTTGAATACTCAGCTTGCTAAACAGAACTAAAACACCTGAAGGCTGATCATGGCTGAGTCCTGTCTGCCTCCACTTGGGAGTCCTCACTACTGTAGGATGAAGTGTTTCAGCACCAGTCACAACGAATATTCTCCAAGGAGTGACCACAGTGCAGTTGGCATTTGCTGGCTGTGGAAGGGCAGCCTAAAGGGCAGTGGGCACAGGGCTCAGCTGCAGGTCTTGGCTTCTGGAAAGAAATTCCCGAGCACTTGCAGTACTGCATATCTTCCAAAAAGGGCAGGCAGTTCTCTAACACTAAGAATAGGTGGCATAAAAATCACTTTATTTCCTTCTTCAGTTCTTTTTAAAAGCTGGGCTATTTTAGACAAAGAAAAGTCAACGTTTTAACGATTGGCCAATACCCAATAACATTTTTCCTGACCTAGTATATTTAGCTTTTTTCAGGTCTTCTATGGAAGTGCAAACAGGCACATTTCAAGTAAAACTTTAGGATAAAAACACAAACAAATGCAAGTGCTCAGACAAATGCAAGTGTTCAGGAATGCACCATCTCTCAGCCAAGTGCCCTTCCACACCCAGTAATGTCAACTGCGGTATGATCGCTCCTTGGAGAAGACTGGCCATGACTAACACTGAAACACAGAAGGCAATGACCTTCCCAGTGTAACCCGGAATATGGCTTCACTTATTCACAGTTAAGGTGCCTTGTTGGGTTGTTTTCAACTTTCAGATGTCCTGGCATCTTTTGGTATTCAGGGTAACAGCCACATCCATATCAGCTGGACTACAAGCCACACAGTTGCTTCCCAGCCTCTGCCACTGCAAGGGGTTGGTCTCACCAAGGTGCAGACCGTTTTGCTTTCTGAATTCCACAAGCTTCACATTTGCCTAGTCACCAGGTTTACCCCTGTGGATTTAGGCTCTCTCATTTGCTGTTGCTACCCCTAATTTAGTGTAGGTTTACACATTTGAGGAAGGCACACTCTGTGCTGATCAAAATGTCGAGCAACATGGACTCCAGCAGAGTATGGTGCTCTTGGTGCCAGCTGGATGTCAGCCCTTTGATCCCCTGGAGTCCAGCCAAAGGTGGTCCCAGCAGATTTCAACCCATCTAACAATCTGTTCCACCAGATTGTGACTGCAGTACCAGAAAGGCCATTTCCCACTGGCAGAATTTGGCAGCTTGGAATCTTTCCTACACTGGCAAGGATAAAAATATGCAGATGTAAAGAGAAACTATGGTATCTCTGAATTAAATTTTTAAAGTCCAAAGCCGTCTGAGATCTGGGATTGCAAAGGTCAGCACTGAACTGTGCCACAAATTTATCAGCACAAGCCGCCTTTGTGGCCTTTAGCTTCTGAAAAAGGATGATGATGTTCACAGATGAGACTGAGATCCAGCACAAATTAAAGTGCATGTTATGCATAACTTGCAGGAACTGATTAATTCCCAATGCCAGTGACTGTGATTTAAGCATTCTTCCAAAACCAAAGAACATCTCTTTAGTGAGGCCTCCTTAGCCATTAAAAAGAACATGCTTTCCAGAAGATCTCAGAACTTATGAGATCTTGTAGCTTTCAGCAAAGCCATTAAAAAGAATCTAAATCATACAATCTTACAATCCAAAACTGAAGTAAAAAATGGAAGCAAAAACACACTGACTGACTCCAGTGGGAACTGGGTGTTCAGATGAAGAGATTACCATTTTGGGTGTACATACACAAATTAGCAATTAGGGGTAATTGCTTTCAGCTGCATTTTGCTGTTTAAAAAAGTATTAATAACTTGTAATTAACATTAATTTAAAAACAGATGAAAGCCCATGTTGGTGCTGAGAGCAGACACGCCTGACAGAAAACAGCTACCTCATATGAAGTGCTGGTGGTTGTCAGCTAGAATATTTCTTGTGTGTCCCAAACCAAAATTACAACAACAGCTTTAATCTCTCTGTCTTCTCAGGCATTTCCTGCCCACTAATCTCTCCCTTTAACCATGGTCAGCTCTTCAACAACAGTACGGCAGAGGAAGAAACTCATTGTGCACAGGCTGCCAGGTATCAGCCAGACACTACTCCTGGGTACCCACCCAGACCTCACGCCGTGGCACCAGGCCTGCCGTGCCCGTGTCAGCTGCACCACTGAACTCCAGGGGCAGGTCTGTGAGCCACACTGCCCTGTCGTACGTGCTCTTCTACTGCCATGTGAAGAGATAAACACAGCCAAGGTTTAAGACTAAAATGAGTCTGCTGGAAGATTTCCTCATAATTTGCCCTGACAGCATTTCCTGCCTGGAAATAAAATCTGTCCAGCCCCAGGCAGCCCTTGTTGTGTTCCCCTGCACATCACCATGCAAGGCAAGCCCATGCACAGGTGGCAGGATGGGCAGGGCAGCCCCTTGGCTGGTCACGCCCAGGTGAACATCACCTTGTGCTTATTGGGCAAACCAGTGAAGGGCCAGGGTGATGCTGGGGAAGAAGTGACTTGGCCATTACAGAGGTGTGGCTGCCCCGAGGTAAGTGAGGAGGTACATGGCACAAGGCACCCTGCCTGCTCAGCACTTCAGCCAAAGGCAAGTCCATCTCATGAGTGCCCTTTCCATAAATTATAACTCAAGAATATAACTTTGAAGTTATATTTTCAAAAGCTTACCTATTTCCATACTTCACTCCGTAAAAGTACATGACTGTTACAGGCTTAAATGCGTCAGGCTTGTAGACTTGTTCCAAAGAATTGTGCTCCCAGCATCTGGTTACCCAAGCTAGAAAACCTTTGTGAAGAGTGGTTTAGTATGCACATTTTTGTACAGAACGCTGGATCACACCTAAATGTCCATGTGACTCAGAATCTTATCTGGGTCAAATGGAAGTGGACTTAGTGTTCTCAACAGTAGCCAATAGCACATATTTGTCAATAAACAGGACAAAGGCCAACAGGGACAGTTTCTCAGCTGAGCTCCAGATTATAAAACACTGCGCAAGGAAAAAAAAACCAAACCTCAAGACAGTGATGCACCTATCCTACACAGCATGTCCATTTCTATTAAATATATTCCCTCCTGTTGACTACTGCTGAATTTCTAGGGTTTCTTCCCCCCGACTCTAATCCGTAGTTCTATTTGGCCAAATGGGCAGCCTTCAACCAAGAGAAGCATTTCTCAAGTTATTCAGCACTGCTTCCCTGAGCAGAATCACAAAATATTCTGAGTTGGAAGGGACCGGTGAGGATCACTGAGTCCAACTCTTATGTGAATGGACTGTACAGGGATCAAATCTGTGACCTTGGCATTATTAGCACCATGCTCCAACCAAATGAGCTAATTCCAGGGTCAGGTACTGACCTTCCCCACTGGGGCTGGAGCTGTGACTAGACTTCATTGCCCAGTTCCTGTCACCATTCCAGCACATCTCTGGGTTCACCACACATCACCTTCAGTGGTGGAGCTGAGCAGATTGAGGTCCCTGCAGTGTAATTGTTTAAGGGTCATGTGACTTAAAAAAAAAAAAAAAAAGAAAGCCCTAAAAATAATAATTATTATTATGAAGCTCCAGCCTGGCATCCATTCTCCCAACAGTGGAGAAGCTCAGAGATCTCATTTCATCTCAATTTCCTGTAATTCCTGTTTCTATAGTCTGAGGTCTGAGGTTCAGGAACCTTTTATTAATAAAAGGCCAGTTGCTTATAGTCACTCTGAGGGGCTCAAACAAACTCTGAATAGAATTCAGTCATTCTATCACCAAAACTTAACAGCAAACAGGTTTCACTGTAAACAGGATTGGCAATACACTATTCAGACATCTTTAAGCTTCTTGGAGCACAGCTTCTGCATCCCCCCTCCCTCCCTTTGATTGTGATTATCAGTTTAGCTCTGGAAAAAAACATTTAAACTTTCCACACTCCCTCTATTCTACTGATTTTGCAAGGAACACCTCCTTACCTGTTACAGACCATTAATAAAGTGCCCTTTTTCTGCTTCCTCGCCCTCCCCCACAGCATTTGGAGAAATGCTGCAAAGGTGTGAACCTCCTCAGGCTCCACTGCCTGTTGCCCAGGAGCAGGAGAAGGCAAAGAGGAAGGTGTCCTCTGAGCAGTGGTGCAGGAAAACAGGAATTTCCCTTTAGGGATTGGCTGCAGAGAATTACCTGGTTGCTTAGAAACATGAGATTAACTACAGCTCTGTTTCCCCTTCCTTTACACATGCACTTAAGGAGAGGCTTTAAATCAGCTTGGTGGGAGACTCAGGATGGCTGGTCTGCGGGGTGAGACTCAGGGTCACCACACAGGGTCACCATGCAGGCTCAGAGCAGGGGCAGACAGGGGGGAGGGCATGTTTTCTGCTCCCCTTCCCAGGCTATGTGAGCTCCCTTTGGTTTGCAGTGAAAAGTTTCTCATTGCTGAGTTTCAGCCACCAGGATGAGAGTCAAGGATGGAGATCCGCAGTCACATCGCCTGTGCCAGGATTTCAGCTTTGATGACAATCAGTTGAGGGAATGCAGTTAGGGCAAGGCATCTGACAAGAAGAAGCAGATGAAATTTAAAGCAAATGATATTTTAAGTATAAACAAAAGTTACGTTAATTCCTGCACCTCTTAGTAATAGTTTCTACGTGAGCTGCCAAAGCATCAGTGATTGGCAGAAATGAACACACTTGCTGCTTGTTTCCATCCTTCATACCTCAAGGAATTGGACAGAAAGGGTGATTAGCAACACAGAGACCCAACTGCTGCTTTGCTTACCCACCATCACGTAACACAGAAGAAGGAAAAAACAATCTAGATAAAACAGACATGGACTTAATCTCATACAGTTTATGGTCAAACCAGTTTAACATGAAAAAGCACCACTGCAAACACAAACATGAGAACATAGCCCACAGTGTGTGCACAAGAGCTTTAATGAAGTCTCTGCAAGAAGAAAACTCTTCAAGTCTGACATAACAGGTCAAAGGACAGATGAACTGGTATGTGCCTATAAAGTATTAGAATTTGGAAAAAGATGTGCCTAATTTGGACTCTTTCACATTCATTCACATGCATAGACATCAGCTCCCAGGCAGAGAGTGGAAGTGATATGTGCAGGGCAGTCCATACCCAATAACCTTGTGGACAGGAGCCAGCAGTGTGGTTATCATTATGCCAGATAGTTACTACAAGCTGAGGGTTAATTATTAGCACAGCTTAAAATCAAAGAGAGTTTGATCCAGACTGCATAGCTACACACACACACACAAAGCTCCTACCCTGAAGTACTTCCCATCTCTTTACAGACAAGCTCAGCATAGTTTAGACACGTTCAAGGTGGCACACCATGCCAAGGTAGCAGTGATACGGAGTCTGTAGGCAGGCAGCTCTTGAAGAGTCAGCATCTACAGCAATGAGTTTTGGGGGGGCTTTTCTTTGGGTTTTTTTTTGTTTTGTTTTTTGGGGTTTTTTTTTTGTTTGTTTGTTTTGTTTGTTTTGTTCAGGGACCAGGCATCATTTATTAAATTTTTACTGCTAATCTTCATTGGTTCTTTAAAAACAGCATGACTACAACAAAGTTATGTTTTGAGTATTATTTGTAAGTTCTGCACACAAAAGTTCTCTCCTTGACCCTGGATATTTTTTTTCAGAGAGAAAGGACTGGAGTTACCTTCTGCTCCACATTTGTATCCTTTACAATGAAAAGCAATGACCTCTCTTGGAAGGAGAGGTTTGCAAATATCAGCACTCTGATTTTTAGAGATTATTTGTGATATTTATTAGTGAATTCAAGCTGGTGGGATGGGGAAGGTGAAGGGAATGAAGCAACAATCAAAAACTGCAATCATCTGACAAGTTTCTTTTGTAGATTAACAGAAACTCCGATTTGGTAGAGTTGTTCTTTTTCCACAGTAAAATGCTCTTTGGGCCTACCTGGGTATTTTTTACTTAATTGTCCTGTTAATTCAGCATTAACTTGATGGACTCAATTATAACAAATAGTTTTACCTGTGCATAAGCACTTGATATTCAATCTGCCTTCCATGAGAAAACCAGGAATGTGGATAAGCAGATCAGGGTGAGTTCAGAATACAGAGTGACAGGGGGGAATCACCTCTTGCAGTCTTCACCTGGGATGGTGCAGATGTACAAACCTGGAGGTTTCTAAGGCAGACACAAGAAGCAAGTACGACATGCAACTAAGAGATGGAACACGGTCTTCTACCGACACCACAGAAGAAAAAGAAAAGGAGCTTACCCTACTAAAATGAAATAAAAATGACAAGCCAAGCTGGCTAAACAAGGAGGTGTTTGTATAGGGCAGGGGGGTGCTCAGCTGACAACACTGCTCTTTTATGTGCTCTCGTACTGTGTTTGGTGCATAAACATGGGCTGACGTGACCAAGGGCTCCCCGCGAGGAAACGGAGCGACTTTCCCCTGGCAGAGAAGGATTAGTGTTTGCTGACCCTGTCAGAAGGAAATCGGGGCGACCTCTGTCTCCCCCCTGCTAGTCCTGCCACCTCGGTAGCTGCAGGGCTTACACCGTAGCCTGCAGTGTTTACATTGCTGGCCCCAAACATTTTTCTCTGTCTGCAGAGTTACAGCAGAGGCTGAAATTGAGCCTAATTCTCTCACGGCAAATGAGAGTGCTTTCCCACCCTGGCATTTAGCATTTCACATTTTCATGTACTGCAAACAACCATCAAACCCAGGGAAAAGTCATGGCTGCAGGGTATGCCTACAGTTGGTTAGGGCTTAAGAGAAATGCCACCCAGTGAGCCAAAACTGTAAAGAGAGTCCCGGGAGTCTTATGAAACTGGGCAGCTAGGTTCAGGGATCACATCCAGCCCCTGCAAAGTGCCACAACTCAAAGTGATTGTCATTAAGTCACAGCTGTGAGAAAGGCACAGCTTTAATGAGGGCTAAGTCAACAGGAGGGACCTTGTAGGCGTGTAATACCAGCAGCTACAGTGACTGCAGATAGGAGTAGACGGTACTGATCAAGGAAAAATTTCCTAAAGTGCTTTGGAAGTGAGCAGTTCAATCTCCCTACTGTTTACACCAGTGTTGTCCCAGACACGGGGGTTTTGTTCATACTCAAATCTTGCTTTAGTAAATTAAAATATATTTCCACTTTGCTCCACCAGCTATTGCAAGAACACAAAAGGTAAATTAAACCCTAACACTGTTTTTGGGAATGAATGATCCCAGAACAATGTCGACAGCCTGGCAAGGGCTGAGGAAACACTCAGGCATCTCCCAGCCTTTGCTCGTGCCTCCCTCCTCAAGGACTTTCCATGCATAAATAAGCTAAGGTAGGATGAACTTTAAATAGGCCTCGCCCTACACAGTCAAATAAACTAGGGAAAATGTATATATGATTTGTAATATTTGCATTTCAAGCAGTGAAACTTCTTGTTTTGATACATTATACATGCTGGGATCACTAGCATGCTGCAGACTGGGTAGGTATTTTATGTGTTGCTTTTTACCATGAAGCACAGATGGCTTTGTTCAGGGACCAGGCATCACTGAGAAAACTCAGGTTATGGCAGTACAGCTAAACTGTGTTCTCCTGCTTACAGTTGTGGTTTAATTTATCCATTTACTACCTCACAAGGCCAAATTTCACATTTTGCAACTGCAGTCAGGCTGGGCCTTGGCTATGCTGTTAGTTACTTGTTATTCTCAGTCAGTCACTGCTGTAATCTCACTTATTTGTAACCAAGCTGTTGAATGTACAATGATGTACTTTCAAGAGATTACTCTGTATAAATGAAAGAACTTAATTATTTTCTTAATGGTCATAAATTAGATAAAAAAGCAATATAAGCAAAACAGTAAACAAACTGGATTTATACAAATTAACATTGAATTTGTTTGTTTCATAGTCTGCAGTCTGGAAACATGACCACTTGCACTAGGCTAATGTCATTGATTCCTGTTGCTCAGATAAGCAGGCCACCAAAAAATGTCTGAGGTGAGGTGGGAGCTTTTATTAGGCCAACAAACAGATCTGGAAAAACAACAAAGTAACTTATCAGCCAGCCTAAAAAAGGTATTAGCTCTGCCTACAAACCTTGCCTTGCTTATATCATGGCACTAAATTCACTACTCAAATATTTCTCAACCTAGCAATTAAATTTTATATTTACTACAAGTCCGAGAGCAGCTTCAGCTTATAATTGATGTTGTTAACTAAACAAGATTTTCAGTGCAGAAGGGCAAAGGAAGCATGAGAACACTGGTACTGGAAACACAGCTTGTGTAATTTGGCCAAAGCACAGGCTTTGGATCTGCGAGTTCCCCCACCCCCACACGCTGCAATCCCAGCATCCACAGAGAATCTCCAGCAGCAAAACGATGGGCCTTGGGACCAAATTACCTCCCAGCTGACACTGCCCAGAATTACCATCGCTAGAGTGGGTCGGTCTGCATCCCAAATAACTGATATGAGAGACGAGCTGGCTCCCCTGCAGGCGTGCAGGATTCCTTGGGGACTCCTGAGAGGAGCCAGCAGCAAGCTCCTGAAGTGGCTGAAAGTCATCTTTCATTCCTCTCTCACACTCAGTACCACGGCACTGAATTAGGAGAGCATTTTCTGTGAGGCTGGAGGAATAATTGCATCCCATGGATCTGCAGATGAACAGGTAATGTATAGCCATGGGGCCATGCAGCCATTTTCCCTGGAGCATCCTCGAAGTCTGGAGAGGCCTAATAAACTGCTTACAGGAACCACTATAGGTATATGGATATTAAGTGTATAACCCTGCTTTGTCAGCTGCAGAGTAAACATACCCACATACGTGTGGTGACTTTCCAGCATCCTTGTTATTAACAGCAGCTCAGGCATCCCCAGTGAGCTTCTTGTTGGAGACAGAAAAGCAGGAAAATACTCTTGAAATTAATTCCTAGCCTATTTTTGTTTAGAGTAGCCACAAAACTCCTCCTTCCTGCCTCAAGGCAATGTCAAAAGCAAAAACCAGAATTACAGACAAATGAGCCTCACCGCCACTGCTCCAGCAGGACAGGGCTCTGTGCTCAGCCTTTCCAGCTAAAGCTCCTCTGCCTGCCCCTCCCAGCACAGCCTCCAGCACCAGCAGCTGTGAATGAGCCCAGCTCCACAGGTATTGATCTGGTACAAAGCACAGCTGTCTGGATTCAGGGTCCCCTCCTTGGCCACCCTCACTGCTTTCTCTGCATTCACTTCTCTTGTAAGGGCTTGGGTCGACTTCAAGCATGCAATGGAATTCAGTTTACATTAAACTAGGAACAGCTGAGGCAGAGCCACCTTCATTCTTCAGGGGAACCATTACACCAGCATCCAGGCTGACTTTCAGGAAAGTTAATTCTCATTAACTTTTGAGGGTACTCATGTTGATGCAGCCTATGTTATTCCTTAGCTGCACCAGACCAGAGTGGCAATGGCCACGTTTATGGCTCCATGGTGCTGTAAATAAATGCTAAACCTGTGTTTTAATGGTGGCAGGTGGGCAGCAGATGCCCACAGATTGGTATTGCTCTCAGAAGAGAAGGCACTGAATAGCTTAAAGATATCATTGTCTGCAACAAGCACTTTCTTTCATAAACACCACCTGAAAAAAAAAAATCAACCAGCCAACCAACTAAAGAAGTTGTATGTTGGAAATAGATGATGAGAAGACTTTCCTTTGCCCCTGCTGTGGGCACTGGGCTGTCAGATTTTATGGGAGGGTAAAATAAGACATTACATGATGGGAAAGAGCACATTAGAGAAAGGAAAGGCAGGATACAGAATAAAATGCATAATTCATAGCTTGTGAAAGCCTTGAGGCAAGACCTTTTGGACTTGCTAATTGCTTTGCTGAGGAATAGGCTAGAAGCCATAAGAATGACTCCTAGAGCCAGGCAAATGAATGCATACAGCATTGCAACATCCACCCAGGGGCTTCCACATCACCCCTCTTGCACAGGTGTGCTGCTGGCTCACCTGTCAACATGCCAACCCAGGACAAGTGCAGGGGATATCAGGCTGATCCGAGGAGCTGGATTTAATTCTGGTATGTACGTTCAGGTTTTTGAACTGCAGGCAGATACATTTATATAAATGGGCTGCAGCCACACTACAGCCCTTGGAGGACCCTCACTGTGTGCTCAGAGCCTTAGCATGCAACTCTGTGCATGTGAGACAGGCAGAGATGAGCAGTTTCTCCACTGCAGGAGCCAGATTTAGCCTCACTGAGCTCAATGGCAAAAAATTCAGTGGGTGCAAGATCAGATCCCAGGCAGGCAAAGAAATTCATATGACAAGTAGGAAGGATAAAGGCAAGCTTAAAAGCTTATAGATATTGAGGTTTGCACAAGTGCATGGTTTTGTGGATTTAAGTCATGACCAAAGCATCGAAATCTTTTAGCTTCCTATATTATAACTACCTCCTCCTCCACGTCCCCAGTGAGCAGCTTTGGATTTTTTCATCCCAGCAGGCAAAATCATAGGGTTTTGTCTACCTACATGTTCAAGTCTCTCCTACTGACATTCTCTCATTTCTGAAAATGTTACTCCAGCCAATTCTCTGATAATATCCTGCTGACCACCACCAGCCCCTGCTCTTCTTTGTTAAACCCCACCAGAATTTTGTCTTAAGGACCTAAGAAAGGCTTTGCTACTGCTGTTTCAAATTTGTTTCAACTTTGAATCCAATAAGATTGGTTTCAAAATTTAATCCAACAAGAGTCACTCACTGTGTCTGAAGAAAGATGGACTTGCCCCCAAAGCATAGGGAGCAGGCACCTTCTTTCTCCATCAGCTTGTCCAGCTTCCAGCCCCTTCAGTCCCCTTCCAGCCCCAGCATCTTCTTGCTATACTGTTTAACTGTCCTCCCCTGCAGTGTCCTCAGAGAAGTCTAACCCCTCAACTGATACTCTGAATCCACCAACAAAAAAAATCTCTTTTAGAGCCCTTTCCTTCCCCTTTGGCATTTTTTACTGATGTATCCAAATTATCACAAAAGCTCATTAATAAAATACAGATTTGTATCTTCCATAAAGCACCTTAACTCCATGAGATTACAGAAGCAAAACTACTGAAAGTACAAGAAAATAGAATATGTCCTTTAATAGTTCTTTGCTCAGTCATACTACATCAATTAATTTACTGAAGATTAAATTTTTACTGCTAATCTATTTATTTTATTGAAGATGTTCCATCTAATTCTCAGTGTCAGGAGTATGAAAAGGAAGAACTTGACAGAGATGAAGAAAGAATAAGATTATCAAAGATCCCTGGGCTTGACAGGTTTCATGGGGAAACCATCAGTACCAGCTTGTATGAATGAAGCCCATCTGTTAATATGATAGTGGTACAAAGTTTCAGAGCATATAAAACACTTTTTTTATAATACTTCAAATTACATAATGGTTAAAAGACAGACTGCTTTGCAATACTTTCTATATAAGAATCTTAACAATTATTCCATAAATATAAAAGGAGTCACAATGAAGGCAGACTTTAAATAGCACTTCAGACATCAATGGTGAAGTACAGTGAAGCTGAGGATCCCCTGCCTTAGATCAGACTAAAAAGCCAATCCTGGCCCCACTGGCAAATAACCTCTAAGCTACTTTATAACTGATGTGCAACAGGATTCAAACCAAGCTGCAACACACCTGCCTGTAACATTTTATCTCTTAATGCAACTGTCCCTTAGGTTTTGACATCTACAAGGGGCATACAAGGAATTCACATTTTCCCCAAGGCCAGAGGTTCCAGCCCAAATAAGCCAATGAATGTCAAAGCATAAAGAAGTGAAAGTGGGTACAACATAAAAATGTCTCTTAACCTGTGAGTTCCACCTTTAATAAATGTTGGTAGCTCCCACGTTGGATGTAAGGTAAATAAGCATTAGCAGTAAGTAGTGTTTGGTGTAGATTTATATTGTTCTGTGACCTCTCCATTTGGTCCAAGAGAGAAGGCAGTAAAAGCAGAATGGGTCTATTGCAATCAAAACACAAAGAACAGTCTTTCACTTCATGCAAAGAATACTAGCACAGATGGTGAATCCACATTTTGCAGGAAAATCCATGTGCTCCCACATTAATGAGACATGGGTTAGAAGAACACAGTATTATTATACACTGTCGTCATTATGTCAAGAGTGATTTGTTGTCCAAGCTGAGGTGTCCAGATGGTACCAAAAATACTCCAAACTTTCTATAAGCACAAAGCTTTCACTATAATTAAAAAATGGTTTCAGAAAATATATTGGTTTCTCTGAGTATTTCTAGTTCACTTTTAACTGCTGGATATGCCATGCATTTTGCTTACAGTACTTTAACAAGAAGGACATATATGCACTGGAAAACCTCAAAAGGCAGAGCTGGGGAGTGATAACACAGAAGGGAGATGGGCAGAACCATCATATTCCAAAGTGCAGAAAAGAAGGAACCTGAAAGCCAAGAGCTATATGGTGCTTCCTTGGTGGATACTAGCAAGGTCTTCAAAAAAGAACTGGTCATGAAGGATGGCACCAAAGCAAAAATACCGAACTAAGTGTTTTGCGTTCAAACTGTTAAAATTAGCTCAGTGAGGAGCAATGTCTCCTTCTGATTCAGATCAGATTTAACCCCCTCTGTCCATGATGGGTTTACACATATGGGAGCCGAAGCAGTAGGATTTTATAACTAAGTTCCATTATTAGCCTCAAAAATCTTCATAAAAACTTGCACTGAAAGAATTTGTTTCTTTTCACTTCACTCTAGCGGACTCCCACAGGTTAGACTGTATTTTTTCTCTTCAAAGTAAATTGTACAGCTTCTCTTAAAAAGCTCACATTTGAAAAAAACAGCCTAGAAAACACCAGGCTAAATTTGACAGTTTTTCCTTATATTTCAAAGCCAGGGAAGGGTTTTTCTGGAAGAAAATGACACCTTTTCTACTCAAGAAGACTGGAAATCTGCTGCAGAAAAAACCAAAAAAGGGGTGGAAAAAAAAGGAAAGAAATAAATTGCCAGGAGAGTTATGTGGGTGGCAGGATTCAGTCTTTAATCTGACAGGTGTATGTCAGCACTTCTTCACAAACATACCTATAAGGGATCTGATTGTTTTCCTCTTGTTATTTTACTGTTTCCTAATGAAAGCCCTTGATTTTTAGGTTAGCTTCCTGCCAGTCTCTTTGTCTGATGTCCAAAAAGTGAACAGGTTAACAAAACAAGAAAAGCTGATGCCTTTCATCATCGTATTTGCTCTTCTAAGTGTCTCAAGCAAATTCATCGGAAATTGAAAATCATGTTGTCAACCATGCAGTAGACAATGTGGTCCAAAGACAGATTTACAGACTGGTAACTAAGGAGCAGACACAGGAGGTGGATATAAATAGTAAAATCCCGGTCAACAGGATATTATTGTTCTTTGGGGTTCCCAAAGAAGCCTTAAGAGATGGATCAGCTCCTACGCACATGTGGAGCTGATCGCAAGGCAGTGCCTGTGTGCAGTGGGAAGAACCTGCCCAGGGAAGACCTGGGGCTATTTCAGGACTTACCAAGCCTCAGCACTTCCCATGCTCTGGTGGGAAGAAAGATTGAGAAGGTGGGGGGGAAAGTGCTCAGCAAAGCACCTGTCATTTATTCATTCCTCTTAGTATTAATAACTCACTTCTAAGGATGAGATTAAACAGCAATGCTTTCCTCTGCTCCTGCAATGAAACCAAGCCTAGATGGAGATGACCAAACAAACACCAAAGAGCTTGAGAAACTGGGAATAGAGAACAAAGGAGGAAAGGAATATTCCAGGAGCAGATCAGAATGGCTTATTTATCAAGCTGTAACTCCACCAGCTTCAACTGACTTCAAATCAAGGCACCTTATGGTCTCAGATATTGCAGAGCTTCCATTATAAACCACATTTAAAGGTTAGGCAATTAATTGCCTCATTCCTCTGTGACCTTTGCAGTAAGAAAAAAACAGAATCTGATTGCTGTCCTATTTCTAATTTTGTTTTTATTAACTCTCTGATCTCTTTCTCTTGTAGAACATATTCATTCCTATGATCACCCAGGGCAGACGCACATCCTTCGATAGATATTTCCCTACATTCACTCAAGATAGATATGCCTCATCCATGCCCTCAGCAAGATCTTCCTTGGTCTTCCTTCTATCCCACCAAGCTCTTTCAGACCTGTGCACAAGGCAGACAGGGTTTTAGGGCAATGGATATAGCAGTGCTCTCTGTTAAAATAACATTTGGATGATTCTGAGAACTGAACTGCAGAGCATGAATTGACAGAAAGTTCATGCTGGGATAAAATTTAATTTGATTCATTTATGCATGCAAGCAGAAAGCTTTTATTAGCATTCATTTCTCCAAGAAAACAAATTATAGTTCCTGGAGATGTTCATCATTAATTACCCTCTTCCATCTAGCAGGAAGTTTTCTTCCTTCCCCAGCTTCACTTTATCTCTTCTTTCTAGAAACACACACTCAAAACAAAATAAACAAAACTTCTGTAACAAACTCAGTGAACTGAAAGCATAGTACAAAGAGCCAGAGGGTGCACAGCTAATTTGGATCTTAACTGAGATAATTCAAAAGCCCTTAGGAGTTTCTACCTGAAGATGATAACTAGTAACTCACAGAGATTATCAACTTGAGACAACAAAAAATACATTCTCACAAATGGTGAAAAAGTAGAGCAAAGCAGGTTTATTTCATTCTACAAACATTTTTCTTCTTGCATTTAAAGCACCCCAAGTCAAGCCAAACTGAAATCTGATTGCAGTTAACCTTCATACCAACTGGTGTGCACTGCACAGAACACCAACAAGCACATGCAAGCCCAGAGGGAACCACCTGCCACCAAACATGAGAACTACACATGCTGGGGTGAAAGATGGGTCTGTAGCTTCATGGTAATTATCAGCTTGTAAAAGTTTGCTACAGGGAAGGCAGTATGTGTTATGTGTGTTAGAGCTCACATGAATTGTTAGGGGACATTGTTAGTTTTTGCTGTAACATAGTGAAGGAGAAAAGAATATGTGAAGAAAGGAATTTGGTCAGGTAGTTCCAATGGTCACCTTGAAAAGAGAATATCAAGATTCAAGGCCTGGTCCACCAAAATTTTCCATGTTCATACATAGAAAAGCATGTCATTAGATTGTCTGGATAACTTTGAAATCAGTTCTCTGGCTTTCATGTGTCTTTTGCCCTCAAACCTAACTTAAGGGCGTCATCTAGAGAAATACATTAAAACCACAAGACACTCAAACACTAAAAAACCAGAAATAAATCCCTGCTAGAATGCAGTAGGAACACACTTCCGTTTTAGTCAAGATAAACACAAAGCAGTAAGAAAGAAAGCCTGTGGGCATCAGTATTATCTGAGCACCAGAACTCGAGTTTGGACCCCCTCTGTAAAACCAGAATTCCTAAATGCTACTTCCACATGCATAACAGCCCCTTCATTCTTTAAGGATGCTGCATGCAAGAATACACATGTGTAGCAGGACCAGAAAGCCAAGAAGAAGTGGGCAGCCCCTGCCAATCTTTCTGTCACGTGGCCATCACATTAGCACATTACCTTGTATTTTCCATGCAGCTCCTGTGTTTATGCTCCAAAACTGATCATTAGTATGATAAATGAAATGAGTGGAAACTTTGGCTCAAAGAGCCCACACTGCTGCAGCTCTGAAGTCAGTCACTCTTCCTAAGCTTTGGTTCATTAGTGAAATGAGAATATAAGAGGTCAAGTGAACATTCAGTTCATAATTAAGTGCCTAAATGACAAAGCTGTTTACTGATTTGAGTGACGCAGCAAGGGGGTCTCATCAGTGTTTGCTGTGGGCATCCAGACTGCTTCTGCAACTGGCTTTTGTAATCAGTGCTAGCATAAAAGCAAAGGACTCACTATGCATGAAAAAAGCTGAGATCCTGCATGAACAAAAAATTGCTCTAGAGCCATCTGTGGGATGGGCAATGAAATAATGCTTTGACCTTTCCCAAAATTTAAGGGTTTCAAGGACTTGAAAAGTACTAAGATCTGACCAGTTAAAACAAAATCTGAATACAACTTGCTGCATTAATTAGTTTCCAGTTTTGAGACAGATGGAAATCAGCTACACTGGGATCTCTCAGCACCTGAGAATGGCTCCTCCTGGCTCTGCCTGGGTGAGGACAGGGAGTGTGCACCCTCCTCCTGCAGAATGGGCTCCCATCACCAGGGTCAACCCATCAACCACTTCCTGACTTCACAGGAGTCACACTGGTGCAACCTCCAAATTCTTAAATTAAAATAAACTCATGATGAGTGATACTGTCAGCTGCAGCTTAGACCAAGGATTTTACAGCATCCTTTAGCTGTGCTAGCAACCAGAACATGGTGCTCCCTCTCTTCATACACAGTTGTTGAATGAAGATCTCCTGTCTTCTTTAATCCTCCTGATAAGAATAAGGAAACACATAATGTTTTAAAGTTTTGAAAGGCCAACACTGAATACGTCAAAAAGACTGTATACCTTCACAAGAAGAAATGCAGTTTAGCCAGTAAAAATTCATACTCTGTCTTCTTTCCAGTGTCAATAACTTCTGCAAGAAGACTGAGCACAAGTTCTTTTAACCATCATTAGGTCCCTTAGCAACTCTTTTCTCTATAATGGGAAGAAACAGAAAAATTCAGGCAAGAGTCTAAAACTTCAAATAACCCCTTGTCCTGAGAGATTTAAAAAAAAAACCCCAACCAACTAAACAAACCCAAAAAATGAAACAACAAAACAAACAAAAATCAAACAAACAAACAAGAAAACCCAAGCAAAAATAGAAAACAAATGAGAGCAACAGAAACTAAATGTTGTTCAGTGGCATTAATCATCAGGCCAGGAAGTCCCCTACACTGCCTGAAACCTGAGAACAAGGAGAGGGACCAAATGTTTCCCAGCTACTCTTAACTCTTATCCTTGGAATCACTCAGGTTTTGTACCAGAAACAGGCCTATGGAGTACCTTATCAAAAAGGGAGAGTCAATGGGAATTTTGCTTCTGAAAGATCATCTTCTCATTTGGGCAGGATTTTTATGTTTCACCAAGTTTAAGTATGACGTGCAAACGCTGGCCACAGTCCCTCCTGCACTATCTAAGTTTCTGAGGAACATGCTCTTCCCCATGGGGCTGCTTCTGTTTGCCTTGTTACTCCCTGGGCAAACAGCCCAGACAGATTTATGTTTCATTCCTTGTATTGAAGACAATTAGTCTGAAGTAGACATTTCATACTATGTTATTTATAAATGCTATATCTTTATTAAGTTACAACTGCAGTTCATGTTTATCATAGACATCAGTAAGAGCCAGAAAACTTTAATCATGTGTCCAGATGCAGTCATATGAAGGATCAGATTTTAAGTTATCTTCACTGGCATTGCTTTCATTTGTCACAGAGCCAGGTCTCTCTTGCCCTTCCCATTTCTCACTGAGCCAAGAGAAGCATAATCAGCCTTCAGTTGTGAACTACCCTGACTGAACACACCAAATACCTACTGACATACATTAGGCGGCTCTTCAAAAGGACTGAAACAAAATGGCAAAGTACTTCTATCTGGTCATTAGTGCACAACAGAAAGACAGCCTGTGCAAGTAACTGCTCCCTCTGCTTTGGCTGCAGTTCAGAGCTTCAGCTGGAGTCCTGTGAAATGGACACTTCAGGCTGTGATGGGACTCTCACAACATATGAATAACACATGGCCTCCCAATTGTCGGGGATTTAGAGCACTGTTATGTGTGTCTCTTGAAGAAAACTTAGGAAAAACAGGCTGGAGGAGTAAAAATGTATCTGGGGCATCCCATGGGTACGGGCAAAGCATCTCTGACCTCAGCAGGGCTCAAGAGGTACTCAGGCACATGGGGCATCTAAACAAACATGTTTCCTGGGAATGGACACTATATAAGAGCAGCTTTGGACACTACAAAATGCACTCAACTCCACAGTATTAATTGTGATAAAATGAAGATCCAAAAGGATGAATGCATTAAATATAATGAGGACTGGAATACAACTTTTGTTTTTAAAATGAACCCTGTGACAACATATTTAATGAGCATTTATTTTGTAAACAACTGGAGTTATACTACCAATTACACTACCAAAAGAGGAAAAACATAATGAAGAAAATCAACACTAGATTTGCTAAAAAATCTAGAAAGGTCTCATTTCTGACTGCTAACATTAAGAGATGCTAACATTAAAAGTATAAAAACCAAGGCAACTCATTCTTCACAAAAATACTAGCTCTGAATTACACTGACCAACATCAGGACTAACTTTCAAGATACTAGAGCATAAGATACATTTTAATTTATGTCTGAAATTAATTAGTGGAAAGTTAATAGAATCCCTCAAAGTATTACATTATTGTAACAAATATGTCTTGAATCACACTATCAAATTAAGTAATGGGCACAGGATTAGAGTTATCTTTTAAGTGTTTTTGATAACATCTATTCAGATTCAGTGGGATTTTTGGTTTTATAAAGAAATCCTCTGCTTAAAGCTTATAGGTCCACAGGCATTCACTCTGTAGATATCCAGGCTGTTGCTATTATGACCATCCCCAGATGATGTTGATTTAAACTTTTATTCATGGCTATACAGCCTCAAACTACAGCTAAAACAGAGCTCAGATCTTTGCACAGAAATATGCAGCAATTACAATGAAGGAAAATTCATCCTGCAATCCTCCACCTACAGTCCCTGTATTTAACTGGCTGGGGAGATATAAAAATAGAATAACAGGTACAGAGACATGTAGAAAAAGACACTTATTTCTTATAAGGTGCTGTGATGCCTTTCACCACCCCAGCACTGACACACATCTCACTGCTTATCTGACAATATCTACTCCTGAATATGTTTTTGAGATCATTTTGACTTCTACATGACAAGACAGATATTTGGCTCTTTCCCTTTAGACATATGCCCTTAAGAATTATTCTGAAACAACCGTAAGGTTCAACAAATTAGAGCATAAACAAATGATGTGTAAATGGACACTGACAAGCCAATATGCCCAAGAATATAGAATATATTCTTGGGCATATTGCCCAATATGCCCAAGAATAGTCCAACAGAAGTCTGCCTTTGAAAGTGAAAAAAGGAAATCAAGTCATCTCTTTGTAGTATTTTCAAAATAAATGCTACACATACTTCAGAAGGCAAGTGACATAACCTTGAAATTGTCCTTAGGAGAAAGAAAATTGTTTTAATTTCTAGCTGAGTCAAGTGGACAAAACAAAAAACAAGCAGGAGAACTACAAAAAGTCCATTATATTTTAAAATCATCACTAGTTTTAACACAGTGTTTTGAAGACTGTCATTTTTAAACTATGGCTTCAGGCAATTGAGATGATCTGAGGTCTCACCAGCTCTCCTAATGCTGAGGCTGGTCAGCACTTGAACAACTGCTCACCCAGGAAAGACAGAGAAGGTGATGTTGGTAAGTGACAGCACATCAATGCCATGCCTTGAGTCAGGTCCATGCAGCTGCCAAACAGTCTCTCTTTAAGACAAAGTGTCAATACACAAACGAGTTCATGTGACTGTGGAACTACTGGGCATGATTTGAATTTGGTGTCATTTCATCCATTCAATGGGACGGAGAGCACAGACTTCTAATTGGTTAAAGAAATTAGGCACTAACCTTGTTAAAACTGCATGTTGAAACATGCAATCTGCACTTTGTCTCACCTCTTACTGCTCCTTTATTACAGTGCCAGGGTTTCCTACATCTGGAGCAGGTAAACCTTCCATTGCTGACAAATACTGTCAGGTAAGAGACTGCCCTTACAAAGACCATCCCCACTAGGACACTTGAGTTTCCAGCATTAACTTTGGCTTCTAATACCTGGATCTGAATCTTTATTTTGGGGGTTCACATTTATAATTCTCAGGCCCATTTATCTTCACTTTTATATAGAATAGGATCACTTTGTAGTGGTACAGCACTTTCCCTAAGGGTTCTCCTGACAATTTAATCTTTCTGAATGTCACCCAAATCTACAAAGACCTCCACTAAATGAACATGCCTACAGGCAGAATGAAATCCTACTGAGTATGGTGACAAGTCACAGAAGAGTTAAAGTAATGAACAGTTACAGCACCTTACTTTTGTCAGAATGAATAGATACATTAAAAAAGTTTCTTCCTACTTATGAAATTTCCATGTATTTGAAAAGCATGTCAAACTACAGCAAACAAGTTGAATGCTGCTGTATCTTGTAATTAAAGGAAAAATATTACTCTCTGTAGTTAAGTGCAAAAGTCATTAAAAATATGGCTCATACATAAATAAGAAAAGTACAGAGAGAAACATTTTCAAGACTGACTAGAGCACTTGCCTTCAGCACATCCATCAGTGATGCTTAAGCCCCTGCAAAGTAAAGATAAATAGATAGTCTCACTGCCAGAGTTAACTTCTGTGAGTTAAGCATTTGTACTACTTCTTGAGACAGAGGCTTCAGAATATGTTACCTCATAAGATGCTGAGATTCATGTTAGTGACAAATATAGTTACTACTGTCCAAAGCTTATAAAGTCTAGATCTCAAGGATTCAAACAGGAAGACAAGCAAAATCAGAGTGCTGGGACTTTATGACTAAGTGATCCACCCAGAGATATACACTGTGGCAAGGAACCAACAGGGCTGATATTGTTCAGGTTATTTCTTCAAGTCCGTCACCTTTTTTTTTTTCTCCATTATTTCTGCCAGTGCTACAATGCATTCCTGTGTAGCCCTCCATTTTAAGGCCATGTACCCCTCAGCAGAGCAAGAATGAGAATCAAGAAAATAGTTAAATCTACAGAAACCAAGGAATAAACATGTACAGGTTTCTGTGAGTTCTGGATCAAACCCTGCATGAGTTTGAGCAGCAGGACCTTCACTTGTCCTCTGATAGCAGAATGGTAGAGTTCCACCATTCCAGCCTATCTACTCTATTAGAAATATACAAAATGAACATTCAAAGCATAATTATTTTAAAGTTGTGTTAGCAGCACTTGTTTGCCAGAGATGAACAATACATCAGACTGCACAATTATTCATCTCTACATATTTCATTCCAAGGAATGTAAGGAAAGATATGTACTACTCAACAGACATTTAGACTATTGCAAAGCACACAACCAACATATCATCTAAAAGAGGATGAGGATGTCGCTTCTTTCCAGCAAGTGCAATTCCCCACATAAGGAAGTATATTTTTGATGATCCTAAATCAAGCTTCCAGTAGGGAAGATTTTAAAATATTCTTGTATTGTAACAAAATGTTCCCAATGGTGTTATAACGAAAGAAAGAGGAAAAAACCCATTGCCTGGCAGGAAATTAATTATTGAGCATTCCCCTGCTTCACAATGCGCTCCTACATTCTGTGCAGGCTTTCCATTTTTCTCTCTCAGTATGTGGAGAAATTCACTATGGAGAATATACAAACAGAACAAAGAGCACAAGGGTATCAGTTTATTAAATGCATTTAGAAACTGAAGAGATCAGGAGGGAGGAACTTGGTTTGTGCATCACCACCCCTATTGTTTATTCCTTCTTTATATTCCTCTCTCCTCCATTAGATTGTCACTTCTGCTTCTGTTCTCTGAAATCACCTCTGTTGAGAATGGAAGAATTGCGCCTGGCTTTTAGCATCACTTAGCTGACAGTTTTGAAATTTCACTTCCTTCTTTTAAAAAATAAAACAGAAAATCTCTTGACGCAAAGGGAAAATAGAAGCCCATCATTATATGCCTAAATACCAAGTTGTAATTCCATTTTTAAAATCACTCTTTTTTTCCACCCCCAGTCCAGCCCATTTAGTACATTTCACCCCTTGCTGTCAGTTTTAGCCTCCCTATGAAAACTAAAAACCGGAGAGGGTGTAATTTCACTCATTAGTTCCATAGTTACATGACAGAACCTATAGCTCCTGAAGCTACTTCTGCAGCCAGCAAGAGCACCGACAACATCGTCTCAGTTTGGTGGGATCATACCACTGCAAAAGCATCCTCATGAGAGCAGACACTTCCCAGTAACTGGCATCTTGGGTTCTTCCTGGATGTGGAACAACCGAACTAGAGAGCGAAGATGGAACAGACTGAAACAACATATGCTGTCTTCAAATAGAATTCTATGTCAGCAATGCTCTGTAGCTTAGCTAAGACATAATGAAGAAATTTTCAAGAAGAATAAACAATTTTCACTTTTAAAAAAGGAGGCAGAAAGGGTATGGAAAACTACTACAGCAGATGTCTGTATGATTCCTACAGAAACCTTAATATCTGTTAGGCTGCTCAGGACCCTTTCTCACAGTCATCAGCACCTGGGCTCTTCCAGCTTTTCCAAGATGGGCAGGATGGTTTAGACAGCAGGGCTGTACTGCCTCTATCTGCCTTGCACACCTCACATTTCTCTGGCTCTGTGCATCAGCCCAGAAGTCTCCACATCTGCATGCAGACATGCCAGTGTTTGCATGTGTTGTTCATATCTGCAAATATTTAGCTGCTGCCTCCCATCCTTACTCCTTCTTGAGTCTATATTAACATGATGGGTTCCCCAGAGACCAGGAGGCATCTCCCCATATGCAAAATGTCCCACTGAATGGGAGCATTCTGGAATAAGACAAACCATCCACTTTGTACTCTAAACACAGCTGGTGTTACAAGAGAGAGCTGCAGGAGCTGGAGATGCAGCAGCAGAGGAGGGACCCTCACTGCATGAGGTCCTTCCTGTGGTCTGGGCAGCAGGGCCCTCTGGGGGGGTCTGATGGTGCTGATGGAAACTCTGCTGTCCTCACCTAGTTTTTCATCCTAAACTCTTGACTTTCTAGGACATCAAAGCTGTTATTGATTCTGCAACAGATAGACAATGATAGTAGCAATTATTCAGATTGCATTGTTTTGAGAGAATGAATTTTGAATTATAAAGTAGAAACAAGTTTAATTACTACATATGAGCACAGAGCATATGCTGCCATTTTTCAAGAAACTGTTCTGAAGAGAAGCACCATGCTCTGCCACCAGGCTCCCAAGTGACAAAAATCACACTCTCACGAGTATCAGACTCGCCATCTGTAAAATGTTTTTCATCTCTAGAAGATAATGTGAGAACTATGTGTTACAAATCATATATTTTGTGACAGCTATTATCTCTTGATTTGGAGCAGCACCTTAGAACAAATGGTTTTTTCTGCCCTATAAGACCTCATGTGAGGCATGAAACTTCTTAAAAACTTATTTAGTAGTGCAAGCAAGGTGATAATCAATATATGTTTCAAAATTTCTCTTGGATGGTAAGAAGAGAACAGGAGGTTTTTTTCATGAACATTATGTCATTCAAAGGAATTTGCTCTGTAGGATGACATTCTCCTACACAACTATACAGGAATTTTACATAAGGCTGTGTGCATCTGTATACATGCATTTTAAGTTCCAAGAAGGGAAATTAACCATTCTCTCACAAATGACTGAGTATTCCTTCTCAAAAATTTGCACAAATTAAGGATTAAACTTGGTTTAATTACTACAGTTTTGAGCAACAAGAGATCAGAGGCAGGCTGGCCATTGTTAACACAGAGAATCAAAAGGGATTGAGACAGAAGTCAGAAACATAGAACTAGAATGCAATGAGAGACTGTCAAAACCCAAGGGGAATGCAACCTGACCATACTCAAAATCTGAATTTCAGAGGTCAGGATGATGCAGGTCAAAATGATGTGGAGTGATTCCATCAGCAGCTAACTGCATTAATACACCAGAGGTGAAAGAATGGCTAATTTGACTCTTTTTTCTGATAAATTATGTATCTTCTATAATCAATCCAAACTGAAACTAATTTCCAGCAACTGCACTGCTCTGCCAGTAGTCAGTGCCTTAATATAATTATGCATAGACAGGAAGAGATAATGACCTCTGATTCAAGTCTATTATTTTTATGGAACATGAAAATACATCGCAGTATTATGAGAGCTATTGATTAAGATCAGTATGTTACATTAAACCAGTTGCTCTCCCATAAACCACTGCTGTTTTTTTCCTCTTCCACCGCATCTTGCTGTCCTTTCCAACCACGAGGAGTTACCTGGTGAGGGGCAAACATAACTTTGCAGGAACTACAACTACTACTATATTGATACCGGTTTACATTCAGAGCCGGGTATTTGCATCCTTTCCGCCTGCACAGCCTGTGGCAGCATAGGAGAGCATCTCCTAGATTATTTATCCATAAGCCCTGTCCATGTTTATTCAACAGTAGCTTATTAGAAGATACATTAAATCGAGTCCTCTGATAGTCATCGGCTCGGCTTCAAGTCGCGGTGGTCCGGACCCGGAGCCGTGCCCTGAGCGCGGCCGAGCGACCCCAGATGTGCACTGGCTCCGCCCGCAGCTGGGGCGCCCCGGCCGGGCCCCG
>VYXD01005113.1:316594-328110 GCA_013397195.1 Hylia prasina
CTGTGCGCTCCCCATGAAAATGCGTTTATTGCCGAGGCAGGACCCGCGAGCAACGCCGAGCGTGTGCCCGCGTTCTCCTGCCGTGCCTGGGGACCGGAGGAGGGTCGTCCCTAGAACAAGTGTCATGCACCCACGGCAGCAATGGAGAACGAAAAGTATGGGCAGCAGAGGGGTTTTCCTCGTGGGGATGAAATCAGTGCCACTATACATTAAAAACACTAATAGTTGCATACTGATTTAGCTTGCTCTTGGTGCTGTTCAGGCTCGCAAATTTCCTTTGAAGTGAATTCTCGCATTGGCTGTCTTCACGTCCACCGTTTTTCATCCAGCTTGGACAGTAATTGTTACCAAGGCCCTTGGGTGTCACTGAAATCTGTTCTCTACAAACCTGATGAACAGCATGAGCATTTCATTTGCATATAAGGTGTTTCATTGCAATATACTACTATTTGTACCTTTGTGACAGTAAACAGCAAATTTTAACATGATCGAGTCAGACCAGTATAGCATCAAGACTTAGACTAGCAAAACATGTAAGCAAAATCTACAAAGTTAAATATAAACAAACTGGGATCTAGAAATTGTGGCTCTTTCAAGTCTGAAGTGTTTATGTGATCTCAAGCAAACTCTCCACACAACCAGTTGTTTCACCCAGCTCAGGAATGCAGTGCTCTTCCCACAGCCTCTTCTGGTGATTTTGCCATTATGACCCAAAATCAGATGGAGATGGTAAGAAGGCAAAGTCACCCCTTAAGCATCTAATAACGATTCATCACCACTGTAACACGCAGCAGTCTGCTATCCCAAAATGCAGTCTCCAAGAGTCTGAGGCAGTCTTCAGCTGTTTACATATCAAGACTGGAAAGTTTTGCACAGGTGTTAAGGACACGTGAATGCTGTGACAAAAAGTTTATAAACTTGAATGTAAGGAGCAGAAAAAACAGCTTGTGGAAAAGAAAAAGTGTCTGAACTCAGATTTGCACAAATCACAATGCCAGGCTTTGCCTTCATTTTACACTGGGAGGACCTGTTTTTTTTCCAGGCATTATCCAAGTGAGCTGAATGCATCAGTACCACATTTAGAGGTGGAGCTGGAAACTGAGCAAGTGTGGCTGTGGGAAAAACAGGTGAATGACTTCACAGCATCAGTTGAAATACTGTCTGCCAGAGGCACTGGAGATCCCTAATCTATGCTGCAGCTCAAAGCAGGACTACTCCCAGTACTGGATGGGGACAGCTGAGGCTTTGTCCCATTGTGTATGAGTATCCTCCAGGAGCTGGGGTGTCATGAGCTCTCTAAATAGCCTTTTCCATTCTGCACTGGCCTGCTTGTGAGACCTCTGAGTGGCCATTTGCTATGGTCAGCACATCAGCTGGACAAAGGGAGGTAGTATGACATGCAGGCAAATGAAATGAGATGCAGGCAAACCTTCAGCAGCAGAATCATAGACTCACACATTTGGAATTGTTTGGGATGGAAAAGACCTTTAAGATCATCAAGCTCAGTCATCAAACTAATGCTGTCAGGGCCACCACAAAGACAAGTCCCTAAGTGGCACATCTTCAAGTCTGTTAAATACCTCTAGGGATGGCAATTCCACCATTTCCCTGGGGAGCCTTTTCCAATGCTTGATAACTCTTTCAGTGAAAAATTTTTCCTTATATCCAATCTAAACACCCCCTGGCACAACTTGGGACTATTTCCTCTTGTCCTATCAGATGTTACTTGTGAGAAGAGAACAACCCTCACCTGGCTACAATCTCCTTTCAGGTGGTTGTAGAGAGTAGTAAGATCCTTCCTGAGCCCTCTTTTCTCCAGGCTAACCCTCCTTCAGCAGCTCCTCACAAGACTTGTGCTTCAGACCTGTCACCATCTTCTGTGCCCTTGTCTGGATGTGCTCCAGCTCCACAATCACCTCAATGCCTCCAAACTGAAAAGGATTCAAGGTGTGGCTACACCAGTGCCAGGTACAGGAGGACAGTCCCTGCCCTGGACCTGCTGGCCCAATCTTTCTGCTGTAACTCCTCACTGCCAGCCCCACCTGACCTGTGATGTTACAGCTGTGATTCATTGTTCTTGCAGATTTCCCTAGAGCTAATTACTGCTTTCACCCTCCTCCTTATCCTCACACAAGAGCTGCCCAGCTCCACTCTCATGGTGGTTGAGGGTGCAGCCCACGTCACTGGCATTGCCAGGCCTGCCAGGTAGCTGCACTTCACCTCCACAGTCTGGGTCTCAG
Source organism: Hylia prasina (assembly GCA_013397195.1). Taxonomy (NCBI): domain Eukaryota; kingdom Metazoa; phylum Chordata; class Aves; order Passeriformes; family Sylviidae; genus Hylia; species Hylia prasina. The sequence continues at coordinate 318,835 of VYXD01005113.1, forward strand.
AGTCAGGCTGGGTTTAAGATGTGAATGATTAACACTGTGGGTACAGAGAAGTTAAAACTTCCGCCTAGAGAGAGGAAAAAGGCATTAAACAGTTCTTACCTGGGAAAGCACCTGCTCTGTGTTGCCCTGTACTCTGAAGGCACAGCAGCAGAGGCTGGGGCTGCCTGTTGTTTCTGTGCCAATGGAGGCAAAACCATCAGCACAGCAGCCTGCCCTTTTCTGAGCAGGACTTCAGCCTAGGGTTCAGCCCATCTGCTGGGTCTGATCACTCCAGGTTCTAGCCCAGCACACCAGTATAAGCTGCACTAACCTCATCTTACATTAACACCATGGACCACGAGTTGCTGTGAATGAAAACCCTGATCCAGTTTCACTTAGCAGGTGTGCAGCTGTGTGCAGGGAGGCAGCAGCCCTGTCACCTGCCTTTGTCCATCCAGAACTTTCAGATGGCTCTCCAGCACCTTCCCCAAATCAGCTTTGTGGTTAGCAGAAGCCCTCATATGTTGAACCTCCTTCGAGATCATTGTAAAAAACATTGCAATATATGCAGAACCAAGTGCTCCAAAATGGAAAGGTAAGCCTCTGAAGTTGTAAGGATATTTAAAAATTGTAAGATCAACAGGGCATCCTGTATTAACATTTTTCTTTAATTTTTTTAAGTTCTTCCCTGCTACCTGGGGTCTGTGAATCAGCTCAGCAAGAAAGCATGAGATCTGAGATTCTCATATAAAGCTAGAACACCAAATGTTTTGTTAGTTGTTTCAAACTCTGTAAAGGCATGTGGAAATTACCTGTGAAAATACTATTTGCCTTCTAAGAAGTAACTGATTGTACGCAGTGAGGAGTAGAGAACTTCTCTTAAACAAAAAGTGATTTCAGATTTTATTAACAAAGTCCAATTGCCTTTTGATGTTAAAGGACTATCCTATGACTGAAAAAGCAGGTTAGATTTAATTAAGTCCCTTGGCTCAGACTTGTTACTTAGGGCAATGCTGTAAACACTTGGCAGAGACTCTGAACTATAATAGCAGGTTTATTAAAAAAAGAGTTTGGTCACATATGAGAAGGCAGAGAGTCTGATAGGAAGTTCATGGGGAACCTACCACTCTTCTGCATAGCCTTTATCTTTTTTTTTTAGTGCATGCAGAATAAAGATGTTAAAAAGCTTTTCGTTTCCCATCCTTTGCCTATCTTACCAGTAAGTGATTTAATGAAGTTGAATTCTCAGTTTGAAAGAAAATTTACACTTGAAGGTTGTGTAATAGTAGGGACAAAGCCATCAAGTTCTGCAGCTCAGTTTTGTGCCTGTCCAGATGGAGGGTACCTTGTGATTCCTGCTAAAATGGCAATGGAAGGTATCTGACAAAAAGGAAGCTATTTCTGAAATTAAGGAAGATATTTATGCCATTGTAGCTAATTTGCTTTGCCTTTATAAACAGAGTTCTCCATATGAACAGTCATTCTAGGAATGGATTTTTTCTTGCTTTTGTTTAAAATAGTTCCAAGCCAATGGTGACCAGAAAAGGTCTTGTCTGTCTGGCAATAGGTAAAAATATCTTCCATTTCAACCCAAACCTCAGAGAAGTGTAACCTCTTATCCACCCATGCCTCAGCCATCCATGGCTTCTCTGACCAGAGCTACAAAAACATCTTTCCACTGATCCTTTCTGGACCTCCCTCTGCCCACATTCCCAAAACATCCTTGTTGAATGCCACAGGTCTGCAAGGTGTTTCTGCCCATGACAAAAGTGGTGTGCAATTGGGTCCTGCCCCTGCACTGCTGCCATAGTCCTTGAGTCTTTGCATGTGCTTCTGGCTTGTTAAAGAGGCTGCAGAGTATGTGAGGACCTCACTCAATTTTTAACCCTTTTTCTGAAGTCTTACAGGATGAGAACTGAAAATGGATGCTGTCTTACCCTATAGCTGAATGAGAAAAAAAAAGGAGGAAAATTAAAGTCTGTAACACAGGAAAATAATCCACATTCTTATTTAACTCTTATATTTTACAGATACATTACAAAAGACTGACTTGAGTGGTCTCTCCATTCTAAGGCAATAACCATGCCACTGTAGGTCTCATCAACATTTTATTTTCCTTGCTTAGCCCATATCTGAAATACCAAGGAGGGGCAGCCTAGAGAAAAGACTCATGAGCTCTCCCAGATGAATAGGTAAGCAAAGATTTATTTTCTATTACCCTGTCTGACAGCAGCCACCCCATAGTCTGGCTCCTCTGCCCACACACATGTAAACAATGGGAGGGGTACCATGTAAAACAGATTTTCAAAGCAAAACACCAAAAAAGTCAGGAGAGAAAAAGACAGTCTAATTCAACCAAGTCAAGAGGAGACACTGACAAAAATGTAATAAGAGGATTAAGCAATTGGAGGAAGTAAGGTCATGTGCAAAAAACCCAAGTAAGGTATGAAATATAAGTGCTTTATGACTTCTTTAAAGGAAAGGGAGTGTACACTAAAATGTGTGGGCTACTTGTCCAACCAAAGTGTGATCACTAGCAATGAATTAATTTATAAAATGCATATAATCAATAAAATGAATACCAGCTTAGAAATAAGAGTGTTGTGCCTCACTAGACCCATCTTCCTCTTAGTCCCTTCCAGATGATAAGAGAGGAAGAGGAGTGATGACTCTTGGCCCTCTCTCAGTGTACCACTGAGCATATTTACAACCTCTGGGTGTTGAGCAGCCTCCCTCTGCTCTGTGTCCTTCCTTGACTCCCAGAAGTCCACCACACAGGCCACACTGATGAACCACAGTGATTCACAACAACTGTTGCCACATACTGGCAATAAATAGACTGTGAAAATTGCTGGAAGGTCTTTATGTGCTATGTATATGTTTCATCACACAGTCCATGAATGATGCCAGGAGTTACAGTGGCTTCTAACTTGGAAGGCGAATTTGTTTTATTTGCTTGCTGCCAAGGTAAGGTTGTTTGGACTGACTTAGTAACAAAATGCACTTGGGTGTTTTTAAGTCGGGGTCTTCTGGGGTGATGGGGTGGGGTCACAGGCACAGCTTTCATGTGCTACAGCTCTAGAAGTGAGTTCCTTCTGATTTGTCATCAGGACAGCTGGTGTGGTGGCAGAAAGGTTGTGTGGGTCAGTCTCAGTCCTCTCTCTGTTGGTTTTTCATTTTCTTTGGTAAGTGTGGTTTATTTTAAGGTGTGATTTATTGAGAACATATGTGCTTTATTTGACAGAGGCAGTGGGAAAGGCTGTTCTCTGGCCTTCAGGCTGGTTTTCTTATATTCAGTTTGGTTTTCTGCTGTTCTTTCATGCAGATGAAAATTGGAAGAAAAGGAGAGTAGTTATGTAAAACTCATTTGAATATTATGTACTTGTGGAGCTGATTTCTTTCTGTTGCCATGAGCCTTTCATTCAAAATCTCCCCTTACTAGGGCAAAACCCTTCCTTGATTCAGAGAGGACTTGACACAGAAAATAGTTTTTGGAAACTTGTTTGTTATTTTTTTCCCTTTATTCTGCTTCTCTTTTCCTTCTGTTCCTGATGGATGTGGGATGCAGTTGTCTCATCCATGTGACAGTATTGTGTAATTCTGCCCCTTTGAGCCTGACTTGCTCTCACTCGTCTGTGACCAGCTGAATTCAGGACCTTCAGATCCTCTTCTGTGTGCTCCAGCACGCTATGAGGATTTGCTTCTCCAGTAGATACTGAACAAAGGTTGCAATGTTTACCAGTAAAGGGATCGTTTTCCAGCTCTAGATGTTGTGTAGCACCCTGTAGGCCAGGGAAAAGACCAAAGAAGCAAAGCTTTCACCTTGAGAGCATCTGAGCATCTCCTAGGAGTTTCCATCTCTTCAGAACCTGCTCCCATAACATGAGTTTCATGGTTTCATTCTGTCTGATCTCCGTGCAAAGGCAGAGAAGCCAGCCTGGTGTGAGCAGTGCCTTAAACAGTAACCCAGGAAATGGAGGGGCCACTTCTGTCTCAGGGCTTACTGTGTGGAAGGAGAGAGGGACAACAAGCAGTGGCTTGGTGTGAGGATGTCTGTGCAGATGGTGGTGGTGGCAGCAGGGTCCTGCAGAGCAGTGTAAGGTGGTGAGGTTGGGTAGGAAGAAGCAATCCAGCTGAATGCTGCTCAGGGGGGGCCATGCTTGCACAATGCTCAGCTTCCAGTCACCCTGCCAGCCTGGTTACCTTCTTCTGCCTGAGTGATCTTGGTTAGAGAGACTTGTGGTACATTCATTGTATACCCCAGAGATACAAATCAAGGCCTCTACAATGGTACTCGCTGGCAAAGACTATTTCTGGACTTAACTACAAATATTTAATATGGGGTAAATTATACATCAGCCTTCTCCAACGCCAACTAGAAGTGAATGCTTCAAGTGAAAATGGAGATTGCCTGGTCTGTTTTTTACCCCATGAATATTAGGATTGGAAGCAGGGCAGCAGGTAATTAGCAGTTTTCAAGCACTGCAGTTGCAGTTGCTGTATGAACAATGCTAACTGCTGACTTTTATACACAGCTTTCCATCTGCAGATTTCAAATCTCTTGTATATTACAATTTGCTGTAATTTCCTGGCATAACCTGTCTGAAACAAAACCTACAAGCCCTGAAATAATATTTGGCATTACAGAAAACAACCAGTATATTTTTGCAATAAAATGTTTGTGGAGGAATGAATTATGTGTGCTCTATTCTGCGTACTTCACCATAGTAACAAAATGAATTGGTTTCTTAGAAGCCAGCAAGCAAGAAGGCTTCTTTTGAACTGCCTGACCTCTTTCACAGCACTGAAGATGTCAAATATTCTTCAAATGCAACATTCAGCTATACTGTCTGCCAATGCAGCACCCTTCCAAGGGTATTCAACCTTTTCCTATTTGTTTGTTTTGTTTGAAGAAGGGGTTTCAATTTTGCATCCAATGTCCAGTCAGATTGTGAAAGAGATGTGAGAAGAGCTTCCTTCCCTGACCTTCCCAAACAATATTAGCTTGGAAAGTAACAGAAATATATAAATGCTTCAAATGGAGGGGCTGTACCCTGTAGCTGATATATAAACTGATAATTTTTTGAGGTAAGAAGCGGATCACTCTGATGCATAACCTACCAGACAGAGGCTTTTGCAGTATGATATGCACTCACTAATGATTCCAAGCTCTTTCAGAGCAGGCATTTTCAAACCTTACTTACATTTCACTGAATATTTAATGTCACAGTTCTGCCAGAAGCCTCTGAAAATAAGGAGAATTGAAACCCATCAGTCATTCCTTAGCAGAAGGAAGTTGATGATTTGGAAAGTTGCTCTTTCTCATGTGTCAAAGTGTGACCTTGAGGAGTGCTAGGAATGTCCTTGTGGTGCCTGTAGAGGCAGTTTAGAAGTCATGGTTGGTGGTATTTCACCTGAGCACAGTTAACTGCAAGCATCTGTCAGGGTTTGTCATCCTCTAACCAATATGCCTTAAAGACTAATCACCTTAAAAGTCATGTTAGAGGTCACACAGTGGAGCCTTTCCTTAAGCAGATTTTGATGCCTTGCTTTGCTGTTGTCAGCAGGGCCCTCAGTGTTGGTTTGGAGAGCAGCAGCCCAGCCAGGAAGTGTTTCTAGTGAGAGGTGGCTGCCTGCTTACTTCTGATCTATTCTTGTCCTCTTTTCCAAATGCATTTTCCAAATCAAGCTCTGGATTTCAAACCTATCCTTTAAAACACAAAAATCTGAAATCTAGAGAGAAAACAACAGCAATATCTTGTGGGTATGGAGTACCAAAAAGAACTTTCTGTGCTCAGTTTGTAGGTGCTGGTGTGTGCATGAGCATAGAAATGCAGGCTGAAATGACAACTTGCCCATGGTTCAGTATAGGAATTTCATTAATGTTGCCTTTACCCACGTCCAACCTCCCTCTGCATCATCCAGTCCCTCCTGTATCAGAGAGTTAGGCTGAGGGGATAAAAAAATGGATGGATTTGTATGTATTTATGCATTGTTTTCCCTGTTATAATAATTTCTTTGCAAAAATGAACAACAGTTAACAAGGAAGGCAAAAGCATGGGGCATCCTCACCTAAGTCAGCTTTGATGGAAATGTTTGTACTTTGGTTCTGAGAGAGGCTTAGGAATACATCCATTTATGTTGCAGCTCCCTTGACTTGAACTGGCAGATGGTCATAGATACCACAGTACAAAATTCTGCTGGTCTAATTTGAGAAATTTTGGAGATTGAAAATACCCTTAATTCTCCCCTTCAAAGAGACCAGAAAAGGCATTTGGTGCAATCTCCTACCTCTCAAAACCAACATAGTTGCAAGTGATGGATTTGAATGGACATCCCAACAGCAATATTTATCTCCAGTACTGCAGAACTGTTGAGATAAAAATCTGACAAATTTCCCAATTTTGTTAGGTTCTAGTAAGACTGCCAAAAGGCACAAGACTTGAAAATCAAAGATTTTCTTCCTCGTGTTTTTATACAAGTCAATGGCTTATCCTATTTGATCCAAAAAAACTTTTATGGGAGCATTTTGAGATTCCAGGGTGAGGTAAAAGTGTGACCACATGTAGGCGTGCTGGAGAGTTCTGCCTATTGTATTCAGTGATTTTTACCAGTATTTACAACTCTTGTTGCATTTTACTGAACAACTGATTTTAAATTATGTATATGTCCAGGAGCTCTTTCCTGTGATCACTGGTGAGAAACATCCCTGAAGTGTTCGATGAAGAGGCAAACTGTTCACAGCTCTTCAAACACACAGTTAATTTCCTTCTTAAGAAGCAAACACCAGGCCTTAAGGGGTTTTAAATGCACTGGGGACAAGAAAGACAAAAACCAATGGCCAGAAGCTGAAGCCAAGATGAATCCAAATGAGGAGATTTTAATAGTGAGTCAGTCATCCAGAGAAATGACGATTTGCCAACTCATAATGTCTTCAGAGAGAGAGCGTGCCTTTCTAGAAGATGTGCCATACTAACAGTAGTTTATTCGAAATTGGGTTAATTGTGTGAAGCATAATGACTTGTAAAATAAAAGCTGTATCAGAGGATCTGCCTAATGGTCCCTTGCCTTTAGTTTTGTGAGGTTTATCTTAAAAGAGTATTGCTTTTCGTTTTTCCAGCTCTTGCACAGACTAGGTCAAAGTATTTTAATTCCATTCCTTACAGATTTCTACTGTAAGGAATGAAAGCCATTGAGCAAAGCAAAAGTCATAATAGCAACTGTGAAGTGATAACAGTTTGCAGTTAGTGCTCAGCCAGTGGGAACTAATTCACTCATTCACAAAGCTACAAAGCTGCCGTCAGACGGCTTTTTTTTTGTCGCTATCAAACAGATTGTGATTAGATCCACTGACAAAGGTGAATGGTTTGATAGTCATGATTTAATCCTCTTCTATCAATTCAGCAAGACAGTCACTAAATCACACAGTTCATTTTTGCGAGGTTATCCTGAATTTATAGTCAATGCCACAACATTTAAAAATACATGTTGCTAGATGTTTGTTACGGCACAGTTCATACCCGTGTGTATACCTAACCTGAATGTCCTCTCTGCCAAAGGTGTGTATAAAATTATCATCTATGTACCTGTACATACACATGTATGAAATTAGTAAATACAGGAGTCAACAGAAGAGTCTTGTTGGTGGAACATGAGCATGTGAATGTCTGGTGTGTTCAGCACTATTTCTGCGAGTCACACACATCTGTGCACAAGAAGCTACTGCCCCCTGCTCCTCTTATGCAACTTCATAAAGACTCATGACATTGACACAGTATCTGCAAAGAGAGGCTCAGGGAGTCAGTGGGTGCCCTGTTACCAGGTGGTACTTGTCAAAAGCTCATCTTCCCCATTCAGGCACGTTCTGAGAGTTAAAACACAAATAGTGACACACCTACAGAACGTTATCAGCATCATTCATTCTATTCGGAGCACCTGAATTTGAAAAGTCTGGATATTAGTTTGGCTTTGGCTGTGGCTTAGGGCATACATGATCATATGTAAGTCACCTTATTTCTCTGAATTCTTATTATCTTATTTGTACGACTGGATTCTCTTGGTTTACTATGCCTACTTCTCCCAGCTCTTGTAAACTGCTACACTCATGTGTCTTCATGTGGAGGTAGTTTCGGGAAAGCTATGTGGTTTCATTATTCCCTGTATATACAGAAAGCAATGCCTGTATTTTGGCTGCTAAAAGTGAAGCAACAGTGATCAGAGTTTTTATTTGGGCACATTTTAAGGTATCAGATATACCCATGTTCAGTTCTCTTTTATGTCTTCTTTTCTAGTATCTCGGTACTGCATGTGCTTAACTCCTCTGTGATCACCAGGAATGGTTCCAAAGTTCTTAACCTGAGGCAGTCAGTGCAGGGAAATGGTGTAATCTCCCCAGATTACGGAAAGGGTTACAAACCCAGTACCAGAAATTCTCAGATTTCTTCTCACTGCTGTTGCCAAAGATATTTGCTTAAAAGTCCCTTTCCCTGTCAGGAAGAAAATCTGGGGGAGAGATGAAGTATGGTTTTGCTCCAATAGTATTGGAAGAAACCTAAGAAAACATGCTCCAGTTGTATCCTAGAGGTGAAAGGGCCAAACAAACAAACCGAGTAAATTGTGCTTATTGCTTTGAGACATCTCATAATTTCTGAGCTGATTTCAATAATTTTTGAACAGCTGCAGGCACAGGGATGCTCTGCCTTTCCCCAACAGCTGAACAGATGATATATCAGCTTTGAATCTGTTCCCAGCTGATAGGGGAAGGATTGCAATCTGCTTAATAGTGCTGTTGCTGCAGACAAGTAGATGTCATTTCTGTAGGAAAAATATTGGGAACACCGCTGTTCCCTGAGACCAAAGGAGACAGGCCTGTTGCACCAGTTGTATCTTGGAGCACCATGTCGTGTGTGCAGGCTTAACCCCACAGCTGCAGCCTTGAGTGCACAACCACAGCCAGTGTCAGCTCTCACCTCATGCATTTTATGTGCTGCAAAAGCCGCTGCTTTATTCCCGCCCTCAACTCCCGGTCCTCAACTCCTGCCAGCGCCTCTGTCTGGGAAAGTTGGAGCAGCAGCACACAAAGCACAATATAACACCTCTCTCCCTGTTTCTTCCCACAGACCAGCCACTGAGCACTGGTCAGGAGCCATTAGCACCCAGTTCAAACAATGTAAATTCTATGAGAGCTCATTGTTTTTGCAAAGATAGCATGCAGTCTGTTGCCAAGCAGCCTACGCAAATATTTAAAGCCTGCCTCTTTCTTCACACAGTTAAAAAAAAAAAAAACACAAAACAAAA
>VYXD01005113.1:328298-367643 GCA_013397195.1 Hylia prasina
TTATATTTATATTATTTATATGTATTGTTATATGTCCTGCAAGTACAAGATAGCTCTTTCCAATTCCCTCTTTTCTTGAGAGGTAGCATTTTTCTAGCTAACCCTAATGTAGCCCACTTTCTAAGGATCACCTCCTCATCCCAATATCTCCAGGGTCCCTGCCCACCTAGGAAGAACAGCCACATTTGATCATGTTTTTCTCTCTCCCTCCACTCCTGCCATCGTTCATATCTAAACACATGCTCAGCTGCTTTGCTGAAATCCTCAGAGAGGAACAATGTCCATTCTGTAAAAATGTTACAGCAGTGCCAGCTCTAGATTTCTGTGTAGAAACTTGGAAGTTGACACATATTTAAAAATACTTGTTATTATTTTTACTCCTATCAGTCTCACCAATATGAGTTATCAGGCTAGGTTTTTCTGTCTCTGGGAACAGTATCCAGGCACGGAGCTGTCTAGTCAGGCAAGAATTATCATCAGTATCACACTGGAGAGACTTCATGGAAAAACAGACCAAGTACAAATATAAGCAATGGCTTGAATCCCAGCAGCCCTTTTCCATAGGAACAGGCCTTCATACAGTATGTACCTTTGTGTGTGCAACTACAGTACTCAGAAGGAGTAACTTCCCAGCCAAAGGAAGCCTTTATCAGTGACTCCAGGGTCTGACTGCCAAGGAGACATCTATGATCTGTGAGGAGTCAGGATTATAAAGATAATTACCATGACCCTAAAATCTGCCTCAGAAGTTTGCCATTCATTCATGCCATACATCCCTATCCCATAAGGAAATGACTGTTTTCAGGACATTTTCTGACCACCTCTTTCTCGCATTTGATTTCTGAGGTTCAGCTATTATTCTGCTTTTCGAAATCCAAGTTTCATATTCAGAGCAGAATCACATAAATGTGATCTGAGCTCCCTAAAGTTGTAAAATTTCATTATTCATCACATATAAGTGCTAAATCAATTCCTCCAAACTGATTTCAGAATTGCCTGAAACACCATTAAGTATGGCCTGACCTATTTTTGCTAGACAAACTTTAAAACTGGTTGGAAAGTATCCCCATTTTAGCAATGACCTTGTTATTTATAACTAGGTCTTGATCCTATAATATCTATTAATTATACTAATTTTCCTCAAAATGTCATTTATCCACATGTTCATAAGGGCATAAAATCCTGCAACTTGCCTAACTAAGGTAGAACTGAAAGACCTTATTGTGGCTTTCTTATTGTGGCTTTCTATAAAAACGCAAATACCTCCAGCTAATGTGCCACGATGGGATTATCAGGGTGGTAACATCAGTTATATGCATAACTGTTTTCTGCATCAAGACATTAATGTGTAAAAGGACAAACAATTTGCAAGATTTATTTTACTTTTAAATGTATTTACTGACTGTGATTTATTATACTCCTTCTGTGAGCACCATAGAGCATTAGACAAGTTTTTCTTTTCTTGGCCGTCTGCTTCACCCGTGGTTCTCATGCATTGCCAATGGGATCTGCAGTACACACAAATGAAAAGGATCGTTTAAACTCAGAAGAAGCAACTGAAAGTACACAAGTAAGAGCTATTTAGAATAATTTGGATTGGAAGCGACCTTTAAAGGTCATCTAGTCCAAACTCTCTGCAACGAGCAGGGACAACTTCAACTAGATCAGGTTGCTCAGAGTCTAGTCCAATTTAGCCTTGAAAGCTTCCAGGAATAGGGCATCCACCCACCTCTCTGGGCAACCTGTGCCACTGCTTCACCACACTCATTGTAACAAAATTCTCCCTTATAACCAGTTTAAATCTACCTGCTTTTAGTTTGAAACCATTACTCCCTGTCATATTGCAACACGCCCTACTAAAGATTTTGTGCCTCACCATAAAGGTCCTTTCTGGCCTTAAAACCTGCATCCCATTAAGAAATGCAGTCAGGGGGATTGAAGACGAATGCCTGCGTGTCTGGCGGCTCCTGTGCCGTCTGACNCAATTAAAAAAAAAAAAAACACAAAACAAAACAAAACAAAAATAATAAGAGCTTTTACTTTGTAAAGGCTGAGGCAGAATTAACCTCTTCCTGCACAAGTACCAGATGCTGACATGATGGAATAGTTGACATGGGCATGCGTTCCATGGGGATGATGCTGGAGAGAACTTGACTTGGAGGCTGGCTATGTATTTATATTNATTTAAAAATACTTGTTATTATTTTTACTCCTATCAGTCTCACCAATATGAGTTATCAGGCTAGGTTTTTCTGTCTCTGGGAACAGTATCCAGGCACGGAGCTGTCTAGTCAGGCAAGAATTATCATCAGTATCACACTGGAGAGACTTCATGGAAAAACAGACCAAGTACAAATATAAGCAATGGCTTGAATCCCAGCAGCCCTTTTCCATAGGAACAGGCCTTCATACAGTATGTACCTTTGTGTGTGCAACTACAGTACTCAGAAGGAGTAACTTCCCAGCCAAAGGAAGCCTTTATCAGTGACTCCAGGGTCTGATTGCCAAGGAGACATCTATGATCTGTGAGGAGTCAGGATTATAAAGATAATTACCATGACCCTAAAATCTGCCTCAGAAGTTTGTCATTCATTCATGCCATACATCCCTATCCCATAAGGAAATGACTGTTTTCAGGACATTTTCTGACCACCTCTTTCTCGCATTTGATTTCTGAGGTTCAGCTATTATTCTGCTTTTCGAAATCCAAGTTTCATATTCAGAGCAGAATCACATAAATGTGATCTGAGCTCCCTAAAGTTGTAAAATTTCATTATTCATCACATATAAGTGCTAAATCAATTCCTCCAAACTGATTTCAGAATTGCCTGAAACACCATTAAGTATGGCCTGACCTATTTTTGCTAGACAAACTTTAAAACTGGTTGGAAAGTATCCCCATTTTAGCAATGACCTTGTTATTTATAACTAGGTCTTGATCCTATAATATCTATTAATTATACTAATTTTCCTCAAAATGTCATTTATCCACATGTTCATAAGGGCATAAAATCCTGCAACTTGCCTAACTAAGGTAGAACTGAAAGACCTTATTGTGGCTTTCTTATTGTGGCTTTCTATAAAAACGCAAATACCTCCAGCTAATGTGCCACGATGGGATTATCAGGGTGGTAACATCAATTATATGCATAACTGTTTTCTGCATCAAGACATTAATGTGTAAAAGGACAAACAATTTGCAAGATTTATTTTACTTTTAAATGTATTTACTGACTGTGATTTATTATACTCCTTCTGTGAGCACCATAGAGCATTAGACAAGTTTTTCTTTTCTTGGCCGTCTGCTTCACCCGTGGTTCTCATGCATTGCCAATGGGATCTGCAGTACACACAAATGAAAAGGATCGTTTAAACTCAGAAGAAGCAACTGAAAGTACACAAGTAAGAGCTATTTAGAATAATTTGGATTGGAAGTGACCTTTAAAGGTCATCTAGTCCAAACTCTCTGCAACGAGCAGGGACAACTTCAACTAGATCAGGTTGCTCAGTCTAGTCCAATTTAGCCTTGAAAGCTTCCAGGAATAGGGCATCCACCCACCTCTCTGGGCAACCTGTGCCACTGCTTCACCACACTCATTGTAACAAAATTCTCCCTTATAACCAGTTTAAATCTACCTGCTTTTAGTTTGAAACCATTACTCCCTGTCATATTGCAACACGCCCTACTAAAGATTTTGTGCCTCACCATAAAGGTCCTTTCTGGCCTTAAAACCTGCATCCCATTAAGAAATGCAGTCAGGGGGATTGAAGACGAATGCCTGCGTGTCTGGCGGCTCCTGTGCCGTCTGACCGTCTCGGGCAGCGTGCACCGCAGCCAGGCAGCACATCTGAGCCCCGGTGGGTGATACAGAAAATCTCTGATGCCCTCGGGGTCGGGGGCTCCGCGGAGCGCCCGCGGTGCGCGCCGAGCCCCGGGCACCGCTGCCCTCTCCTGGCGCCCGCCCGCATCTCGGGATGCGCCCGGCGCTCCGGGATGCCCGGCAGCTGACAGCCGCACCGCAGGGCTCCTCCGTGCAGAACAGAATGAGGTTTCCCGGCTATAACCCATTTTATAGGTAACTACGGCGGGGTGCGAAAGTCTGTGGCAATAAAGATGGTTTCAGTGCTTCCCTGCCTTCGGGGACCAGTCCCACCCCTGCTCCCCTCCCCACCCTCCTGCACTCCCCAGCGGGACATGCCTGCAGCCTCCTGTCCTGCACCAAGGAAGGCAGCTTTTCATTAGTGAGAGCCCCTAATGTGGGGATTGTGTAAAGCTTATTCCCATTCCTATAGTAAACCTGAAACCTCTAACACATGCGCTGCCTGTCTCAGTGGAAAACAAATCAAATGTTAAATGTTGCAATGCTCCACAGAGACATCAGGGAGAATTTGTCAGCCCTGGACCCTAGAGATACACAGGGCCTTTTTATTATTTCAACTTGGAGCAGTCATTTGTGTCTGAGTCAAGAGAGCATAAAACTGCGACGCTTTGGATGGGCACCTTTGCCTGTACGAGATGCAGGGAACTCAGAGCAGGGTGCTGCAGATCGGTCCCTGCTGCTCATCCTCTGAAGTGCAGGACTTCAATTTTTACCACGTCTTTTTTACCACATCTCTCCCTTTTCCCATCTGTCTCCATTCCTGGGGAACTCCTGAGGGTACAGGAATGCTGCTCACCTGCAAAACACTCACTGACTTTCTCTCCAGACAAGCCCCTGTTCCAGGTTCCTGCCCTGGCTGGGGCAACTTTCCCTTGCAATACAGGGAAAAAAACAAAAAGAGATAGGAAAGTCCTTCAAGCCTTTCTCTGGCCAGGGGTGGATCCACAGGAGGAGGAGCAGCCTGAGCATTCAAGAAAGATCAGAGGAGAAAGGGAGAAAAATTCCAAATGCGGTACATGGCTCTTGCAAGCCCCTCACAGTGCTAACCTGCTGAGTGGTAAAAGAAGTGTTCTCCATTCCCTCTGTTTTTATTTTCCTTCTCAGGGAAGTTTGCATAGCTGGAGGAGGAAAAGAAAAATAACTGTCTTAGATATTATTTCAGTACTTTAATTTCTGTTTCAACGAATCCAATTTATTAGCAGCAGTACCTGAGATTATACTCACCAAACAAATTCTCAAAGGAAGCCTCACCATCTAGGTGTATTTTTCATTATACAATAAACTCTGAACTCCACCAAAGGTGTTTTCTCGTAATGTTAAACTCAGTGCCTGACAATTATTGTCCAGCTCCATTTGGTGCCAGAAGTGCATTCAGTGGAGAAGTAATAAATCCTTTCATGCTGTTTAATAAAACGAGAAAATGTGTTGCTCACACTTGGATGCTAGACTTTATTACACAAACACAGCTAAAAAAATAAATGGAGTATTTCCTGTTTAGAAGTGCCTACAAATCACATGATGTTGATTTTCTCCAGGTGTTGCAACTCTAAATGAAATTTTCACTTAAGTTATTCTTAAAGAAGTGAGTTATTTCAAAATGCAATAATCAACATGTTGTTAAAGGTGCAAAAACCATTGTAAAAACTCCCAAAACATTCAATGTGCTGTAATGAAATTAGATGTGGAACATTGCGGTTGCCAAATTATTCAAGATATTTGTGAGACACTTTGCCATTCACTTGAGTGCTTTTCTGAGTTACTACTGAGAGGGAAAAAAGAAGGCAAGGAAAAATCCTATGAGGTCTGAGAAACTCCTCCAACTCCTCCTGATTTTGTCTCTTTTTAGGGAGCTGGGGCTATTCTCTGCTCTGGTGGCCTGGTCTTGGTTAGAGGTGCCACTGCCATTGTAAAGTAAATGGCAGCCTGATATAAATAAATATCTTCATCAAGGTAAAAGCGCTAAGTGAAAATCACTCCTTAAGCAGGATTGTCTGTTCCTCCATTTCCACTAATTTAAATGAAAGAAAAAGTCAGCCACACATTGTCTTTTAATAGATGAATCCTTCAGTTCTGGATGTGTTCCACACTACTCATACTTGCACAACCCATGTGAATTTATCCAGTGATGCTTTGAAGAATGTGATGAATATCTGTCATGCATGCCTTATTCCTCCTCTCTCTTGCCTTCCATTTCCAGGCTTGTGTGGGCGAGTTTCTCCCCTCTGGGGACTTGGTGGGGGGCATTTAAAGGTGCTCAATAGTATTTCTGTGGGAGAGGTGGAGCAAGAAGCACTGAGCATTAGGATGGGTCCTAACATCTTGCTGCAGTTCCTCCCACAGATTCTGAACCACCACCAGAGTGGAGACCCTGCCCAGAGTAGCTTTATGCACAGTGTAAATTCCCTGCACACCTGAGAAGGATGGATCTCATCCCAAAACTTCATAGACATCTAGACAAATTCTGAGCCCCAACCATCTGTTATTCCCATCCACGATAATTTTTTGATATTCCATTATATGAAGTTAGCATTGCCTCTTTTGTATTTAATAGCTGAAGCTGTGTCTCCCTTCTGTTAATCTCTTGCTCAAATCTTTCCCAGTTTAAAGTGACTGAGCACACTTAAACCATTGGGGTTAATTACTCTGGTTGGTGTTTCTTACAGAAAAGATCTCTATCACTGGGTGGCTCCTGCCTTTTCTGTAGGCTAACATTGACCTGAAATCCATAACAAGCACTGACACTGCCTGCACTGACTATAAATGTCAAAGAACATCTCCTTCTATATCATCCAAAAGCTCTTGTACCTGAAAGAATGACTCAAACAGCCACGATTTCATACCCAATAAACCAGGTCAGAAGTGACTGCAAATACTTTCCAAATGACACGAATTTTATAGTAGGCCCTTTAATAACTGCGCAGAGTTTCCTTACCAGCTTGACCAGCTGATGGCTCTGCAGCCACCAGAAGAGGTGGGATCACCTTGACCTCCCACCCCTCCATTTTGTGGGACAGCACCTGCAGTTGTATGAGTCAAGGAACACACCCATCTGAAAATTATTGGGTGTTTTGGAGGATTGTATTTGGTCTAGATCAGTTTGCTGATGCAGTTGGCCAAACAATGTGGTTGGTTGCTGTGCTGGGGAAGCATGACAGGGAGAAGAGGAGGGATATCCCTTTTTAATAGCAGGGCAGTCATTAGAAGGCTGGAAGGGATCATGAAACCATCTCATAGGGTTCTCAAGCCGAGTGGGGTGTGCATCTCCCTGGGGTCCTTTTCTCCCAGAGGCCTCAGTTCAACACTGCAGTTAAATGACTGAATTTCAAGCTCATGAGTAGTTCCCAAGGCATTTCATATTTAATTTCAATTTAATTGTATTCTTAACTTAGATTTAATGATAAGCATAGATTTACTTGTATGTGCAGAGGTAGGTATGTGTCCATGACCTTCTCAGGAGGAATATCACAATTGCGTGTATGGAAAGTAATTGATTTTTCCTAATGGGTGATTCAAGTTATGGATTTATTTGGCTCATTATTGAGAGCTGATTTATTCACTCTTTTTCTTTACTGACAGCAGCAAGTTTCCTTCCACCTGGGTGTAACTCCAAGACTCAGGACTTTCCACTTAACTCCCTCTGCAGATTTATTCAAACTCTCTCTTATCAGAGTTGGTCTTACAAGAGGGTTTTTGTTGCTTAAAAATTTCCAAACTCAGCAGGATCAAATGTAGGCTTTTAAATCTGCATTTGAGCTCCTCCATACACTTTGGGGGCTGTGAGCTTCCCACATCATCTCCAGTGAGAGAAAAAAAACACCTCAAAGCTCTGAGTCTCTCCCTGTGACTGTGGGAACCATAAGGACCACTCTGCAGCAGTCCTTTTTCCTGTTGGGCAGCAGGGTCAGGCACAATGCAGAGAACATCTCTGTAACCTTGTGAGGTCAGATGAGCACGAATGACGTGGGGAACAGTGATAATAATAGAAAAAGAAAGGTGAAAATAGTTTGGATTTAAAAGGGATTTCAAAGACACTCCAGGAATACTAAATATTGGTATTACACAATTAAGTGAAACCTTCTGCTGGTCTAAAATATATATTAAAAAAATCGGTCTGTCTGAGTTGAAGTGTGATGCCATGCTGCTTACATTATATATGAATAGTAATTGGAAACAGGACATCTGCAGAAATTAACCATTAGCTGTTGAGCACTAAAATCTCTAATTGAGTTTGTAAGCCCTTAATGGCACAGTTAACCTTAAACATAGCTCAGTGCATGCACTACCTGGTTAACACTGGTTAATAACTCTAACAGCTGATAATATTTCACACCCATGAGAGCACCAGATTAGCAAGAGACTTGATGGAATGAGCTCAGCTCGCTGCTCTTTTGGACCACAGACATAACAGCTTAACCTTTCTGAGCTTAACCTTTCTGCTGTAACTGGTCTTTTTGGGCTTTCTTCCTTCCAGCCTGTGTGTGATGAGAGCACCCCTGCACGTGTGGCTTGGTGAACTGCAGACACCACCGTGTCCTTGGAGCACTTTGTGGCATAGCACCAGATGGAAGCTGCATGGATATGTTGCATAAATCCACCTCAGATGGGCTGGAAGAACTGTCTATAACTTGAGGTGTCTTTGAAAGGGAGCAACACTAAATTACACAGAAGGACAAATTCTACCCCAAAGTATTGATGGGAACTGGAGAGATCAAAGCTGTGGGGAGCAGCTCACTACATGCTTCGCTGAGGATTCATTCATAAATCTTAATCCAACATCCTCTACCATTAAACCTGTGCCCAGGAAACCTTAGGACTGTGCAGCCCAGGCAGACCAGCTCAGGAAGGACAGTTTCAAAAGTGTGGGTGGTTTAAAGTGATTGGTGCAAGGGGCAGAGCTGACAAGCAGGTGGAAGAAGTGCTACTGAAAAAGCACATAATTCTTTGTCAGCAATGAAAAGTAAACTTGACAAGTGAATCCAAAGCACCCTCAGCTTTAGGTGTCCTAATAGTAAAACAAAAACTTTGTTATTGCCAACTTCCAGCACATATCTAAGCAAATTAATTCTGCAGCTGTTCCAGAAGAAGCATGTGTATGTGTGTGTACATATATGTATATATATGTATATTATTTTTTAAAAAGCAAAACCCCTAAATGTGGATTGAACAAATTTTTGAAGAGGCACACAGATCTCTGCTGCAGACCTGTGTTATTATGTGTGCCACAGCTCCTCTGGGGCTGGCATTTACTTGGAGAAAACCAGGTGATTTCTGCACCTTGGGTTGTCCTGAGGGCATCCCTGCAGAGCCCAGGCAGAGCTGCCGAATGCCGCCCTCGCCACTGATGGTGGAGCGAGGGGCAGTGCAGAAAAGCGTGTGTGCACAGCTGCCCCCCGCAGCAGGGCGTGCTGGATTGTCACCCTGTCCCTGTCCTGTCCCGTCCTGTCCCCTGTGCCCCCCGGGCAGCCCCGGCACAGCCCGACACCGCAGCTCCTCCTGCACCTTCCCACGGCAACTGCTCCTTTGTGGCTCTGACCTGCAGTGTGTGGCTGAAGCCAGGAAATGAAAATCACCTTCGTTTCTCAATTTACTCACTTGCCTTAAAAAATCGTGCTTGTTCTTATGAACCCTTCTTTTGCATAATTTTCATTAACAGTACTTAGCATGACATGACAATGACTTTGACTATAATTGCCCGTTTTTCTGGCTGCTTTTGTGGTACATGAAAATTCACAATAAGTGGGTGCAGATCAAACCTTTGAGCTAGCAGATGTCTCTGAAAACAATTTTTCCTGTGCACTTAGGATAGAAATTCTCCAGCATTTTTTGTACTTACCAAAGAGTTTTGCTGACCAAGATAAATAAAACAAAAACCGTAGCTCCGTGCAATGTGGGGTTTGGATTTAAAGTAAATCTTTCTCCCATGCAGAGATTTAGCCCCTCTGAGGCTGCTGTTTTGTCACCTTTTACAGCCTTGTCTCCTAGGCACCCTCAGAGTTTACTGCAGCTGACACGGCTTCCTGTGGACTTTCACCTACGCACTGCCCTTAGGTACCTGCAGGAGTTGATCACTTTGCAGCCATTACCCTTTTCCTATTTTCCCATGTGTTTTTACGGCAACTTGTGGTGATTTTCTAGACTAGCTGGGGTATCTGGGGCTTCTTTGTGCCTTTGTTAGATGTTTTGTTTTTCTTTCTTTTTCCCCAATGGCAGTTATTTTATTACATCCCAGCCTGTGTCTCCAGGCCTCATGCTCTGGGATTCTTGTTTGGTTTTCTCATGGAGCAGCCCTTTTCCCTTACCATTTCCCTGATGCCTTGTATTGCATTTTTATTACAGCAGAGGCTGTGTCTACAGGTCCTTCAGGCTATTTGTTCTGAGACTTTTATTGGATTCTCAATAAATATGTTTGCCATTGGGGGTCCTTAGCTGGTTTCCTTACCTATTTTTATTGAAGCTGTGCTTCCAGACAAAATGTTAACCAGCTATTTCAACAGCAATCTGGTTTCTCTTCTGAGCCCTTGCAGAGTTTCTTACATGTTTGCATTGGCTGAGCTACATGTCCTGCTTTTTTCTCTTTTTTTCTCTTTTTTTTAATATTTCCCTCATGTTTAAGACCTTTTGTTGATGCAGTCTGGGTGCTTTTCTGCAGTCGTCTCCATTTTACCTGGCAGCACAACTACACCTTTGTGGCAGGCAGCAGGTGGAATGAAAACAGTTCTCTGCAAAGCTGAGAAATCCTAGGATTTGGGTGAACAAAGACAAGCAGGTCACATTCCTGCAGAAAGCTGCTGTTTGCTAAGTTGACCCGATGGTTTTTGCTTGGATAATCCATGCTTCACTGGGGTACATCAAGGTGCATCATCTTCATTAAGAGAGATGGATTTGGTGCCTCACAGGATGGTAGGTTTGTTGTCCTGGGGAAGGTCCTGTGAGGAAAGACTGACAAACCCTTGCAGGCATGTCACCAAAGTCCTAAAGCTGGAGGCTCCCAGCGGACCCTGCCAAGAGGATTTTGGTCCAAATTTTCACAGAAATTCTGATTTGAATCTTGGTTTAATCTCATTTCCAGGGTTATTTGTGATATCAGTATATATAAGTTAGAGGGCAGTGGCATTCCCTGGAGAGAGTTTGTGGAAAGGATGATGTGGCAGCCGAGATACAAGGGCAGGACTGGCAGCTTTTCCTCCCCAAAGGCAACAGCTGCACCTTTGTCCTAGTCCTTTTGGGAATGAGGTGTGGTACACCTGCCTGGTGTTCACTTCAGAGAAACCCCTGCCAAGGCTGGTGGTTTACCCTGCACCTCATCAGTTTGCTGAGCCCAGACAGCAAAACACTGGTGG
Source organism: Hylia prasina (assembly GCA_013397195.1). Taxonomy (NCBI): domain Eukaryota; kingdom Metazoa; phylum Chordata; class Aves; order Passeriformes; family Sylviidae; genus Hylia; species Hylia prasina. Next base: position 339,520 of record VYXD01005113.1, read on the forward strand.
GTAATACTGGAGAGGGGGAAAAAAAGCCTCTTTCCAGCCTAAGCCTAAGCCTTCATCTTTGAAAGTAGTTTTTGTGTATTTAATTGGTTTTCTATTTTTATCTTGGGTGAAAAGGCCTATGTGGTCAATTATATGTGTGTGTTTGTGCATCTCTAACTTCTCATCTGCATCTTCTCACAGTAACTTTTGAACTTATGGACTAGTTTCAACTAGATTTGACTGAGAAGGAGAAATCACGAAGATAGGATGCTCCTGCAATTTCTGTCTTAAATAAACAGCTGGGTAGAGGAGACAGTATCAGAGAATCCACACAGGAAGGAGCCATTCTAAATGCTTTAACTGCAGGAAAAGTTTAGATCACAGTTAATGCTTTATTAGACATAAAAATCCACCAATCATTCAAGTTGTCTTTCCCGGATGAAGGCCATATCCTGTGTGTAGTAAAAGGTAATTCCGATTGAGCTTTTTCTGGTGCTATGGACATTCATAAAGTCTTCTCTCACAAACACATGCTAAAGATTTAGCCTAATGCAGTTTTTAAAAAAGAATCAATTACAAGATGCAAATTCATTTGAAACCAGGATCTGCTCCTTATGATACAGATAGACATAGATATTTGCTTAGAGGTAGTTATAAAGCTGTGCTGTGGCATTTATTTTATCAGTACTCTAGAAAATATCAATAGATATTTTCCGTTTAATGTGACACACACATCAATAGCCCTGTTTTTGAGAGGGAGTATTTGTATTTTGGGAACAGAGGATTTGTCTCAGAACAATAAAACATTGATGACAAAGAAATGAAGACAGTCCATATCAAACAAGTCCACTGTCTTACCTTGGAAGACTATTTCTCCTTTAGCATGAAGCTGTTTTCCAGGCATAGAGAAAGGTGGGACTATCTAATGCTACACTATGTTTTACCTCAGAAAAGGAAAACTGGGACACAGAGAGACTGATACCCTTGACTTGTCTGGAGTCTACAGGTGATCCTGTAGAATCATTCCCAGGTCAGCAGTGAGACTGGAAAGACTGTGGGAGTCATATCCACACAGACAAAGCTACTGGGACAATACCAGTAGGGAAGAAGCTCATTTAAAAAACCTCATTTATTTTGCTATTTTGGGCACAAGAAGTAAAACTTGAACTGAAAAAAAGAAATGAAAAAAGAAGGTGTAAAATCTTAATTTTTATCCACTGTATTCAGATCAACAAGGGAGAACTTTGTGATGTGCTGTTGGAGACTTGCTTGGCCCAATAAATCAGTGGTTCTTTAACATTTTGCCAAAAACCCTGCTCCTGCAGAAGCCATGGGGATTGCCTTTTAATTCCTTCAGGAGAGTCAGAAGTCAGGTTTGTTTTGCCCATGGCTGGGGGAGACGCAGGCTGCAGTGCAGCACAGGGGGCAGGAGGATTTGGCAGCCAGGTGCCATATCAGGCACCTCCCCAGAGCACAAACTGCCCGTCTGCCTGGGGCAGCATTGGCTCCAAAGGGAACCTGGGCTCAGCAAAAGCCCTCCCATGCCAAAAACTGGATTTCTTGTGAAGGACCCATCACACCAGATTGTCATTCTGAGGCCCTTGAACTGCCAGGTAACACCCTGCAAGGCAGCCCATGGCTTCTCCTTGTCCCTCTGTAAGCAGGGACAGTGACACAATCCTTGAAGGGGATCTTCTCTCAAGTATTCAAGATTACTTCCAGGAACATGAAGAACTGGCTTGGGTCACTCCAGGTTCTGCAAAAGAACCTTCTGGCCCTGTCTGCAATGAGAAGTTAACAGCAGCCTTAATTGTGCCAAAGTCAAATTATTTGCTGCTGAAGCGGACTGTTTGTCCACATCCAGCTTCATTTGCCCAGTGTGTTGAGCAACAGCCTTGACTTGTACTAAAACATGCTCGGATTTTGCCCCCTTTCCATGTGTCAAAAGGATGGGTGGGAGCGGAGGCTAGAGCTGGGAAGAGCCACAAACTTCAGCCTGGTGGACTTCTTCGGCCAAGAAAAGCCTGAAATATCTAATGCAAGTGTATGCAAAAGTTCAGCTTACTTTGTGTCAGAATTTTGGATGCAGAAAAAATGACAAGAATAACATGACTTTCTCTGGGATCATGGCACTTGTGGGACAGCCATTAATGACTCTGGTGTGAATGTGAGTATTTCAGCACGCTGGAGAGGTGATGGTAACCGTTCCCAGCAAGAAGCATCTCCTTAAAAAATTAGAACATTTTCCTGCATTTCTTGGACTCCTTTATTTCAATTTCTGTTTATTTTTAAAAAAAATTTCTTTTGTTGCAAACCTGAAATTGTCTGATGGAAAATGTACCAGACATGGATGGTTGCTGTTCTGTTCATGGGACTGAAATGCCTGAATGCTTTACAGCCACAATAAAAACCCGAGTACCATTATGACTGAATAAAGTTTGGAATACAATAACAGTAGCAATTTTAATTTTTTCCTAAATGAAAGCAAGTAGCTGCATTATTAAGGGCACTACTCCAATTTATGAGTTATTTTTAGCAAACAAAAGGCTCATTCTCTTAGCCAAAATAGTGGATACTTGCTCACTCTTAACAAAACCATAGTCTTCTATTATTGTATCAGTAAATGTGATAGATAGAGCAAAGCAAAGCCCTCAAATCCAGGTTTTGACATCAGAGGACAACAGACTTACCTGAATTTGAGATTCTGAGATGCATTCATAGTACTACATTTTGCAGTGACCATTCCCACTGGATGGTCGTGTGTGGATAACCTGTTGGGATGGTCCATGGCCTGGCTGTAGTTGATACCAACCAGCATCTTGTAGCTGGGCTAGAGGGAGGACTGGTCACAACTGTCCCTGAAGGCACCAGGGTGCAGCCTCCTCGTTTCAGATTGCTTCTAGCATTTGGGGGTTATTGTTTATCAGGAATTACTGTTGTCTGATTTCAGCCTAAAGTTATTCCCCATCAAAGACCCAGGTTTCGTGCTCTACAGTACAGCTGGCCAGGAGGAATAGATCTAGGATGAACTTTTAAATTAGTTTCTAATTTTCTGAAGTGCTTGTCCCAAAAGCTTTTTTTCTTTTCACTGTTTATTTCTTGCAAAAAGACACTTCAGATGGTGTGAATTAGAATAGCTCTGGAGAGACTTAGGCTCAAAAACTATTGTCTCATGCCTTTGTGGCCTCCATGAAATCAACAGCAAACCTCCAATGTATTTTAGTGAGAGAAGGAGCAAGCCTAACAGAGCAAGACTCACTGGGGAACAGGAAAGCAATTCTGAAAGAACTCTAAGTTTTGCTTACTGAAGTAAATTTGACATGAACTACTGAATAAGCAGAGTCCTATGACTAGAGGCATCCTGAAATGTGATAAGGGAGACAGAAGAGAACTTACTGCTTTTCAAAAGAACACACTGGAACTACACAAGCAGAAAATGTATTACTTGATAATGGACACGCTTTTTGGCAGGAATATCTCATGAGTCTACAAGGTCATTTATGTTCTGCAATAGTTGCTTTATAAAGAAGAAGGGGAAGAAAAGAGTAATTAGATCCCATGCTTCAGGAAGGCAACAGATCCCTCTTTACTGGCAGATTTCAGATTCTTTTATCCTCTTGTGAGTGCCGAATATCCTCACATTTCTTTTATATTAAGATTCTTCTCCTCATCCCTTCCACCTTTTCTCTTACAGGGCAATGCACACAGAACTTTTATCTAGTTTTGTCTGAGCTAAGCAACTTGTTTTCATTTTTTGTACTACTGACAGCTGTGCGTGACACTCCATGATTGTGGAGTGCATGGAAAATGAGGACTCCATCCCACAGATTATCTGTGACACTCTCAAGAATTAAAGTAAACAGTGTTTTGCTTTGCTATTTCAAACAAAGGAAGAAATAGCAGCTGGTTTTGGCTGGTTGAAACAGAAGAGGTTTTTCACGATGTAATGGAATTTAAACACAAATGTTTCAGGCTGTGGTATAAAAGGGGCAGAGGAAATGGAGTCTGCCACCTTCCCTTGGGAAGCATGCACAGCCTGGTGTGCATGCACACACATGTGCCCCAAAAGAGTTTCCCATAGCAACAGTGCAAATTAGAGATCTAAACGAGGAACTCCATTGCATCCAAGGTCAGCACATGGGGCCTTCAAGGAGGGTCCTACCAGACAAATCCTTCAAACAGAAATCCTTAAAAAATCAGATCATCTCGGCAGATCATAGTCCATTCCCAGCTGCTCTCATTTTGCAGCCTTTTACTGAGTCAGTGCCCAGCACTCTGGGATTACACTTCTCTGGAAGGGATCTGGGCTCCCAGACCCCCGTACACAGAGCTCAGGGACTTCTCTGCTTGTGAAACTGCCTGGCTTTTCTCCCTGCTGCCCCCTGCCAGGCTCCTCACAGGTGAGATGTGACACAAATGGGTTTAAAACCAGAAGTGATCCTTTTTCTGCCAGCTGCTGGCACTCCTTCCTACCTGCACTCATCTGAGCAGGGAGTGAGCAGCATGGCATGCATGTCTGGCTGTGATTTTTGTTAGATTTTAGAGATGTTTTAGGTGCCAGTAAGTAAGTTCTGGCTTTCTTCTCTCTCCAATATCAATAAATTTGCACAAATGCAAGAGCTGTCTGTGCTCTAACACAACTAGCATCCATTTTTATGAAACCCAAGTTTTTCCTCAATATAAGCAAAGAAATCCAAGGCAATGTGACATCCAGATAACAATAACACGACACCTGTATTCATGGTAGCTACCTTGAGTTACCAGCTTGATCCAACACAGCTCTCCAAGATTTCTATTGAAGTTGACTTCTATTTTCCAAGGCTGCGAAGAAAGTGGTACCAAAAAAAAATTTACGTTTCTCCTCCTCCGTTCATCACAAATGTTTTCCCCTTGACCCTGTTTTTGTCATAATAAATTAAACACTTTTGCTGTCCTGGAGGGATCACCCAGCAGTGCACACATTAGGCACTCCCCTCCTGCATCTCCCAGCTCACAGGGTCATGCACTCTGCCATGTGAGGTGAGTATGGGACAGCAGTACCAAAACACACCACTAAATATTGTTGCACTGTATGTGGTTCTTTCTAATTGCTGCATTTATCTCTACCCACAGCAAAACCAAGGTGATTGACAAGTGGTTAAAATGCTGCAAAAATAACTCAGACAAGGCGTGGCTTTTATCAAGGGCAAATACAAACCATTTGTCACTGTCTGAAAGGGCACTGCACACAAGAGCAGGAATAGGTCTTCAAAAAATCTGGCCCCAGGAGGACAGCTGTGGCCAAGACTGCTCATTCTGGGATGAAACCTTGTGTTTTGCGACTGCTCTGAAGTGAAAGGAGATACCCAGATTCTCCAGCTGCCCTTCTAGCACAGCAGGCAGGTACTAGCAGTGGTTAACTACTTTCATACAGAAATCTACCTTTACTCTCTATCAAACCTTTCCCTCTAGCTTTCCTGAAGTTTTGCCAGGTGCCCTCTGGAGAGGACTGTGCTGCTGGCAGGCAGCTGTGTTGCCCAGCACTGTCCAAGGTGGCTGGAGACAGCCCAGGAGGCAGAGACACAGTGTGTGGGTGCCCTGTGGCAATGGGCATGGCCAGAAGCTGATTTTGGTCGGTTTCTGCCGTCAGTACAACACTGTCGAGGTGGTTTTTGGGGGGGAATGGATGTAACTGCTGGTTAGAAGGATCCCTGGGTAGGGGTCAGTTCTCTCAAATGTCTGATGGAGACCATACTCACAGGTTCCCTGCCAGCCTGCATGCACACAGGGCTGGGGCCAGCTGCTGTGCAGCCTCTGGCTCCTCTACAGGGGATTGGGTATTCCCCTGTGCCAGCAGCACTTTTTCCCTGCCAGCTGAGAGACAGTCACCAGAGAGTGACAACGTGGAAGAAGATCAGTTTGGAATTTCTTACCATAAGCAACATGACTCTTGATTGGAAGAGTTACTAAAAAGTATCTCTAGATGTGATTATTAGCAGAAGGCATTTGGCTTTTCTAGTCAGCACTGAGGAAACAAGCTGAGGTGTGGGCAGCAGATCCCTGGCATGGCTGTGCCCCTCCAGGCTGGTGGCTGTGCCCAGACTGGATCCTCACTACCTGAGATGCTGCCTTGCTGCCTTCTCTGTCCTTGGGAAACCAAACATGCCCCAGGGCACACAGCTGGGGTGTGAATTTTGTAAGATCCATAGGCAGGTCTGACTCACCCCCTTAGAGCCCTGCTTATCCCCTTTTTGCAGATCAGCTCCTGGAGGTCTCACCTCAGCTGTACAGGATGGATGGGAGCTGGCATCAGCATCCCCCAGCAGCAGCAGGATGCAGCTCCCATGCTGTGCCTGAGACTGTGCCTTTACTGCAGCCCTGCCTCTTATGGGGCTCCTGCAAGTCAGGCACCCACTGCTGGTCATGGAAAACATCACATTTTCCCCAGTTCCTCTCCACTTGTTTAAAGCCAGATTCCCAAAGTGCAAAATTGCCATTGCACTGTGAAATGAAGGAAAGCCAAGGGGAGCTCTGGCAGTGACTTCCTGGGGATTTGCCCCTGGTTCCCCCTGTGACCAGGAGACACCCATGGCCCAGCTGGATGCAGAACAGGAATCCCAGGCCCATCCGGTGCCTGCACAAAGGGCATGTTGTGTCTTCAGGCTGTCACCTCTGTGTCACCCTCCCACTGGACCAGCCTTGTGCTCAGTCATGTGTAGCCCTATCCTTCCTGCCCAATTCCACTCCCACTCCCTGTCAGGTCCCTCCTCTTCCTCCCAAAACAGCATTTTCATCTGCAGCTCACCCCACCTTCCTCTTCTCTTTTTTAGAAAACTGCCACTTCATTTGTCATTTATGGCTTTTTGTTTTCCTTACATGAATGATGATATTCTTTGTTTTTAATCTTACTGCTGCATCTTTCCTTTATTTTCGTTTTCTTGTTTGGCCTTGGAAATTTGGGTTTTGAATGATTTTTGGTTTTCGATGAATATGGTTTTAGTTTTCTGGGACCAAATTCCCACCCTGTGTAAATTAAGCAATAATGCCAAAGCAATCAGTCATGTTTCTCACCATCATCTCAGTTTTTGAAGAGTAGCAGGAAAAGCTGAGACAGAGAGGAGCCTACACTGGTTTTATTTACTAACCTCTTGCCTAGTCTGCATTCACCAAGACAAGCCTGGAACTACAAATTTTGCTGATCATTATGTATCATGATCAGTGATCATCAATGCTGACCATTGGGTATCATTATATATGTATACACACATATATACAGGCATGCAAAAAAAGCCTGTTGTATAGTCATAATTGCACTAATAACACATTTCTGCCAACATCTTAGTTCTCCACTGGAAAAATTAATTGTTGAAAAGATACAGTTCTGCTGGTGTGCAACAAGTCCTGTCACTAAATGTTTTGCCAGTATTGTATAAAAAAGTTACACTCAGCATTGTGAGCATTCTGCAAAGTATTTTATCTGCTATAGGTGAGAAAGTGTGAGCAAAAAAGAAATACAATCATTATTTACTTCATCCTTAGTGAGTTGTGATGGTCAAGTTGAAAGCAGTAATGCAGCCTTATTAGCAGTATTGGCTCACTCAGTCCCCAGGCAAGCACACTTGGCTTGCTTTGCTCAACTGAGGAGCTGTGACTCCTTGTCCAGAGGCTGGAAGCTGCACAGTTAATGCTCAGCTCTTCCCCAGCCCTTGCTCCACAGTGACCGTATGAGTCAGGCAAGGTGAGTGCATTTGCCAGCCTTTGAAGGAGAAGGAAAAGAAAGAGGTTGTGTGCGTTTTCTTCACTTCTGCACTGGCTCAGAAGAAAGATATTTGAGAACCTGATGCATTAGGAGGAAAAAGTTGATGCTGGTTCCTACAGGTGCTGGGGGCTGCAGATGAAGGGCTCAGTGAAGCACATTCCATTGATTTCAGACTGATGGCAAGGTAAGCTTCTCCACTGGAGCCTTGTTCCTTCTCTTGCCTTCTTTTCATTCCTCTCTGCTCCAACAGAGCCCCCTAATTACTGTGTGGAGGAGAACATTTTCCTCCCACTGCCAGAACTCTCCATCAGGTCTACAGAAACCAATTTTTAGAAGTTTGCAGCATTTTCCTCTTCTACACAGTATCACTCTTTGAAGAAGCACACGACCTGGTGCAGAATGAAGACCCTTCAGTGGGTACCAGCATGACCTGCAGAGTAAACATGAACCTTGCCAGCTGCCATGGACCAAATTCATTCCTGCTGGAGCTTCAGTAACATCGTTGGAATTACTCAGGGAGGAAATCTGATGCTTACAGCCACATAACAAATGGCTGTTCATGAGGATGTGTTACTAATTACAATTACTGAATGTTAACAGCACTACAGAAATATTGAGAGTGCCTTATATATAAAAATATTTTTGTAGCAGCTAAAGTCATAAATGAATGTACTAATTTCAATTTAAAAGCAGAAGCCAAGGGTCTGTAAGTTTGCTGAGAGGCCTCTTGTGGTCTAACACAAATGAAATAGGGGCTGCTGGCACTTGGAAAATAACAGATGAAGAAGAAAGGTAATTGCTAGTCCTGACCTGTCAGAGCTGCTCCTTTGTGCACCATGTCCAGCTTCCCCTTACACTTCCAAGTTATCTACAGCAAATTTTCTTCCAAACTAAACAAAATCAGAGGCTTTTAGGAACTTAGAAATGTCTGCTTAATTTCAGTGTCGATAAGCCCCTGCTCCAACTCATTCTTAATGTATCAAAATTAAATGTTTTAAACATATTTATCTAGTTGCTATGGTTTTGCCTGGTGTGTCAGACACTTTATCCATCAAATATGACAATTGAATAATATTTTTACTTTTTTAGATATGGATCACAGATCCTTCTCATCATACTATTCCCTTCCCCCCTTTCCTGAGTTTTGAACTCACTGGAAAATCTGTTCCATAATACAGTGGGTAAATGAATTACAGTCACAGATGGCCCCTGGAGATTTCATACATGCTGCAATTCATTTATTCAGGAATGGAGGAAAAAAAAAAGAGACCCTTGTCTTACGAGGGTATTATCAGAGACAGCAGATCAGACACTGTAATGCTGCCTTGCACTCTGGATTTGACCCATTTCCTAAGCTTTTATGACTCGGCATTTACTATTCCTGGATTTAAATTTTTTTAAGATGAACATCAAAATCCTCAATGAAAATGATAAAATACAAGGAACTGTGGCCATTACAATTTATTTTTACAGTCCTGAGTGAAAGTATTGTACGCTGTTGTAGAGAGATGCTCAAGAACAGCAATCTTCAGCCCTGGCAATAATATTTCAACAAAAAGAACATAATGCACAGATGACTGTTGAGAATTAGTCAAACCTTGCAGTGGGCCTTGAGATGCTCATAAAGAAAATGCTAGAAGAATAAGAAATACAATATATAAACCAGTATATAATATTACTGCTTGGGTGTCTTGTTCAGTGTAAGTCATAAAGCCTATTTGCAGGCAAGCATTAGGGTCAGGCCCCAAGACTCACTTCTGCCTCTGAATTCAGGCCAGCGATTATGGGAGAAAGGGATGGGGTGGTTGATGCATCAGCCATTGGGGAAAAATTAATCCTGCAATAAATGCAAAGAATTTGCCTCAAGAGTGGATCAGACAAACTCATTTCTGTTTGTGCAATGATATAAAAATACTATGTGGTCAAATGTAGTAAGGTGATTTAACCATCTGCACTGACACACCGCCGCTCCATTGCAGGGTCAGGCTGCAACAGGCTGAAAGAAGGGATCATTTATCTTGATATTTACTCTGCTCTCCTGAGATCCCATCTGGAGTCCTGTGTCCAGCTCTGGGGCCCCAGGATGCAGACCTTCTGGAGTGAGTCTAGATGGGGGACACAAAGATGATCTGAGGGGTGGAACACCTCTCCCATGGAGACAGGCTGACAGAGTTGGGGTTGTTCAGCCTGGAGAAGGCTCCAGGGAGACCTTTTGACACTTCCCAGTGCCTAAAGGGGGCTTGTAAAAAAGAGAGAAAGGGACTTTTTATATGGATAGACAGCAACAGAATAAAAGGTAGTGTTTTTAAACTGAATGAGGGTAGATTAAATATTGGGAAGAATTCTTTACTCTGAGGGTGGTGAGGCACTGGAACAGGTTTCCCAGAGAAGCTGTGAATGCCCCATCCCTGAAAGTATTCAAGGCCAGACCCAGATGGGCTTTTGAGCAACCTGGTCTAGTGGAAGGTGTGTCTGCTCATGGCAGGAGCGAGGGTTGGATTGAGATGATCTTTAAGAGTCCCTTCCAACCCAAACCATCCTATGATTCTATGAGTATTTAGCTCTGAGGGACATTTCATATTTCATCTCACCCTGCAATCAGGCCTCACAGCTGACACAGCCCACTGGGTGCTCTAATGAAGATATTTGTCCAAATGCCAGATAAACCAGCCAACACCGCCACTCAAGTGGAACAGCATGGGCCAAGAGGCCTCACTCTGTGCCTGGTGATGCTTTTGGTAGCAAAGAAACCTCTCAAAACCTTCTTCCAACATGTCCACAGGCCTGAAGGGAGACTGCACATCCCCCAGGGGGACTCCTGGCCCTCTCCCTACTTCTGCCCTGGGGATGAAGGTCCTTGTATGGAGATGGGTCACCTACATCCATCCCTCTGGCACAGAGACAGGACCTGCTGCTGGAGATGCAGAGTGCCCACAGGAATGCTTTCACTCATCCACTTCAGTGGGAGTTTAGGGAACCAGGGGGTTAAAATGTTGGCTGAATCCTCCCAGGGCTGCCATCCCCCTCCTTGTAAAGAAGCAGCAATTTAACAGACTTGTTGCCCTGAGGTTTAATGGATGGCTCTGGCTGCAGTGCTTGGGGACCCTCTGACAGGGCGCTGTGAAAGGGCAAGGGGGACTAATAGCTGCTGTGTTTTCCAGCAGCCCCAGCCAGAGATAGCTCTGTGTATAGCTGACAAGCAGTCAACGTCTGCTCCCTGTCTCTGTTTGCACTTCATCGAGTTATCTCCTTGCAAGCAAAGAAATCCCAGCTGATTGAACAGCACATTCATCATCTGGATTTCCCCCATATCTTTTCCTGTATCAATGGTGCCATAAAAAGCCCACCAGAAAAGTCGACGGAAATCTGCTCTATCTTCCATTAAAAGCTTTTGCAGAGATCTGAGGTAAAGAAAAATCAAAACAAACCCAAAACTTTTTTCCCTCCCTGAAATGTCAGTCAACGAACATTAAACAAAAAGATTAGTTCTGCTCTTATTTGTTTGTAAAACAAAAAGCATGAAATATTTAGCAGTATTGTAATGAAAAGCAGATGGGAATAATGCCTGCTTTCAAGGCCGCTGGTAACCACCTCCTTTTCATGCCGCGGCAGCAGCAGGATGAGGCAGGCAGCCCATTAGGACAATTTATGAACTGGACTTCCACAGAGGGAGTTCTAGCAAGAGGTCCACAGCTCGTACAGAGCAACCCTGATAACATCTGTTAGGGTTATTCATTGAAGAGGATTATATTACAATCCCTCTTAATACTAGGAGTGCTACAGTAAAACCGGATGAACCTTCAGTTTCATTTGCTCCAGCAATATGTGTTTATCAGAGCATTTTTCTGAAGTTGGAAACCTGGGCTGCATTCATGGCATGTCACAGAATGAAGTTTAGAAAGCTTGAAATATTAGCCTAGAAAAAACCTCAGTCCCTGCTTTTAATCTCTCATGGCTGTATTGCTCAGCTTCTATGTGCAGCATCAACACACCATCAGCCTTTTTCCATAGAAAGCCACTCCCCATTAACTCTCCAGGGCTGAGATTGATTTTATTTAAATAGTTCTCACTCGCTAACCTTGCTCCATCCTTTATTTAAGACTTTGCTAATGATGTATTTTTTTCCCCTTAATTTACCTAAGCATATAATGAACGCTCACATCGGAAATGACCTCATTATACCAGCAAGGACTTTGTGCAGATACGATTTAGTGCACAGACATAAGGCAGAGAACTCTAAATGGAGAGTTTTTAAACATTCTGTAAAATCCCTGTTGACTACAAGCCAGATTCTTACTGCTGTAAATTGACTTAGTTCCAACAGCTTCAATGAAGCTACACTGATTTACTCCACTTGAGGGTCTTACACTATTATTCTTATTTATTGAACTTGCCACCTTTTGCTGCTACAACCTAAACTTCCATCCTCTAGCAGCAGGGTTGCTATCTAAAACAGGTGTTTCTGCAGTAATATATGACTTAAGAGATTTATAACTACCTGGAGTATTTCATTGTCCTCTAAAACTGTTATAATAATTCTTGCTGACTGTCCCAGCTCCCACCAATCAGCTGTAGAGTTGTTTGCAGACTGAACCTGATCAACAAAACATTCATTCCCCATACAAGCACGAGCTGTTTTATCTCTTCATAGGCACTTTTCCTCCCTGCTGGACAAAGGCCTTTCCTGGTCTCTGTACAGTGTCTGGGACAAAATGAAGCCCCAAGTTTTTTTGCTGGTTCCAGAATGGGCTGACATACACAAAGCAGGCTATTTTCTGGCTCCACAAAAAACCCCTGCAAAATGAAAAAATGCATTGCAAAGGAAAAACAAAAACCTGTAAAACCAGAAATTCCTTTTGTGCACCAATTGTAGCCCTAATGGGAATGTAACTGTCCCACCATAACAGTCTGCTGTTCCTACAGCCCTGGGCTTGTTTTACCCCATTCTTTCCTGGGAGGAATTTGGGCTGTTGCTCCAACCTTGACACAGCTATGATCAGCTGAAGTGTCTGCATTTGTACTTTTGGGGGCTTAGCAGGAGACAGCTCATAGGAAGGCACAAGATCACATGGTTCAAATGCCTGAGAGAAGTCAAAGACCTGCATAAAGCCCTGTGTGTTCATAAAAGCAACAGGGAACCTAACCCACAGCTTCACAAAAAAATTGTAGTGGTTTTCTGCTTGTCCAGAAATAACTGCCTGTGGAGCCCTTTGATATCAGGAATACTGGCAGACTTTATCTCACAAAGACAAGGGAAAGAAAGAAGCAATTACCTGGATGCTAAGGAGAGTTGTGCATCCATACACACACGCTGCAGCAATTGCTTTTCAGAGCAGTGGTTACACTAATAAACTGCTAGCTCACTACATGTGATTGGTGTTAACTTCAAACCCAAAAAAACTCCCCTTTATCTTACCAGGTTTGGGGTTGAGGAGAACCAAACAGAGAGTATCAGGGGCCAACACCATAAGAAATCATACTGAATCATAATATGATTTAGTAAATATACATTTTCTTCAGGTCCAGCAGAATTATATTTAAATAACTTACACAAAAGTTGACATTTTCTGTTAAATCTCAAAGGACTAGAATGAAGTGGCTACATTTAGCACAGCCATCTTCCAGTGATACCTGAGTAGAGAGGCAGGCAGCAGCAAATCTTATCCTTGCTTCACTTGTTCTGGCTGTTTCTAGGTCAGCCCAAATACTCCGATGGTATAAATCAAGCACAGCAAAAATGTGTAACTGCCACCCAAAATAATCTGGAACTCCTTAAAAAGAAATGCACATGTGTTTATTTACTGAACTATAACTGCAACATCAATACAACTGGATTTTCATTTCAAAAAAGGACACATGCAATAAAATACTCTGATTTTATAATCCAATTCAACACAGTTCATTGGTAACAGTGGAGCATCACAGAACAGGCAAGGGCTTGGGGTGATGAATTTCCAGTCTCTTGATCCTACTTGCAAACAGCAAAATCACATCATATTTTATTTTTCATCGAGGGATAAACTTTTGGAATAATGTGGCTGGATCACAAAAGGTTCCAGCTGCCCCTTAACTCCCCTGTGAGTCTTGAAGAATCAGATTTTTTTTACTTGGGAAATATTATGCTTTGACAAGGATGAGGAATAGATAGTATTTTCCAAGCAGAGAGCAGAAATCCTTCCATGTTATACCACAGCTGAGGTACAAAACAAGGGCCTCTGCTTCACAGGTGCAAAGAAGCCAAGGCTGAGTTACTTTAACTATTGCTCTGAAGAATGAAATCAGGCCATTTTCTGCAATATTTCACTGCAGCTTTCTGTTATGTTCATCTGCTCATGGGGCTTCAATCAATTTAATCTGGCATTTCAGTTATGGAATAAATCCACAATACACAGGAGGAATCCACAGCTCAGAAAAGAACAAAAAAAGTTGTCCTGAAATACTCAAATCATAGCCTCTTAACTACTTAAAAGGCCCTGTCCTTCATTAGAAAAGGTCCTTATTCTATCATAGCTATTCACACACAACAGGCTCTTATTTTTAGTATTTCCCGTGAAGTTTAACGGGACTAATTTTGAAATAACTAAACTGGGTAAAAAACCTACAGACTCAGGGCCCAAAATAGTACCATTTCTAGCATAAACTCTCCTGACTTTCATCTGGGACTTTTTAGGCAGTGTGACATAACGCTGTCCAGCCTTTCAAAACAATGACCTGATTACTTTTTGTACATCTTGCGTGGCATAACACTAAGGATAACTTTGCTCTAACAATTTACATAAAACATAAAGTCAGTTTTTTGATGCAGCTGTGTTTTTACAGAATTTCATAGAGTCAGTATACAGAAGCTTACAGCTTTTTAAGCTAATTCTAGCAAATAGGAGGATTTATCTATGAAAACAAAGAGTTCCAAAAGTACATGGAAATCTGTAGAGCAAAATATATATCTCTATATAATTTCCCAACACAAGCAATAGGCAGTTTAGAAAAATATGATTGTTACAGTCTTTCTGAACCAGAAAAGAAAGGATTTAAAAAATAAGTTCAGCTTTTCACAAAGCCATATTTTTAATAAGAAAATAGAGTGGTCCACATTTCCCTGAATAAGCCTAAAGGTTAAAGAAAGGTCCAAGCAAAGCAAAGAGTCTTACTTGGACTTGATATCAGCTGCGATAACATGCACATGTACAGAGACAGCTGCTTGGCTCCAGTATTGTTTACCTTAGAAACGAGCCTAATTTATCACAATTGTATTCAAAAATCATAAATAACATGACAAAAGTGGAACTGGTCCCCGCAAGGCAAATAACTATATTCATACAAGCAAAAAGTGACATCAGTCCAGTTATTTTCTTGTGACAGTTAAAAGGTATTTTGTACCCAACTGTTACATTGTACAGCACATGTATAAACACAGATTATTGCAGACTTTGCTATCAGCTACTATACATAAACAAGAAGAGATGTTCATGCTGTAATTGCCTGTAAGGTTTTTGTTCTACTTGAATATCAACATTTACAAAAGCTGAGGTGGAGACCTGAATTCAAGCCAGGATTCCAACATGCAAAATGACATGGTTCACAGGAAGGTTTTGTATCCTCCACATTGCTGACATTTGGAAGTGGATAGGAGCTCTGAAGAATTTTAAAACCATTCATAACATGAATTTCTCCTGTGCCCAGAGGCAGGTGATCTAACACAGGACATGCTGGTGAAATTTAGATTCACATCAGTATACCTCCTGTTAAGGAGAATTCACATTTTAGTTTCAGGTCACTTCTAAAAGAAGGTGGCAAAATGTACCTCAGTATTTGCTGATTTTTAAATTAAAAGCAGAGAACAGTTTGATTGCAGAAACTTTGCTCCAGGCTGTTCTTAATAATTATTTAATGTATCAGTTAGAATGTCTCATTAATTCTGTTCAATGTGAGAGCAAATCCCTTCATTTTGTTGCAATTTTTGTGAAATAAATGGGCTATTTACTCACCCCATATGGGAGTCTTAGCACATTTCTTTAAACTTTCTTCTAGCTTGAAGCTAAACAAAAGCACAAAGATGGAAGCAAGATTGATGGAGTGATGGTGAAGGGATCCAAAACTGTTCAAAATCCAGGCTTATGAATTAAATTGGGCCCAAGACAGCCCACTGCTCTGAGGAGTGAGGACCTCTGTAGGAACACTGGATGTGGGTCATACTGCCAGTAAACAACAATGCAGCTTCTGGGTCTCCTACCACTTTTCAGTGTCAATGGAGAGTTATGTCTTATGAAAGGCAGTGACAGAAAAATGCAACACCTGCATTATTGCTTGTGTAATTGCTTCACAGTGGTCCAGTACATTCAAGTAAACAAATGAGAAGAAGGTATGCTGCTGGAAGGGAAGCTCTGAGGCTGGGCAGATGGAGTGTGCCCTCCTGGAATCACCCAATAAACTCAGTTAACACAAATTAAAAGGGACAAAAAGTTGAAAGAGTCAGACTGATCAAAGGGAAAACATCTACTGAGGCAAAAATTGCCATCAGGGTCTTGGAGGAAGACAAAGGTGTGTGTCTTTTGCCTTCCAGTCAAGCCCATGTAAAAGCTTGAGGACAGACACACACAGCACATGCAACATCCATGGATGTGATGGAAAAATCATCTTGGGTGCTTTTCACCCTAAAGACTGAAACCCAAACTCAAAGCTTATTAAATCTCATCAAAGCTCATTAAAACATGTACCTCTAAACTCTTCCAGCCTCACTTTAAGACATGGTTTCAGTTAAAAGCTGCACTTAAAAGTTACATTGAAGTGGAATGTCACTTTTCTTTGAATAGAACAATATGCTCCCCGTTTCATAGATATATATACACACATATATATATACACATATATATACATACATATATATATTTCATGGCAACAGAAAGTACCATACAGAGGCATTCATTCATATCTGCAGTGGAACAAAGTCTGTGGTGTTCAGTGCTTATTAGACTTAACAAAAGAAATAATTTGATTTTGAAGGTGGGAATCACTTCAGGAGGAATAACAGCTCCTACCCCTGAGTTCCAGTGGGAGGCCTCCCAGTGAAGTGCTACTGAGTGCGGTGGCACTGCTCTCCAAACTCACCTCTCCCTTTTAACACACAGCTTTTCATGGAGCAAAAAGGAGCTAAAATAAATGGCTTGCTATAGGCCTTGATAAATGAGTTGTGAAATCAGTTTGTTAAAAGCGATCATTTTAGTTTTCTTTCTCCCCCCCTAACCCAGGTCAAAAAAAAGGGTTCTGGCTTTTTTAGGGTCTATAACAACAACACTGGAACACTCTTGGCAGCTCAAGGCACAGACCCTGGCTGAGCAGCACCTGGGAGCTCTTACCCCAGCAGTGACAATGTGAGGGTTACAGAGCTGCAGCTGAACTGCCAGCCCTCTGTGGTGACTGAGGGGCAATTTTCTGCACACAGTAATTGGATTACACATCAAAACCTGCTTAGAGAGGAGAACAGAAAAAGGCTCTGGGCAGGCTATGAACAATGCTAATAGCGAGGCTTTCATTATTAATAATTGTTTGTTAAGTGACACCCTCACACTCCTCTCTGCAGATGTGACTATTAAGGGCAGTCCCTGAGCCAAAACTGAAGGCAGATGAGGGCAGGATGTGGCAAGGAGACTTGGAAGAGATGGCTGTCCAGGACTGCAGTCCCCCCAGATGAAGGCTGGTTTGACACAGGGGACAGCAGAAACAGACAGAGCATCTGCAGGAGGAACTGCAAGGGGGGAAGAAATATTTGGATTTAAAACTTACTGAAACTGGACCAGATATTTTGCTCTAGGTACTGAGGAAGAACAGGCACTGGAAACACTTAAGGTAATAGGAATGACCTAGGCTGTGGAACAACTGCAACAGGAAAAGAAGAATAAAATACTGAGATTATTTACTTTGGAAAGGAAGCAAAGCCAAATCTCCTCTGCTCTCATAAAAGAAGGAAAGACAAAACATGGCCTGGAAAGTGTAGTGCTGGTCTTTCTGCTTCCTTGGATTTAACACACAGTGGCCAAAAGAAGGAAAATCAAACCATCCCCATGCCCCAAACAAAAAGCTTCTGATCCAAAACTAGTTCATGGGAATACCTTTTTCACACAACTTGGAATAATGTGGAACTTGCTGATATAGATGGCTCTGAAGCCAGAAAGCCACTAGCATTCAGTAAGGCACTGAATAGGTTTGCCCCCAAAATCCAGAAGACTAAAAAAAACCTGACATTTACTTGAAAAGGAACAGAAAATCTCCCACTTCAGTTCTACAATGCATTTCTGCCTCCTGAGGATTGAACAGAGACCATCATGACTAGCTTTCTATCTATAATAGCATTTCCTGTATCTTTTCCTGGAGCATCAGCACCCACCACCTACTATTAACCTGTCACTGAGGGGTTTTAATTTAGCAGTTTCTTCTGTATTTAATGAAAAGAAAAAACCACTTCCAGGGGCTCAAATCTCAGCTTGAGTGGATCACCCTGAGGGGAGCCTCCCTCCACAGTCAGGGACATGAAACTGAACTGTGCTGACGGCCGCTGTCAAAATTTTGTCTGGCAGAGCAGGATGGCAAACCCTTGTTCCTGTGTCATTAGTCCTGGACTGCTCTCACTGTGCCAGACCTACGTGTTCCTCTCTTGCATTGGGATATCAGGCTGCCTTTGGAAGAACTAATGTCTCCTGCTGCTTCCACTGGGATGCTGCACCTTAAGCTGTGCAGTTTCACCTTACCCACACCTTACTAGGAGGAAGGTTCTTATATCACAGGTACATTGAGGTAAAATCTGGCATTTGCTGAAGCAGGATAGGGAACAGAGGTGCCATTTAGGCTACAGTTTGAACTGGCGTATTCCTGATATATATTCCTTATTTTCCACATCTACTGATAAGTCTCTGGTAGACACATATTCATTTTTTAAATTGGACAGAAAAGAGATAATAAAATACCAACTGTGTGACAGATTATTCCATTCTGCTTTGTTGTTTTGTTTTGTTTCTTTTTAATTCAAGAATATTTGTTTTCTTCTACCATTTAACAAGTGTAACATGATCCCACAATTCTTAAATGGACATGTACAAGTCAAAATACCTTGTGCCTAAAACATCCTGCAGTTACCCAACACCTACAGTTAACCTGTTTATATTCCAGTATAACCAATAGATATATTTTTAAAAATATGACAAAAGTAATAAGATTGATTTCTCAATGAATCATGTTGCCTGCACCAGAAATACTATCTTTAGTATTTTAATAAACTGCTTTCTGAGAGTTGCCAACCGCTGACAGATAAATTAATGCAATAAACTTGTAATGGCTCAGAGCAGGTCAGCGATCTGGGAATTGCTAAGAATATCCTCAACAGCCCCCAGCGATTCTGGCAGAAGCTGGTATAGGTTCTCTGGACAAACTTGTTTTCAGCCGCAGTCTAGCAAATGATACTGTCCAAAGGGTAGTAAAGTCTCCAAAATTAGCTCTTGCAGCCAGCTGGGTACATAACCTATGACTTGAAAGACAACTATGATGGCTGGCAAAGACATGTTTATTGGGGGTTTTATACCAGCATTTCTTGAAAGGCAAAACTATTTTTCCAGTTTCTTATGGTGGATAATTTAGTTTCAGTCTGTAATCTTTAGTTATTCCAAAAGGCTTTGTTTGGTCTGGGAATCTCTGTCACACAGCAGTTTTGGCTGGGTTTTTTTTTCTGAAGAAAAGAGGACAATGTACTCTCCTGTCGACACAAGTTAAAAGAATTATTGTACATGAACTCACTCTTCAAATCTCTTTAGTGCTAATGAGATGTGTATGCACACACATCAATGTAAAACATTCCCTATTTAAAACTGAAAAGGAGATCAGATGTAGCAAATTCCTGAGATCTAGAGCGACTAAAGAGAAAATACTATTTCTTCTGATGTGCAGAAAACACCATCTGCCTATGCAGGAATGGCCATTTTTTGGAGACATTTCTTCTCTCCAAAGTCTACAAATACCCCAACAAAAGGAATTAAGGAGAAGCATAAAGCCATTCTAAAAAGTGTCCAAATTATTCAGTGCTCACTAGGTGGTTTTAGTAGTTGGCCTGGTAGCTTTACCAGGCCAACTAATAGCCTCAAATGTTTGAGTTCTCTAAGTCTCTCAGTCAGTACAAATAAAGTAGCACTAGGTAGAAATCATGACTACTCTGGTGATTGAGTGCTAGCAGAGGAATACAACATTTTTAATGTGCTTAGAACTGAAGATGTTTTTCATACAGATATTTCTGGAGAGGGCATATATAAATAATATTTAATACTATTTAAATTGCTGGCTGGAATCAGAGAAAGCGCTGTTAATAGACATGGGGCACAATAGCAATTTTCTACCTCAATGTATTGCTGCCACGGAAAATTCTCAGGAAAGCATCAGGCTTCCAAATCAATTACAGTTTACAAGGGAGGCTTGCTTTCATGCCAAAGGTTGGGTTTGAAGTGTGCCTTAGGGTAATGTCTTACTGTAATGCATGGGCAACGCAGTGCAGAATTTTGCCCTCAGCACTGCAGGGTCATTAATGTGGTCCAACAGTGCAGGCAAGAGCTTGGGCAGAGCTCTGTGAACAGGCTGGGTGTCTGCATGGACTTTAGGCCAGGTGCACAAACCACTCACAACCTCAAACATATTCAATATGGTTTAGAGGGTTTTAGCACGCTTTGACTGTGGCTGGCCCCTGGACTGGGGCATAATAGTTGAAGTCCCCAGTTGCAGACACTTCCAGGGTTCTGTGCATCCCATGTTTTGGCATGGGAAGGCTTAAGGCAGTGGCCCCAGTGTGAACCTCAGCTATAACACATCTCGGTTACATCTGGATGTCAGAGATGTATGAGCTGGGGATTTTATAGGCACAAAAGTGAGCATATAACCACCAAATCATCTGTGAGCAAAGATGAGGAACTGTGCTCGAGATTTTCAGGACTGGTTTTGAAACTATGATTTAGTTTGTGTTTTGAGGAATCTGAGCTTTGTACAGTTTCCTGGAAGCTGGAGTGGGCAGTTTGTTTTCATTATTCCAATTACTGACTTGATTAATATTTACACACACTTCCAGGAATCAGTATCACAAGCTTTTCAGGAAAAAAAAAAAAAAAAACACATAAGAGAATAAAGAAGAAAGTAAATTTTACATATACATCTCAAACTTACTTTTGTGATTTTTTTTGTTTCTTTCTTTGCCAGAAAAATCTCACACCCACCTTGGAAGGTGAGGTAAATTACATTATGGAAGACTTAAACTGTTTTCAGTGATAGGAACAATAGCTTTCATTGCAAAGAAGTAGAAATAATCATCACTTCTGTGAGATATTCAGATTATTTAAGTTAATGAGAATGGATTGACTGAGATTTAAAGCGAAACTTTTCAAGATTACGGACAGGGGACTTACAGAATAAACTGATTGCAAACCCAGCAGCAAAAGTATGTTTCTAATTTAGATGTTCAGTTCTTTTTTTTTAAACCTGCCACAAACTGAAACATCAAGGTGATGACACAGTTGTTCTTGTAAGATCCTCTGTGCAGAATTTTTTTTCTCCCCGTTACACACTCCCAAAGGTGTCAAATATATTTGTGAACCCATACAAATCACCCAGATAGAAAGGCTTGGCAGAAGGAAATCTGATGCGAGATTTTGTGTTTTCATAGAAAAAACTTTTCTATCTCCCTACTGATTTCCATTTGCAACTTTATTATTCCTCGTTATTTTCACTTTCTCACTGGTATTTTACTTTCATCACCTGGAACAGCTCAGCAAAACCCAGAGAGCTGCAATGTAGCTACATCACAGAAAGGTGTGTGCACACCTACACACATCCACAACCACACAGAGCAGGTTTTGTTCCTGCCCCTCTTCCCCCACACTTCTTTTCTAAAGGAAGATTTAATTTGACATGGAGGTGTGTGTGATGATTAACTCCTTGCTGGGCAGCCACAGGGGTTTCTTCCCCCAGGGCTGGCAGCAATTTTTAGAGGAATGTGCACGACACTTGCACAGCTAGTCAGGAGAGGAGGAGGTATGTCCTCTGCCACCTTAAAGAATGGTTGCAAAGAAGGAATTAATATGCCCCATTCTCTGACAAATTATAGCTCCCCTCCATGTGGCTCCTTCATGAAAGAAATCACAGGCCTTCTTTCGCTTCCTAAAGTGAATGTCTTATTGCTCAGCATGCATGGACTCTCCTCACCTTTCTGTTTCCAGTCCCTTCTGCCTGCTCTGAGAGCTCTTGTGCCACCTCCTGACAGTCAGGTTTTTAACTCACATCAGCTCAGCTCCTGCTCCATGCTCCCCTTGCACTTTGACCAATACCTTCATCATCCCTTCTGTCTCTCCTTTAACTTCCACTCTTCTTTACACTTTTAGCAGAATTTTGCCATTTTAATCCAACACTAGCAAACCCCGTATAGTCAGAAACGTTTTTGGAAACACAGTGACAGAGTCCTGGTGGTGGAAGAGTGTCCTCAGAACCCTGTAGAAGCCCTGTTACTCACCCCATTTTAAACCTTAAAAACTGAAGAAAAGCTGTTTAATATGCAATAGTACCAATACTGTAGCACAGAGGGGGAGCCAGAAAGATTCTGAGATTTTTTTCCTCCATAAAGCCTGTACTCTTGTCCTCTGTGTTAATTGTGACTCCTTTTCTTAGCTTTATAAATTGATGGACACCTCTCCTCTCTATGTTTAGCTGCTCCTCTTTCACATTGCCTGCTTTCCTAATCCTGTGCCTAAATTGAGCTCTGTGCTGTTATGCCTCCTGATTCTACACAAGTTTGCTTCTTTAAAACTTTAACGATTTTGTTAAATAAGCGCCTTCCTTCTTCAGTCTGTCAGCTACAATATTAGTTTAGCCCTTATGCAGAAAACAACACCAAGTACCCCATACTGATAGGCAGAAGAGAAACTCCTCCTGCAACATAGCCAGGAGAGGCAAAGTAACTGTTTCTTCTGTTTTTGTTTTTGTTTTTTTTTTTCATGATTATTACTGTGGCTAAAACCATGAGAAAATAAGGACTAGCTCTCAGAAATGGAATGAATTTTTAGAAATTACCTTTTCTCTCAGGAATTAATTAGGTAAAACACCACTAAGAATGGCCTCATCACTATGAAGGGAGATTTGCTTTTACATTAAAAGGCAAAGTTAAAATGTATATTCAAAATTTTGATAAATCAGGCATAGGATTAGGTAAATAGATTACAAGTTGCCATAGTTTTACAGCTTAAATTACATAAAAATCTATGCTTGACTGTCTTTGATACAATAAGTTTACACAGTTTCAATAAACCATTAATACAAAAGAATCCTAGGTAGGAATCTTGTTTTCAGGGTGGTATTATTAAAGTACTTCCAACTTTTGCTTTACTGACACTGAGCCAGGCTGCATCCCACTGTTCAGGCTTTACAGTCTGTTACTAAATGCCTCTTTATAAAATAAAAAATCCAAAAAACCAAGACACAAAACCCCACAGACACAAAAAAAAACTAACAAAAAACCCACTCTTTTTTATAGACAAGATTGGTGATACAAGGTTTTGTTCAGTGCTCACAAATTTGTTCAGAAAATTACAATCTGATTTTAAAAGTTCTCCTGCTAGAGAGATGCTAAAAAAATATATTTTTTTTTTCTAGCTTTCTTCCCACTGTATTCCACCTCTCCTGATTCAGGTGGGCTGGAGAATACAGCAATTGGAAAACTGGTAGAAATTAAGAACAAGAGGAGGTCCACCCCCACTCCTACTGAAGTCAGAAGAAACATTTCTGTTAACTTCTGCAATCCTGTATCCAGACACTGAAAAACCAGCTAGAGATTTCAAAGAGAATAGTCCAAATCTTCCTTGGGCTGAATGTCAACCACTATTCAAACATGATTCTACTGTGCCTGCTTTCCATTTTACACTCTGGTGCATGACGATATGTTCTCATACTTGCTCTGACTTCAGTTGTAAACAAGAATCTGATGTTAAAAATCACCCAGAAAATCCCACAACAACACCATCCTCCAGTACTGCTTGCTGGAAGATGGCAGAAACGTTGCAGAATTATCCTTAAACAGTGGATGAGTAGATGGTGGTTGTTAGTTTGACCACAGATATGCATTTATATATATATGTACATACATACACAATCTCTATATACATATTATAAATACAGTAATAAAAAAAATTGTAAAAATACTATTTTTGCTCAAATACCTAATTAGAATGGACTAATCTTATGTTGCAATGTGATCTACCCAGTTGACATGATGGCCATGTTAGAAGCTCTAAAATCTACAATAGTTGCAAGTAAAAACAAAGAGTCTGCACTTCTGCCAGTCACCTCGTGCCACGCCAGGCAGTTATGTTGGAGGTGGCCCCTCGTATCTCAGCATTAGCTTGAAGGAGCGAGCGAAGTTGTTGGCCAGCGTGCAGCTGTGGGTCTCTTCTGCCAGGGGCAGGAGGAAGGCCAGGAGCAGGAGGAGCAGGAGGAGCCGTTGCAGTGGAAGTGCTGCCCGGCACACGCGATGCAGGTATGAGCACACGCCTCCAGAGCGCTTCTGGAAAACACAAACCAAAGAGCAGCTCAGAAAAATAAATCACTGGGGAGGTCTATTTCAATACCTCGAATGCCAGGGAGAAGGTCAGAACAGCCGCTGTTGTCTTTGGTCTAGGATCCAGCCTGGCTGCTGGGCACACTGAAGCTGACTCATGTCTTTTAGGAGAATATTTCATTATTTTCAAGAATTCCCTGCTGGAAATTGTTGTTTTCTAGAAGGAAAAATGCTGACTTTCTAGAAGAAAATTATTGCTTCCAAGCCCATTTTCCAGTCACAAAGTGGTGGGACATTCTCATGCCCAAGCTGCTGACTGGTCCCTTCACAGTCATGGCACAGAAGGTCTGTCTTTGCTACTCTCCAGTCAGCAAAATGAGAGTTCTGGTGCCTGGAAGAGAGGAACAGCTTCTGCTCTCCTTCAGCACAAAGGAACTTCATTTGCAGTTCATCCAGCTCCTAGCCATCTGCCCTGCAGCACCATGCATTCGCTTTGGGGTATACAAGACTGGAGGTCAGAAAAAAGGCCCCACAGTGCAGCCTGCCTTAGTATACCTTATACCTTACCAGGCCCAGCTTAAAACTTTATG
Organism: Hylia prasina; assembly: GCA_013397195.1. Taxonomy (NCBI): domain Eukaryota; kingdom Metazoa; phylum Chordata; class Aves; order Passeriformes; family Sylviidae; genus Hylia; species Hylia prasina. The sequence continues at coordinate 364,391 of VYXD01005113.1, forward strand.
TGATGCAAAAGAAGGAGAGAAACACAACACTGATAGTGAGGGAGACATTAAAGCCACATCTGTTTCTGTGCAGCCCTAGGGGACACACACAAAGGAGTCCCATTACACCTCTCTTTATGCTGGTGCAAACCTGGAGTAGGTCAGTTAACCTTATAAATTTGATCTGGTTTAGCATGACCAGGAGAGAATATATCTATGGCTATAAAATTCAGAAAAGATTAATTAAGAAGGGAGATTTCCACTGGCAAGATTCCTGGGTAACTCCTGCCAATGAGACGAACTGTGTGAGTTTCCAAAAAAAAACCCCAACTCTCTTGAAAAGAAATCTGATGAAAAGGGCTCAATAACCCACTTATTTCGTCAAACAAGGATTTATACAACGAGCATAAATGCAGTGCTTAATCAGCTACATTAGGTACCAGCCTACATCATAAATGTCAGCACAGAACATCCACTGAAGTGGGACCCACGTTTTCCACAAAAAGAAATTAATTTATTTTATTCAAGTCACAGGCGATGTCAATCCTGCAGCAAAATTAGGGCTTCTGCCCACTATGGGATGTTTAACAGGCAATGCCTTTGTCCCACTATAGCACTGTTGCATTTTTTCCCCAACCTGGAAATGAAACCTGAGATAATTTTAGTAAGAAGGTAATACAATGAACATAAATAGTCCATGGGAAACATCAGTAGAGAAGATATGGAGGAGATTGATGGGAGAAGAAAGTAATTATGCCTTTCGCTATTTTTAATGATCTCTTCCACTCCTTTCTAAATTACTCAGTCCCTTGTAACTCCATATAAATGCTTACAGAATTAATTACAAAGGTAAATATACAGCTGCAGTTACAGATCACAAGACAGTTCTGCTGCAAAATCCTTCTGTTGGTTTGCTTCCATTATATTGAATCGCTGATGAGATTTAATTATTGTGTCAGGCAGATGTAGAGGCAGCAGAGCAACAGCTGCTTGCTCTATCATTGCTGGCCCACAGTATCTGGGTTGTAATTTGTTCGCTGAGGCCAAGGAAAACTCAGATCCCTGGACACTGCAAGTGTCAGTGGATGAAGTGTACATGCCAGGGTGTGAGTGGGACTTTGTGCACCACTGGGCAAGTTCCCTAGGTACAGTGATAGTTTACCCATGAAATCAAAGCTTCACCAACCTGGCTGCCTTGCAGATGTCATCTGCTCCTAAGGTGACCTGTTCTCAAAGTACAAGGCATAAGAAGCTGTACTAATGAGACTTTCCCTTCTTTAGTCTGTACCTGAAATCTTTCTCCATGCCATGCCATGAAATAGCCACTTCTTGGTGCATTCAGTGTAAACCAGTGCACTGTCATCCACAGCTCTGTTTGCATTGACAAAGATTTCTCATTCTTAATTCTTTACTGCATCCATAATATGCAGCAATATGACAAACACATTTATCAGAGTACCCTAGCTACAAGGAAGAAGACCCATGCCAGGTTCCAGAATCCATGAGCAAGTTTGTTTGCAGATATTAACAAATGTAGTTCTGTCAGTGGAAGATCCAGTTCGAGTTAATTCTGCGTTGGGACAATTCAACTGACACAGTTTGTCCCACCACTAAGCACAGTAAGTCTTAATGCTGATGTTGTTACAGGGTAGAATCCTCAGACTGACTGTTCAATAGTTCATTAGACCTGGAATCTTCAAAAATATTCTCACAAACTCAAACTGGAACTTAGAAATCCACAACTGACACAGTTGTGAGGACCATCAGTCTTCTTAGCAACACCTAAAACTTTTGTTTTACTGCTGTCAATTGGAATTGGTTTTGAAAGCTACTTCAAGCTGAAGCTATTCTTTCATTACCAGGCCAGCGGCAACATATCTCTTCTGTATTATGTCTTTCTGCCCATGAACTGGTGGGAAATGTGTTTCCAATTGTGCCTTGTCTCTGTTCCTGCCACAGCCCAGGGAGCAGATACCTTATGGTCACTGTCACTGGTTTCCTATGATGACCACACTGCCAGTTAGCCACTAATATTTTTCCTAACCTGATTCTTCAACCAATCCAGCTTTTGATTCAGAGCAGTTCACTGACTCTGCCTTGACTTCAATAGCAAAGAATATTAATGCAATTGAAATAACACTTCAACCTCATCCCATTTCTCAAAGTGCCTGGCTTTTAGATACACTGGAAGAAGCTGTAAAATAATATTCCTTTACACAGCTCATCCTCCAGAAAGAATTAATGCAAAATGGATTTATTAACAAGCTCTCATTTGCTCTGCTTGGAGCTTTCTGAAGAGGAGGATACTCAGACCAACCATAGCAGATCCTACCATCAGGAAAATCTGTGGAGGGACAGTTACCTTGGGACAGAACTTCAGAGAAAGAGAAATATTTTGTTTTCATCTGCTGCTTCTCTCCTACCCTGCTTACTGGGTTTAAAGGTATTCGTGTTCAGTGAACTTTTGTCTTCAATGCCCAGCTTCTCTGTTTTGTTTGATCACACAGCAAGGTCAGAATCTTGTATTTTAGACTTCCTTTGTTGTCATGGGAATGACTTAGCTATAGCAAACATAGTATTATGATGCCTCTGCAGGACTGCAAATGAGGCCCACAGGAGCTGTGAGAGTTTGGTGTTTTCAGCGAATTTGCAATGATAAACCCTTAATAAATGAGGGCCTCAACCTGCAAACACTGAAATCCACAGGAGATTTATCATTAATTTCAGTGTCTGCAGCAGGATTATGCACAGGAACAACTAAATAAAGTCAGGATCAGGAACTATTTGTCTGTGGAGGTCAGCAGGTATCTTACAAACAGATTCATTAGTCATATGCCCAAGTTGTTGTGACATGAAACCTACATTAGTTCCATTGTTTTGTACTTGCTGGAACAACTGGTGATTGGAACAATTGGTGATTTTTATTTATTTTTTTATTTTATTTTATTTTATTTGTGATAGTAGTATGAGAGGTGTTAAAGGATTGTGCTGGTTTTGTACTAATTGATTTTTAGTGAGCAGGGAAGAAGCCAGTCATGGAAGTGAATTTCTAAAAGAAGCTGCTAACAGTTTCCTCTGTGCCTGACAAAACCAATCAGTGACTAGTTCTGAACACTGACATCTTGCTAAACCACTAGAAAGCTAAACACGCCTCTGTTATCACACATGTCAAAAACGAACAAACCCCAGGAAAAGTTCTCTTATTCTCTGGCCTGGGAACAGCTAACAGGCCTGGTGCGGTCCCCTCCATGTGGCTGGGCCGGATGGGCTCTTC
>VYXD01005113.1:367929-418685 GCA_013397195.1 Hylia prasina
AGAAACCATCATGACCTTCTGCAGGCCCGAGCGAGATGTTAACTCTTTCATTGCATAGATGAAACTTGCAGAACACTGATCCTCTGTCGAGTGAGAGAAAAGGACAGAGTGAAGACACGTAGAGAAACAACATGAAGACAGCAAGATCAGTAAAAAAAAAGTCATGTCCCAGTCGGACCAGGCCCCAGCGGCTGTTAACATCCTGCGGCAGGGCCGGTTCCCCCCGGCCTCCAGCGCGGGCCTGGCCGGGCCAATTCCCCGCGGCCTCCAGCACGGGGCTGGGCGGGCTGGGTCCCCGAGATCCCTGCACAGCCCCAGCACGACCTGAATCCATCACCGTGACTGCTCTGGCCACAGCCGGGCAGAAACCATCATGACCTTCTGCAGGCCCGAGCGAGATGTTAACTCTTTCATTGCATAGATGAAACTTGCAGAACACTGATCCTCTGTCGAGTGAGAGAAAAGGACAGAGTGAAGACACGTAGAGAAACAACATGAAGACAGCAAGATCAGTAAAAAAAAAGTCAAGTCCCAGATGGGAGGAGAATGAGGAGATGCCTTAGTCTTAGCCTGAAATTCTTTTATACGGCCATGGTGATGGGCTGTGATACACTAAAAATATCCCTTTCATTCATGGAAACAGTATGGGGAGATGGAGTGTTCAAATTGCACATATAAGCAAAGGCACTCATGCTGAAGCAAGTAAATGTTGAAGTAGCTGTGATCTCATGAGAAGCTTGAACAGAGAGAGGAAGGTGAGAGTGATGAAGACCCTTTGCCCCCAAGGAAGAAGAAGAAGACCTCTGTTCCCCATTGATGATGATCTCAGAGGTGGATGAAGAGAACCTCTGTGTTTGAACAGCTCATCCTTAAAACTAGTACCCCATGAGTCTGACATAGCCCACGAACACAGCTGTGGGAAGGCTGCGTGAGATGGGAGCGGACCTCACAAATGCAGATTTCCGGGTGGCTGCTATTCGTGAAATTGAAGCCACAAGAGAACTAGTTTTTGTGAGGTCTCCATAACATAGCAAAAGAGACTCCTCTCCCTAAGTGAACTGATGAAAGACTATTTTAGAAGTAGTAACCTAAGTCCTAAGTTTTGTTTCAGTACATTGTCAGTGGGAAAGAAAAGAAGCTTGTGGGGGGAGAAGTGTTCTGAAGGTTTTATTCCGATTCTTATTATTTTTCTCCTTTCTTTCAGTTCTGTTTAAATAAAGTTTTCTTTATACCCTTTAAAGTTTTGAGCCTGCTTTGCTCTTCTCCTAATCCTACCTCACAGCAGAAAAGGAGGGATTCTAGTGGGTGCCCTGGTATTTGGCCAGTGCTCAACCCACCACATTATTTGGTGCATTGGCCGGGAAACTCAAATTGGCAAACCAAAGCCACTACACTAAATTGGTATTTCCACCTGGTTTTGACCTGAAACTGCCACAAGGATCTTCAAAAAAATTGAAGGAGACACAGTAAATTTTAATAGGAAAGATGATACATGTAGAAAAAGCATGGAAAATTTGAGGCACTGAGTATGAAAAAATAGCACTTCAATTTTAGTACGTCAAGATTTTTTTTAGATCTGTGATGTGAAAAAGAGATGGTTTCAGGATGTGGTGACCTGCGACCATGAAGCCAAGAGGAAATTCAGGAGGCCAAGGTTCAAATCTCTGCTCTACTGGACTCAAAGTGATCAGGGTCCTGGAGTTAGGACACTTCTAACCCTTTAGCACATCATTCGTGGTTAGAAAAGGACAGCCTTTTCTAACACAGTTCCACCTTTGCAAGAGACAGTTTGAATATATCACTTCCATATGGATGGAAGGTTGATGATGAGAAAGATGAGAAGGTTGGAACCACAGCCCTTGCTACACAGTGGAATTTCCCTTTCCCAATCACTCCAGCTACTGGCATCAGTACAGCTACCACCCAGCACCCACAGTGCCTGCAGTGCATGTGTCAGATACAGCCTCCACTAAATATTCTGAAATCAAATCTTCCTCTGAGAAAAACTGGCAAAGCTCCAGTGAAGTCAACAGAATTTTAATTTCCACCATCTTAGAATAACAGCTGGAATAGCTGGGTATGGAGCCAAAGTGTCAGAGACATTTTTGAAACACACATGGAAAAGGAATAGGTTGGCATTTAAAAAGAAAATATACTTTTAAAGTTCAACATCAAGAATAAATGTCCTCTCCCTTCTTCCTCAAAATACAAGGACAAGCAAGGACTGTCAAGGGGTGGACTGCTGTGTTTTGTGTAATGCTAAATGCATCCTTGTTCCAAATGAACTGCACTGGCTGTGAACATTCACATTTGTACGTGATTCATCTTGGGGCATTTGAATGACAAGCGTCAGTTTAGATGTAGGGAGTCCTCAGAACTTAAATCTGTTTGCAGTTAGTAACTCCTTACCAAACGCACCGTGAAAAATCACTTGGATGGGAAACAGCAGAAAAGCACTTTAGAACTTGCTACATAATATTCCTGTGTAAGTTGCTGAAGTGTTTTACTAAAAATCAGTGCCCCCCCTGCTCCCAGTTTGCTATTGACCACATTCCATGATATAAGAAAACACACAGTTAATCTAGCTATTTGAGAGAGCAGAGCAATATAGCATCTTATACCAGCCTCATTAGTGGGGTTTTGCTGCTGCTTGTATGTCACCAGCGTGCCTGACAAAAATCATACCTGCACCACTGAGTCAGCGATCCAGCAGAGAAAAAATATTTAGTCTGGATTTATTCCTCTTACCTCAGAGTATTTCCTGAGAAATGTACTGCTGCCTGAAAACTCCTGCTCTACCTAGGGATAAAGAGACCAATGACTTAGTGTCCTACAGACACCACGCACAGACACCAGCAGCCATTCCACTTCATGTCAGGGCTGTACCCAGCCCAGTATCCTCTATTCTACAGCAGTTGGCACAGATGCATAGGTAGTAAGGCAAGCGTAAATGATTTCTCCTTAATATTCTCAGCCTCCAGCTACTTTCAGTTCAGGCATTTTCCTGAGCTTGATAGGACTTGTTCATCTGTTTTACATTCAGGGAATCTTTCTTCCAGATACTTGTTCAGTTTCCTGTTAAACTTACATAAACTACACAGAACTCTCAGTATTCTTTATCAAGGAGTTCAGCTGGCATGAAGAACACATCCTTTGTGTTAGCTTTGAACCTGGCTCCTAGTTCATCCTACAAGGAGAGATGGAGAGTCAACCATCATCGACACTCTCAGCACAATTCACGATGATGTGAAACCCTAAGTTAAATGCCTAGGCAGAATCAATCCAGGCCTACCTCCACAGTGGGGAGATCACAACATGTTGTTGCTTAAACTACAGCAACAGGGACAGAGGAAGAACTTAACAGGAAGAATAGATAGGCCTTGGAAAGGATCACCTACATGAGTAAGGATTCTGCCATTTCATTATTCTTCTGAAAATAAACAGAGCTGCCAGGAAGTCTGAAACAGCTTGCCATACATTCTTTTCATCCTAGACAGGAGTATGCCTGGATAGGAGTACTAAGCACCACCACTTGTTTTGGTGAAGCAGCTGCCTTATCAGTGGCATCTTTCCTCTGAGAAGCCCTGTGTTTCTGCCACTTAAGATCCCACTGGGTACTTACTCAGCTGTCACTCACAGAGGCAGGTTATAGACAACAAGCAGAGATCAGTTCCAGGGGGATCACAGGCTGCTCTCTCAAACCAAAGCAAATTGGTTTTTTTACCTCAGTGTGAGACAGTTTGGAGCTGGGCTTCTCATCAGTTCTCAGCTCAGAGCCATGAGTGTCCCTCTCCAAGATAAACAACACATTGCAAACCACAGCTGGCCTTTTCAAGAGGGAAATAATTTAGGGGAGTTGGATACTACTATCACACAGAACTGAGCATCCAACATGCTCTTGGGCAAAGCATAATCCCATAAACCACAGCAGGAACTAAGACCAGGCTCTGCTGATTAGAGGTTACGTGGCCTCTGCAAAAGGACAGTGAGACACAGAGTTCAGAATTGTATTTTCCTGAAAGCAAACACTGCCCAGGGTAGGAAACCAGCAGTGAGGAATGAGTAAGGGAGGCCTGGGACCCCATTGATCCCTGTGCTTTTCATTCTCCTTTGCACAAAGAGCTATCAGAATGAACCAGAATGCTGAAGAGAGGTTAACTGCAGTCACACATGCAATTTTAGCTCTGACATTTTCCATCTCCAGATTGCTTGCCTTTGCAACGTTGATGTTCCTTTCAATTCTGAAGTGCATAAGCATATGAATGTAAATAGGTAAGTATACAAGCAAACTGAAGACGGTTTCCTGCCTTAGGGAAGATTCTGGAGTATCTCAACATGGCTGGGGGATAATCTAGAATCTTTGATCGAAGCTTCATTTAAAAGAAACAGAAAACAAGGAACAGCCAGCAGTTCATATCTGGGGTTTCAGCAGCCACATATGGTGGATATTTCAGAGTTACTGCTGCAAAGTCACTAAGAACGGAGCACTGTGCCATATGTGACTGTGACACAAACGGATTTATGAAGGTTAGCTTCTGTGTGCATATACAGCGTGACATGTTTCCATGAGAAGGAGATCACAGGACAAGAGTTACAGCCTGATCTGTTAAAGTAGCACTGATTTCTATAATTCTCCAGACCTAAGCAAGCAGAAAAAGACCTCAGTCTTCTATATTCAGGAAGGCAGGCAAGTAAAGCAACTTTTCCCAATTTCCAACTTCCACTCATCCTTGCAAATTGAAATAAACTAATTAAAATAAGCATAGAAATGATAAAAACTGAAAGAAAGACAAAATGTTCTGGAACTTGTAGAAGAAGTTACTGACATCAAAAGCTGGTTTATCCTATCAAGAGTGTATGTTTCCAGCTGCTTTGCCAGTGACTTCTCTCAAGTCAAGATCAAACTTCTTTTAGCAGTCACATAATTTGAATATATTTGCATTTTATTTAAATACTTAAAAATGTGATGGCTTACTTTTAAATAAATAATAGGTATAAAAATTAGAGGTAATGATTAGAAGAGTTTTTCTTACAGTGCCTTTTACAGTTGTGTTAAAAACTCTTTTTCAGGTATATACTGAAAATTGGTTGCATTCTGCTATTGCTCAACAAATCTCTCTCCCTCTTCCTATCAGTTAAGACATAAAATTATATCTGCTGAGAAAATCATTCTAAGCTATCTCCTTGGTAAAAATCAGTTCCTTGGTGAAATACACAATATCTCTTCACATAAATCAGGGAGCACCAACCACATTCCTAACTAACACCACATGAGCATGAAAAGAAAGTAAGAACCAGGAGTCTTGAGAAGCAGGATGTCACCTCCTTGCACCAGCAGAGAGCACTGGCAAGGCACAGGTGCGACAGGACCAGATAAACAGCAAACAAAGAGCCCTAGATATCTAACATTTGAAGACACTGGAAAACAACATGAAACCTACAGAAGTAAGAGCACACAGGCAGGGAGTCTCACAGGTGCAGCAATGTGAAGGGAAGCTCATGAGCCTGCTGGAAAAGAAAGGAGTTGCTGCTGCCTGGCTCAGCACACTTAACAGTGGGTCTGAGCTAGGAATGGGCCATCAAGACTTTTCTGGAGGTGGGGTTTTTGGGATTTTTATTTGACTAAGTTTCCTTTCTGAGCAAACATCACTGTAGGGAGAAAATAAGTCTATGTGCTAATTTTTAATGCTAAGATGTGCCCTTCACCCTTTGTTTGGGTAATGGTATAATTCCTAAAACAGGTAAACACAGGCTTATAGGCAGAGTGATGAAAAAAAAAACAACTGAGAGATCTGATCTTTATCCATAAAAGAGGTATTGAAAACTGAGGAAAATATACCTTTTAATAAGTCTTTCTAATTTTACTAAGACTGTAATTGTACAGAAGATTTCAAGTGGGTAACACCTAGCAAGACTTGAGGAAAACAAATGGGTCACACACTTTCAATACAGAGGCACCACTACCACAGGCACTAGCACAGAATGCTCTGCTTTTCTGCCATGAGGAAGTCCCACTCTACCTGCACCTGGGAAGAGCAGACCACATTACTGTTTTCCTCCTGGCAAGCTGTGGCAGCTCTTGCTTTGCAGTTTCCTGAATGACTGCATTAATTTGATTGACTCCAGATCAATGGTGTCTCTAAATAACATTAAATTACATGTTCCTTCTGTCTGTATGTTACAGATTACTCTTAGCAGAATCTCAAAGGAAGCAATTAGCTGACCACTGATGTAATGAATTCTAATTATTTTGTTTGTACAAACAATAAAGCCAGATCGTTTGTTTAGCAAGGAAGTGTAATTACTTTGAGCACTTGAGAAAATAAATCAAACAGTGCTACCTAGACCTGTAAATAATGAGCCTTCGACTTCCTATTTGTGCTAAGAATGCTCATGGAATATTTTCAGGTAGCTGGGAGCCAACCTTTGAAAGTAACATTTATCATAGTTATTATTGACCACTTGCTTGATTATGTTCTTGAGTGTGCTAGGTACCTTGCAGAAATATCCATCTACATTGGCTGTCACTGGCACCTGCTAAAAATTCACTGCAGCCAGTGCAATTTCCTGCAACTGTTTTTTGTTAATCAACAAGAAGCTGCTCACATCACAATGATTAGGCTGTTCTGCTCCTAAGGGCACCAGTGGCAGGGGCATGTCCTCAGCAATGGACAAATTATCAGAAAAAAAAGCACATTACTATACATGGAGCAGGCTCTATTCTGCCCAACATTTGGCCATGTAGGCTAGAAATGGAATAAAATCAGCAGGCAATTGAATGAGAACAATTGCAGCTGGGTCTTCCCCTTCTCCATGTTGATCTGCTCCTGCTGCAAAACATTCACAGCTCAAACAGGAGAGACAAGAAGAGTCACTGGGGACCTTATGCTGCAAAAAGCAGAGATCAATCCAAAAATACCTCAACTTCTGCCACTTCTGCTGATTTTCACTTCTGTGACTCAAGAGCATCAGGGAGCTGACAAATTAGAGATAACCTGATCCTATTTTATGCAAACTCACTGGTTGTTGCAAGCATAGTGATGCAGCCATCTGCACTTCCTGCAGATACCAACTCCTGAGATCAGCCACCCTCTTCAAGGTAGTTAGCTTCCTTTACCATAACTTTGAAGATATTCATGCACACAAAAATATTTTGCTTAATCTTTCTTCTGTTTCTAGCCACATTTTAGGTGTTAACTCTGATTTTAAAGTGAACTGCATTGCCTGAAATTCTGCAGTTGGCCTGGTTTTCCTCTTCTCTTAGGCCAAACAGCAATACACCCAAAAGGGATCAACATTATTTTCTGGCTCTCGTAAGTGGTGCTCAAAAATCTCATGGCAACACTGTCTCACATCCTGATAAAACCTGATATAAATAAATAAAGACACTTCTGCTTCCAGCAGTTGGATTCTTGTTGTAGTGATACTATTTAAATACAGAATGAAAGCCCTGAGGTCAGCGAAATCTCACTGAAGTGAGCAGGGTATAAGTTACAGAAACATCTGTACTGGCTGAAGGGAAACTGCAAATCACTTGTTAGTGCAATGGGAGCCATTTCCCTCCTGCTTATGAGCTATTTCAGTTCTTCAGTCCCTTCTACCCTGAGCTGTTTCTCTTTGTGTTCAGTAGCTATTAAAAACTCAGAGTGGGTTTGCTTTTTTTTTTGTGCTCTTGCTGTAGGCCTAATTGACAAACGCTTGCTGGCTGCCATTATGTTAAGCCAGTATCTTTGAAAATTAACTGAAGACTTTAGTCAAATCTGGAGAATTTAAGGGTGAATAAATACCATGTACCCCAAGGCAGGTGAGGCAGATGAATTAAAAATGGCATCTAACTGTAGTGGAGACATGCTTATGCCTAAAGCTTTTGTTTTGTTTTTCCCTACAAACAACTTGACCCAATCAAACAACATGAAATCAGAGAATTCCTTGGTCAGTCTTCTGGAATATCCCTGTGAGCCTCTCCTGGAGAAAAGAAGCACTACCAAATGTTTGGCTGCTCTACACCAAGTACTAAAATATCATACTATTTTTCCAGCCTGAAAAATTCTGGTGACCTTACTGGATGAAACAATTAATGCTGAGCCAGACAGGCAAGAACAGAAAGTCTTTGGGGGTCTTCAGGAAGGCTGAACTGCAGCCAAAACTGTTGAGGAAAGTGTGAAAACTGCCTTAAAATTGGTCAGTACTTTGCTGGGTAAAAATATTGGAGCTGCTACTCCACATTTGAGTATTAGAGAAATATCTCATCAGAATGAGGAAAGTCTTGATTTCTGGCCATGCTTGAAGTGCACCGTACTGCACCCTTTAAATATTGGTCTCTTCTGCAGAGGTTTTGCAACAGGAGAAATCAAGGGTTTGATTTACCTTAAAATAACTACGGGATTATGATCCTGCAACACATAATTCATCCAATCTCCTTTGTGTTGGGGAAATAAACCTTTATTCTATTCCTTCTAAAAACAAATGGAAAGTGAGATGACAGTACAAAGTAGAACAGCGTCTATAAACAAAGTAAATTTTGACAGAAAAATTTGCTGACTTTATGAAAATGGGATAAGAAGTGCTGCTTGATTTAATAAGAAGCTGGTAGTATTTTGTTTTCTTTTAGCTTCTCCTTATCATCTCCTGTACTACTTCTGTTTCTTATGTCATCACTTCAAAAAGAAAATCCATCACAGGAGGAATTTTGCTGCTTAGAATAAGGATTTATTCTAATAGCATTAGACAAATCTCTTGACTTTCTCTGGCTTTCTGCATTAGAAAGAAGGTAGGTTGATTGATCCAAAGCATTTTTTTTCAGAATTGTCTAAAGAATTAGAAGTCCCATTTTCGAAATTATTTTAGGCACTTACCCACTAAATCCTTTAGAGAGATATTTTGGCTCCTCTTTAGTTTCTTTTGAAAAATGAATTAAATTCATACAGCATGTAGACATATAAAAACTGAGTTCCCCTCCTCTCCCAGGAGATGGATATTTAGCTTCTAGAGATACAGAAAGCCTAGTTCAAGAGTAAAAACGCTGTAATATTTTTCACTTTAAAAATCTGGAGAAAATCAACAAATTCTTTAAGAGTGGCTCTTAATAAGCAAATTGATTTCAGGAATCTCTACAAAAGTTTAAAATAATTTTCTGCAAAATGTCTGGTTAAACATTTTTTTAGCTTAAATAATAAGAAACTGTCTTGCCTTTCTGAATCTGTCTGGTTCCTCCAAAGATCCAGCACTCTGTTTAAAAAAAAAAAAAAAAAAAGGAAAAGAAAAAAAAGAAGCATGAAGTTAACAGAGTTAACAGAGTTAAGCATGAAGTTTACAGAGCAGCCTGTAAATGAGTATTCACCACACAGGGGATGTTTCTTTCAAACTCATGATCACCTGGACAGAGTGAACCAGCAGGAGATTTTTTTAATGGGCTTTTTAACAACATTAGGCAGAAAGATGACATGTTTTCAAGTTCTTGACTACTTGAATCAGATGGGCAGCTCTCCCAGCAATAGCTTTGACTTTACTGACACCTATTGACTATGTTAATGCTTACAGAAGGTTTTGGTTAACAAAGCATGAAACATTACAATCAATGGCAAACACAGAAATATGCTCTTCATTAATAAAAGTCAGGCTTACCTTCCATGCATTTTAAAGGATTCATGTTCTAAATAAACTTTGGATTTCAAAACAAGGTTTCCCAAGGCATAAAATTTTAAAATGCCTTGAGTTTTAGGTGTTCAGATACCTCTGAAAGCCATTGTATACTGAAAGTACCAAATGCAAATCTATAAACTGTAATCCTTTGATTACAGTATCTTGAAGCTGCTCAGATAATGTGAGTAGTTAAGCTAGAATAATATTAATTAATAATTATATATATTTATGCTAAGAACATGGGAATATCTTTAGCATGCCCTGGAATATCTTATATATGATGATGAATTCTGCCATCTTTAGCATGTCTTATATATAACAACCCAGTAACTTCTTTAATAATTTGGGTTTTGCATTAAAGTGCCTCCTCTTTATTTCATTCCAAATCATTAGCCTATAAAAACAGTTTCAAAAGGGACTAGGTCCTTCTGTGCAGTTACTTTGAATCAGTTCAGTCAGTGACTATTCTGCCTCACAGCAGGAGACAAATAATGAACAGTGAATATATTCTTACTGCAGGAACTGTAAAAAAAATAACTCTATGGAGAATGTTGTGTGGAGAAAGGGCAAAAAATAGAAATCCATGTGCCCAGAACCAGGCACATATCCAAAATATTCACACACAAACACCTCTCAGTCCCCTACTGCATGCCTCTTTGTCATTTATTATTCTGGTTTGAAACTTCCATCTCAAGAAATATTTTGAGCACAGCTTACACAGGGAAAAAGCACACAACTCTTAATTAAGCAGACACACATGTATACTGTTGAAATAAGACCAGCAATGTGAAGCAACCTGAAAGAGCAATGACAGTGCTCATCAGCTGTGGTCTGTGTGCTGTCACCTACCAGTGAAGCCATGGACTCTCTCAGCTTGGATTTGTAGAGCATCCATCGGTAACGCAGGTCCTCCAGGTCTTCAGAATTCCCAATGACAGGATGAAGATGAAGGAGGTCCTCAAAGAGATGCTGACCATGAGGCACTCGAGACTGCAGCTCCTAAAAGTCAAAAGTCAGCAGCAATTCAGGATTCAGGAAAGCCCCACTTTTTAAATTAGCATTCAAAAACCCAGTGATGCAATTGCACATTTATTTTTGTTATTGCTTTTTTGGCCTGAAATCATATGAAACTCACCTGCAGGACTCCTGTAGCCTTGGATATTTCTGTGTTTGGTTTCTCACAATCCAACAAATCTAACAAATTGCCATGGAATTTGGCTATACTCAACAGGAATAGTGAGACCAAATATTGATTTGACACTGATTTTAATCAGCTTCTTTTAATGAATAACTTTGCCATACCATACTGGAAATGTCCAGCTCAACAGCAAAATGCCAGGTGTTCCCTTCCCTTCTACTCTGGTTCTGGCAGACCTTTCTTAGTAGAAAGGATGAAATTTATCCTAAATTCCTGAGCTTCATCTACTCTAGAGTCTCATAAAGCAGAGTGCTTGAATTTTTTGTCTATTAGTTCTTGAGGATTTTGTGGGGTTTTTTAGGGGGTGGTGGGTTTTTGGTTGGTAGGCAGAGTGGTTTTGGATTTTATTGTTGTTGTTTGGGTTTTTTTAATTCTGAAAGAATTTACATTTATTGCAATATCTTTCTCCACTCACCCCCTGAAAACCAACCTCAAGTTTGCTCTGGTGTGCCTTAATTTCCTCTGCAGAAGATGGAGTCCCAGCAAGAATTTTGGTCAGTTTGGTGTTTTCTCCTCGTAGCCACTCTTCAAAGTCATGCAGAATCTTCAAGTGGCTGCTTGTACTTAGGCCTTCTCCCATCTTCTCCTAGGATACAGAACAGCAGGAACAAAAAAGCCCTTACTGTTGTGTCAGATGTTCCTTCTGAAGGCCTGATGGTGGAATCTTAACCTCCAACTTTGTAACCCACAATATCAAATGAAGGCAATGAAATTGTTCTTGTAAAGCTAACATGAAGGCAGACAGAGAGTCCCCATCTCACCTGCCTATGGTTGGGATCAACATCCAAAAGGTGGAAAGCAGGCTTAGCCATCCATCTGCTGTCCACAAATGCTCTTTTGTTCTTCTTGTCAGCCACTGGTCTGTTTAACTGCCATTCTTTCAGGAGGCTTGAAAGCAAAACCAGAGATATCAATGCAGTGGACATCCACATTTTGACTGGGGCTATGGGAGACAGCTCTGGGGAAACAGCACTACTGTTGTTATTTTGTTATTGATACTAATAACACTATCACTATTGAAGCTATTCCCAATCGGAGTGTCTCACAGCTGCACCAGGACTCTAGATTAACATTTCCAAGTATTTTGTTTCCTTTTATTCAGGGGACTGAAAGTATTAGCTTGGCAATATACCTTTCTTTTTGGCTACAGGAGGCAGCACAATCAAGCCTTCCTCGATTTTGTAATTTAATTTTTGTGCCTATTCTGACAGTATGTATGAATACAATCATACATGCAACACATCATTAAATATTAATACGGACTAGCAAATATGAGCAGCATTTCAACACTATGCAGTGGAGGCAAAATAAAATAAATTAAGTCTTTATTTCCCAGCTAAAAAGAAGATTTTTAGCTCTGCTTATACTTCTGCAGGTTTGCAAAAGGCACAAATCCCATTGCAGATGCACCCTCCTTGGAGGCATCTCCAAGGAGAAAAGGAAGATGAGACAGAACAGCACAAGTCACCCAGTCTATTCAAAATTTCCTCTCACACAGACTGGCAGTACAAGAGTGAGCCAGGTCAGAAGACACTGCCTACTCTGACACGAAGTAAAAGAAGATTCAAAGACATTGTGGTTCACAGAGTCTTAAAAAGTCTTCTTTTCTTAGAAGTAACGATTTTCAGTTTACAAACAATTAAATAAAATCCCATCTTGCTTCTAGCATTGGTATGGCTGTTCGCTTTCACAGCACAGAGCATAAAGCCTCAAGAGTGTCTGTTCTTACTGCAGTAAAGAGAACCCCATTGAAGGGACATAAGGGAGACCTACATGAACTCTTACCCAGTTGCCAAATCCTTCAGTGATTTCCATGACTCCTTCAGCTGATCCAGCTCTGCCTGGACATGGGCAGTCTCCTCTGGAGAAGAATTCTCCATGACCAACTGGCCATGAGCTTCCACAAGGTGCAGCTGGATCTCCTTATCTGGAAACTCAGCTAGCAATCTCTGAAATGCAAAGCCCTGACAATTACTCCTAGGTGTCCTGGGTAAAGAAGAGGCTATGTCAGACTGAAGGCCATGTTCAATCCAGGACTGTGCTGGTTTTGTTGGCACTACCTAGAACACACCTAGTGGGAAAAAAATATGCTGTGGATGCCTCCAAAGAGACAACATAGGTCAGAGAGCTGATGGGAAAACTTTGAGGGTGCAAGCTGTCAACACACCTCCTTCTGTTGCCTTCCCATGAAAGATTTTGGTCTTCCATATGAAGGCAACAGCTGCCAGCTGAAGTATCCTATTAGAGTGAATTCAGCATGCAAAGTACTGCTACCCAGGGAAAAGCTGGCAGCTTTGGAACAGCTCAGTTCAACAAGGCCAGCTAAAATGGCAGGAATGTTCAATATATTGATGAGTGTTCAGAGAGTTCACCCTGACAGGCACAGACCACCTATCCTTGGATAATACTTTATCCATCTCAACACTACTTACTCATTTTCACTGCTCTTGTCTGTTACATGGCCCCACATCCCACAACATAGGGCAAAGCAGAGAGGCAACAGCAACCAACAGTTATTGAGGAGGAAACACACATCTTTTACTCTCCTGAACCAGGAAATCCTCACTAGAAACCCTCACTCTTAATGTCTGAATGCTGTAAAGTGAATAACTAACATCTTAAACTAAGATGCTTTTCTCACCTCCAGGTCTTCTAGCCTGCCCTCAGGGTTCTGCTCTCCATCAGCATCCTGGAAGGAGTCAATCTTCTCCCTGGTTACTGAGATCCACTGCTGGAGGTCAGATAGTTTGTCATTATACACCCAATGCTTCTGAACATGGTCTTCACTCTGCTGTATCATCATCTACAAATGATAAAAATATGTCAGCAATGAAAGGCAGACAAAGAGCACTTTCTTTACTGGTTCTAACACTATGATGGGCACAGAACTTCATAGGCAAAAAGGAAAAAAGCAGCTGTTAATGAGAGACAAAAAACCCTATCCTTTTAGTATCAGTGGTGTGGAACACACTTCCAAGCTCCTGCAGGCCTGAATTCAACCACACGGGGGGGTATTAAGAACTAGAATAGCTCCCTTCCTTCTCAGCTGAAGGGGGATAAAGAATATACATGTCTGGGGTTTTTGTACCCCAGTCAATATCAAATACATCTTACACTCCCTGAATCAGAAATGACTGTACAGACTTGTTTGACAAAAGTTCAGTTCAGTGATAAATGGCATGATTGAGAGCGAAACTAGAATTCCACAGTGCATGTTCAGGTAACAGTTCAACACACATAATTTTATAGTGAAGCTACATAGCTAAGGTAACTTTATGAGCTCTTCTTCTGAGATTGGTCTGGAGGTCATTTTATAGGTATGTTTGCAAGCTACAAAATGCCTCAGGATAGAGCAAGTATTTATGCAGTAGCAGCACTTTTCTCTCATTACCTTTTAGGTCACAAAGCCATAAAACCTCCAAACACTTTGGTACAAATGCCCTCTCCCATAATCTGTGAAGTGCAAGCACCACCATGATAATATAAGTTCTTTTGGTCAGAACTCTCAGGCCCACTCCAGAAACAGCTTATATAGACATGAAATATGTGTGGATGGCATCCTATCCCCAAGGGAAATCACATTATAGATAATCAGAAAATCCTGGAAGAGTTATCAAAGTCATAAGAATTCAGTGCCTTCTTCTCTCCTGAAATGAAAATATCTGTCGCTCAAAGCATGTAATGTCATATGCTCAAAGATTTTTTAAAACATTTTTTTTGAACAGAGCCAACTAACAACTCCAGAGGCAACTAAAAACTTCCTGATGTTACCTCCAGTGATCTCTTCAGGGCCTGAGAGTCAGATGAAAGTTGGTTCATTTCATGCCTGTGTGTGGTGTTTGACTGAACAAGCTTCTCTACTTCCTCCATGTGAACAGCAAGCTCTGCCAAGTCATCTTGGATCATCTGCAGAAGAAAAGACAGATTCCATGCTAGGTACAGCATGGACTTTCACAAAACATACACCAAAAGGTAGCTTCATTTGACAGCTTGAGGACAAAAAAAAACCCCAGCAACAACAACTGTCATTAAGAAAATGAACTGTTTTGATGCCTAGGAGTAAATGTTTCTGAAAAAATAGTTGGATGTCTTTTACATGATACCAGGAGATAACAAAGAAGATAAGTTGCTGAGAAGTGCCTAAGGAGCCATAGAAGAACTGCAAAGAATTGTGGTTATAACACCCCTGTGGTCACCAAGGATGAAGTGCCACAGTACTGCTGAAGTGTCATAGGTCACCATGGCAGTCACAACCCCTCTCCCTTCTCCTCCTGCTCTTCTCATGCCTCTCCCAGGCATGTAATCCCACTGCATGCTTTGACTAAGCTCTACTGCATGTTGGACCCTTTGCTGAACCAGTTCAAAACACTAACCAAAAAAAAAAATTATCATCTTTTTCTGTTAGGTTTTTTTTTTCTTATCTTGGACAGCTTAATCAGCCCATGGAGTAAATCCAGCCTGTGTCACAGCTAAGTGACAAGGTAAAGAGCAGAAAGAGGAGGATACCAAAGGAAGTGGAACAGTGGAAACTCTTTTTGAGGAAGTTAACCTGAACCCATGTATCTTGTGCAGTTTCACTGCCAATGGGAACTGTCAGGATACATTTTCTTTAGCAATTAAACTAGACTAAGAAGGTGTACCACCGACAGCTTCCAGCTGCTTCTTCCTTCCCTCCAGCTCAGTTTGCCAGTGCTTCATCTGCACTGCTTTAATTTCATTCACTCATGCTATAAACTAGACCAAATGAAATTATCTAACACACAATTGAGGGGAAAGGTACAATGCTAACAAAATATGAACAAACAGGAACCACAGTTAGCTGGGGATAACATGGCCAAACAATACTGTAATGTACCTGGAGTCTCTGGAGTTGTGTCTTTTTACCCAAGAGGTCAGGCTGCGGTTCCTTCTCCAGATCTAATTTGGCTTTGATGGCAGATAATTTCTTCTGCAATGGTGCAAAACCAGCATCAAAGTTCTTATGTTGCAATATCAAATTCTAGATGGAGAAATAAGAAAACAGGTCCAGAATTCAACATATACCCCCTGGCATTCTCTTTTGTCAATATCTGCTTCATATTCAGAACAAACACTGAGCTACAATATGCAACAGACCACAAATTTATTTGAATATTTGATCAACCTAGGATTAGTACTAAATTTATATGTTTAAAACTGGCTTAGTAAAGACTTGACCTTTGTCTTTACCACAGGCAAAGAGAGTATATGGATTTTGTAGTTCACCTGGAGTTTGCTCTTGCTTTGCAGCAGACTTTTGTGTAGAATTTCTCTTTCCTTTGATGCTTCAGCTACTTCTTGAAGGAAAGACTCTGCTCCTTCCTCACCAAGAACATTGTTTAGCAGATCTTTCTTTAGCTGTAATGTCATCAACTTTTCTTTGATCTGAGAGCTTTCAGCTAGAGCAGCCTGAAAGAGAAAAGTTCTTCCAGTGAGATCACACCAAAAAAAAAATCATATAACCATATTATTCTCACACAAGTCACACAACCAAAGCAGCATGACAGAGTCAGGTATAAACAGCGTGCTGGGCCAACAAGGAGTCACAGAAGGTACCTGGACAGTGCCCAGTTAAAGGAAAAATCTCCCTGATAATGTTAGAGGCACCAGGGCTGCATCCATTTTGTGAATAGAAAGAGAGGTAAGCTGTACTATGGAAAGAATAGTCTATGCAGAGGAGAGGCCTAAACAACCAACAGAAAGGACAGCTTGAATGCTCATCCTGAGGATAAATTCCACCCCTGTTGACAGACACATTTATTCTGGAGATCACAGGTATGACAAAGTAACAAACACACCTTGCTGGGCACATGCACTAATTGTACATTTTAATCCCACGTCTATATCACAACATAATTCTTTATCAGAGTCCACAAACTTCGCATCCAGGGAGATCTGGGCTAATGCTAGACAATATTATCATCATTGTTAAAGATATCTAGCACTTTAGGCAGCCTACTCAGCTGACAACTCCCGTTAACCACATGGAGGGCAGAAAATAAGACAACGTGCTACAGCTGGAGCTAAGTAAAGACCTCCATTCCTACTGTGGGTTTTTCTGCCACACTGGCAGGACCTTCCAGCTGCTGCTGCCTGGCAGCTGTATGCAGACTTGGTCAAAGCCACATTTCTGAACTTAGCAACAGCTTTGCTACCTCAATGTGAGCCAGTTCTGGCTCCGGAGTCTCCAGAAGCATCTGGACTGATGGCTTCCACTGTTCAAAACTTTGCAGGGGATTTTGGATGAGTCTCCTCAGCTGGGTTTCTGTATCAGCACTCATCTTAGAAGTCTTGCCTCTAACACTGTAAGGATAAAGTGACAATCGAGAGAAGGATTATGAAGAAATCTAATCCCAAACATTCTATTCTTCAAGGCATGAATTAACACAATACTCGGGTGTAAGCCATATACAACACAAACGCCTCAGTCTGTTTTTCTGCCTGAGCCTGGTGTTGCATACCAACAGCTGCTCTGTCAGTCAGAGACATCCCACAAAACTTTATTTAGATGCCGTAGGACACATTTGTCTTTTGTGCAACTGTGTATCAGGAACTACTCTGCTTTTCTAGCAGCCAGCAGTCTCCCCTTGCACGTGATCTTTCTTGACTGCTGTTACCAGTGTGATTTAACAGATCATATTATCAGAGCAGTCTCACTGACTGATGGGAGGAACAAGTCAAGAGTGTCTAGAATGTAACTGCAGTTACCTGTAAAAAACAAGGTTTTATTTCTTTAAAAAATTACATTAAAAAGTCTTTGATAACCTTACATTAACATAAAAAGTGAAAAATACTTTTTTATTTCAGATACAATTCTTTTAAATTTTGCAGAACCACTAGAATTTATACTAGTACACAGAGGTGATTCTGATAAAAGCTTTGTACTTATGTATATGTATCCACATACATACACAGCTCTATTATTGGAAAAAAAATTGAATCAGCAAACCTTCAATGAATATCCAGGCTTGTCTGAAAGAGGCTTATCCCGAACACAGCTGAGTGACAAGGCCCAGCAGTGACACACCCCATGCAGCTGCCTCCTGTTTTACTCAGCTTGCCTGACCTCACAGTTTGCAGAATCCTGCCTGATAGGGCAAAATGCAGCCCAAACTTTATATTCACAGGGGAACAGTATCTTGCAAACTCACAAGACAGGCAGGTGAGAGCAATGCCAATCAGGATCAATACTGCCTTTCTATAAAAGCAGAAACAATCTTACCTGTGTCACTGGGCTGTGACGGGGGCTAAACAAAGGCAAGTTTGCAGAGGCCAAAAGCTCTGCAAATAGAAACTTCTGACTTTACATGTCCTCTGCCATTCGCTCTGCTGCCCCTGCCAGGCTCAGTGAGAAGCTGCCAGACTTCCCAAAGAAGCTTTACAGAGAAGCTGGCAAAGAAACAGCTGCCATTTTCTACTCAGAGGCAAGCTCCTGCCTTCCTTGCTCCTCTTTCAACATTGCTTACTTGCTAGTTTTTAAACTGAAATCCTTTCCCACAATGACCTATAACCCTTCCAGCGGGACAGCACATTGTGCACAGAGGGAAATAAGCTGGGATACAGGAAAAGAACTGACCTTCTTTTTTCCCTTAAAAAAATGATCCTTTCTTCTAGTTTGCAAAATTTGCTGCAGCTTCTTTACTTCCTGATTCCAGGCAGCCTGGAAACGGAAATACTGAAGTCTGGGAGAGGCTAAACTTTCAGAGTTTCCAACCCAAGGCAAGTTGAAAACAGGAACATGCATATAAGCTGGCAGAAGAAGGGGAATAAACTCTGCCATATAATTGCTAAGGCTGGTGAGTCATCGCAACAAACTCAACAAGGGAGGGCCATAAATCTTCTGAACCGTTTACTACTACAGCTCCTGTCCTGATTTTCTAGTTGCTGGCATGAAAGGCAAGTAAAATACATAAATTATTATTATAAAATGCTAATTAGATCAAACTAGCTGCCAACAATCTAATTTTCTTCAAACCATACACAATATTAATGATGTAAGATCATTGCTTGAAAATGACCAGGAGCCTCCAGCTCCCAGCAAATGTCTAAAATTACAGCTTTACTGAAACACGGAGGCGGATGTAATTAGCAAAAGCTTTTTTTTCTACCCATCACCTACAATTGGATGGTGTATCACTCTTTTATAGGCCCCTGACAATCCCTGAGAGAAGATTCCCCCCACCTGCCCACCATAATCAGACTTCCCAGTACCTTTGATACTGGTGTATTGCAGAGACAACACTGTCAGCGTGTGGCTGCACATCTTGGGAAAACCGTAGCAGTTCCTTAAGCTGAGCCTTCAGCCTCTCAATCTTTGACTCTTCTGCAGCCAGAGCTGCTCTTGTTGCCTTAATTATAAAAATAATGAACAGATCACACCTTATATAGTGTCTGGCATATGACATGAAAAAGTAAGGCTCTGGGTATACACAAATCCCCTTCCAGTGGCTATTTTCCTGGTTATAAGGAATATGGTCTTTGCAAAGACAGAAAACATTCTCAGCAACAGTTTTTTTTCCAGCAGTCTCTCTCTCTCCTCCCCTCACACTGCCCAGCCTCTGCATCTGATCTGCAGGGTTCACTGTTTGAACAGAGTGAATCACAAACAGGCCCAGTTTCAGTCCACTGATTGCAGTATATAACATGAGCTGCATTTTTGGAGCAGTCTTAACAGCATCTGTTTCCCTGAAAAGATCTTTCTCAAAGACTCACATATAGAGAATGTTAATTCTAGGGTGACTCAGGGAAACAAAACAACTAAACCCCATGCAAATGTAGCTGGATTGAACCAGTCTAAATTTTTGGATCATTTTTGCATATACTTTTCCCAGTTAGTTCTGCATAGCTCTAGACATGCAAACAGCAGTGAAAGACATTTTAAGAACAGATAATAAATGCAAAACCAGCCCTCAAGAGGAAATGAGTAGTAGAGATTCTTATCTACTTAATGTGTGACAATTTTTTTGCACTCATTTTTGCAGCAGATTGGTTTTGGTGTAAATACTGGACTACTTACAATCTTGAGACTTCTTAGTACTGATGATGTGTCTGCTAGTGAAGGGAGAGAGGTACCTGTCTTACAGAGATGGAGGATATGATATAGCAGTGGTCGTACCATATACCTCAGAAATACGTGTACTTGTGCCCATGAATGCACTTGTGTATTTATACATACAGTGAGGCATTAATTTCCTGCTTCTTTTTAAGTAGAGCAAATTGTGTTGTTTGCTCTGTATTGTGCTCTTTATGGTCCCTTTGAACTCTAGGCACAAACTCCAGCACATCCTCCAACCCTGCTCCTTCTGTGCAGTGAAAGATGAAGGTTGGGGCAGCTGACTCCATTGCTGGCAGTCACATTTTCCTCAGTGTGTTTCACACACACTCAAACTCTTTCCTTATCGTCTCTAACCAATGGGACAGGCATCTGTTGGATGTGACTATGCGTGTTTAGCCTATGGCTAGACTTGATCCTCCAAAAAAAGGGTAACAACTTACATTGCATTTTCTCCATAGAGTTACAAACTCATCTTCAGTCTTTTCCCCTTCCCCAGGGTCCAGATCATTTTCTAGTCTCTGTAGATCTTTTCTCAGCTTTTGGATGTCTGCTTCTAATTGTCTGGCTTGGGACTCATAGGCACTTTCAGATTGTTGGATCTTGAGCAATCTCTCCTCCTCCTCACTACTCAGCAGTTTCAACTTCTCCAAGGCTTTTCGTAGCTCTTCAAGTTCATCCTTCAGTCTCACAGATCCAAGTGGGGAGGTATTCTGGATCACCTCTGCACACTGATTTTCAAGGTGCTTCCATTTCTTTCCACCACTCCTAATGTCTTTGGCAATTTCCTGCAAAAAGAAGTTCAATAAAGATTATCTGCAGGAATGGGAAACAAGGGAAAAAGCTGAAATCAGTAGGAAGAAAGACTACCTCTCCTGGTTGTATGTATTTTGATTTTCACTTCTCATTTCAAAATATGTCTTTTTTTCAAGTGACCAGAAGCCAGTGTTAGTCATCTGACTGCCTTCTGGGTAATACTAACTGCCATTGATTTTGAAAATATTGGTTTTCACTAATGCTTATCACCTGAGATCCCTGACAAGGAGAACAGGAGCTGCAGGCAATAGACATATACTAATAGTTGGATCTCAGAGACTTTAAGCGAAACACTAAAAGCATTGGCAGGAAAATACAGGATGTCATTCTCAAAACTGGTATTTTCATCACCAGCTCTAAACTCTCAAAAACTGTGAACCTTCAGGGTCTATTTGGATCATGTTTACCAAATCTGATTTATTTAAACAATATTCTCAAAGCATCACATAAATGTTGGAGATCAGGCTTTAAGAAATACAAACCAGACCAGTTTGTGACTCATACTGGAAGAACCATACACACAAACAGTTTCAGGACCTCATACAACTCATCTGCCCAAGCCCATGCTAAAATCACCATCTATTTTGTACATGTAATTCTTTTCTCAAGGACACCCTTGTATGGTTTGAGCTACACATTTGGGCATGAAAAACACAGAATCCTAATTCCTTGTTAGAGCTATATTGTTCAAGGACCTTCAGTGCCTTTAGCTTGTCCTCTGCTGAAGACTTGGTTGCTTCTCCAATGCAGCAGTTTAATCTCTCTGTGACACCGTTCAGCCACGATTGAAACTGGTTGACACTGGCGCTGTACTGCTCATGTTCCTTGGTTATCATTTCAAGCAGTTTCACTCTGTTCTGTAACAAGAGACATCAGAAGTGGTGAGGACTGTGCTTATCTGGCTCTTTTTCCTGTACATTGTAACCCACAATTTATAAACAAGACTCCCTTTTCAGGAGCCCTGATAACACTTGGCCTCCACAGGAATTCAAAATTTACCTCGAGAAACAGAACACAAAAGTACACAAAGGCTTGTTCCTGTCTGGATTTTGCTGTAGGCTCTCAATGTCAAAGTCTCTAAAAACACAAACTGCAAGGCCCTGCCAGGTGAATTTCTGGCTTTCTAAACCCTTCTACTCTCTCATTTGAAAAAGAGATGGAAGTTTGTTTCTGGTTTTCACTTGGAGACACATGCAGTTACTTTCCTTGTGTGGGTTAAAAATAAAGATGAGCACATCTTCCTTATCTCTCAAAATGAAAATGAAACAGAATGCACTAGAGGCTTGAAAATTGTTTTAAATCGTTCATGATTTAAACAGATTGCATGGAAAATGACCATCACATTCAATTGTGTAGTCCTGTACTTTGTACACTTAGCAGATCACAAACTATTCTGTGGTGGTATCACAGACTCTGGAAGCAAATTCAAGCCAATGGAAAGCAGGCTTTATTTTTCAAGTCACTGCCTGTGCACTGTATAACCAACAAACCCTGAATTTACAAAGGCTTGCACATCATGAGTTGCTGCCTGCTGATCCAGTCTGGCACTCCTCACAAGTCAGAATCATCTCTGCTTAGACTAGCCTTGTTTGCCAGCCCAAGTTCAGGACTTTTTGATTTTGACACAAATCACCTGATCTGTTGTTTCACAGTATAGTATAATATTCAACCTAAATATTATCTTCTGCAAAACCAGACTGATTTTTTTCTTGCCCTTCTCCAGTCAGCATGGAGAGCAATTGAGGCACACTGTGGTTTTATTAGATTAAAAAGAAATCATTCCTTGTGCAATCCATTTAGTGCTTGCAGCACCCTTGGAAGCACCCTTTTGCTCTCACAGACAATGGGCCAAATTTCATTTGGTGTAAAACAGGACACATCACTGGCCTCTGAGCAGCTGCCCTCCACAGCAAGCAGAGTGACAGCTGCTTGAGTGAGCAGAAAAGTGCCCTTTGCATTTCCCTTGTCCCTGTGAGGCTCTGGACAGGTCCTCACACCTCCCAGCCTGCCTGAGGTGGCAGTGAGCTATCTCCATTCTGTCAGCCTGTTCTCCAGGCAGGCCAACAGGATCCCTCATGTGCTGGGGGTGGCAGTCCCTCTGGGACTTGGCCCTTCACCCTTGGGACAGGTTATGCCCATGGTGTACTACAGAGCCACCTCCCTGCAAGTGGAACACCACCTGTCTGTTTTTCACACTGCCACTTCTGTCTCTGCTGACTTTTGCAAATACTGAGTGACTCCCCTCCAGTTAGATGACTTGCTGTGGGACAAAAGGAGGACAGCTAAGGGACAGTTGTTTCCCATGGAGGACGAAATGCTGCCCAGTTATTAGAGCATGACCTTTAATAGCACCAGCCATACACAGGTCTGGATGAAACCAAAAGGTAGAATTATGACTGCAGAGTTCTGTGGCCAAGATGTATCCAGTAGAACATTTCACTTGCTAAATCCCCCTGCGTCAATTCTCAAATCTGCAGAGGCTAAACACAGAAAGCTCCTGTAGCCCTTCCTGATGCTTTTAGGTACCCTTGGGGTACCTTAGCAAACTATTGTAAGTATCTAAGTTTCAGTTAACAGAGACAACATGGACTAAAATTAATTTGATGTGCTCAGAAGTATTTAACATATTTCCTAAATATCAACATCCTGTATATCATAACTTTTTTTACCATCTTCAATCATCATTTATGCTAAAACACACAACCATTTCCCTCTGCATATTTTTAATTTTCTGGGCAAGGGAAAGGATGTAGGAAATGGCTGCCACATCTAAAAATATTCCAGTTGATATAATTAAAAGATATGCTTTTAAAATTTGGGAATGTTAAAGACACACTAAGAAAAGACACATGTTACCACTAAGAAAAAAAACCCTCCCACCATTTGCTCATACCAGAGAAGCAACCACAGGCAAACCATTTAAGAAACACTGTCCAAGAGCCTGCCTTCTGATAGAGCTGGACAACTGCACAGGGTCTAAAAATGCTCTTCAAACACCAGTGTAATCTACAAACACCAGCGAGCCTCCTCTGCTCAGGCATTCAGCTGGCATCTGCAAATCACATTTCGCCTGGCCTCTCATCATGTGAGGGGCCAGAGCAATCCCCTTACAACTCCTGTGTCTCTTTCATTCATTCCTCCTGCCCGCTGGAAGAGGTGGCAGGGTTTCTCTAACAAGTGTTATACTTTCCAACACAATTCCCAAGGTGCCCGTAACCTTGGCATAAGATAATAAATCCCTCATTTACTTCAGCTGCAAAATCCAAGGTTTTCCAACTCCCTTCTTTGTTCCATACCTCCTGAAAGAGGGATTTCTTAGCTGGATTCTCTCACTCCATCCTTCAATGAAATGTGGTACTTATAACCAATGCCAAAGAAAAGCTTTTTCTAGTGTCTCAGTTGGCTGGAAACATAAAGACATATTTTGTCTAAATAGTATGAGCCACTTCCTGATCCCATTTACACCAGCACATATCCAAGTCAGTTAGAGGAATCACACTATGTAAAATCAGTCTCAGAGAGGTCACATTCTGGCTTTGAGTATTCAAATTACTTGTTTGAAAGAACAGCTTTATTAAAATAACTAATGACTGGCTTCAAAACCAAAGACAATTTTGGTGAGGAGGGAGTGAATGACAATTTTAAATTGCAATCTAGACAGACAACACCTCAATTCCCAGGAACCTTCTTATTTATATATCCAGATGCCTTGTAATCAAATTATCTACCTTTAAAAATAAATTATCAGTGTTGAGGCTCAAGTCTGCTGGTGGCTTCTGTGTGGCAGCTGCAGTGTATTTCCAAATATACTCTAGATTTTGGAGAGACATTAGCAGTAGTTGTATATTTATGGCTAGAAAAGTACCTGGACTACATGCTCACAAAAGATGCCAGCTTAGGGGCTTTTTTGTCACTTTTGGGGCTTGGGGTATTTTACTTCAAGAGAAAATGTATCTATGGAGCAAGCAGGGCAATGGAACAAGCATCCCAATGTTGTTGCTCTTCCAGTGTGATCTTAAGTTAACTTTGTACAAAGACATCCAGGGAGGGAAAGCATCCATCACTGTCACGCTCCAGTTCTGGACTGGTGTGTAGGTGTGGGAATTAATAGAAGGCAGCATTATAACAGAGGCAAACAGCAGAACCAATGTAATGCAAATGGTTCCTATTTGCACCAGGTAATTCCAGCCTATCAAATTCCTGGAAGTCACTAGGAGCAAAAACTAGGTTTTAATTTCTATATGTTTGGTATAGATGTGCACATATATATATTTAAAATATCCCTTTGAGTATTTCTATTGATTTGGTTAGTAAGAAATTGAATTCTTCTGCCCATCCACAGATGTCTGCCCCTTGGCCATACCACATGGTCTAATACTGTCTTTGAGTTTTACGAGTGAAAAGTACAAGCATTTTCTGAAATCTTTACTCAGAAATGGGTGAAAGGAAATCACTGGTACTGAAAGATGAAGCAAGATGTCTTACACCAGCCTGTCTAACAACTGTTCAAGCTGGAAGATTAGTATTGGGCAAGAATTAGTATCTGTGTGCATGAAAATCTTTCAGACAGTGGAACTGGCCACTGAGCAAAGTGTTGGGCCACAGCTGACTCCCACCTCTGTGTTTCCCACTTCTGCAGGCAGGGAGGGCAGCTCTGGGTCTCAACTAATGCTGCTTCCTCCAGCAAGGCTGTGTCCATGTAATATACCCTGGCTCCTGGAATGGGTACTCTGCCTCTGGCTATACATGAACCACTAATGTGCTGAAAGATGAGGCACAGTTCAAACTTTATACAGAGATGACCTAAAGCAATATTCATTAGGTCACAGCAAGGAGCCTGCAGCTACTTTACAGCAACGCTCTAAAAAGCACCATGTAAGAGCATCCCAATTAACATCACTCCAGGACAACAGCTCATCTTGGGACTTGACAATTGTTTCAAATAGTCCACTGACTGAAAGTACAGGGGTCCTCAGCTCTGCTGCTTTTTGCAGTCCTACCAGGTAAGCCCCATCACTCAAGCAGCAAGTAGCAAACAACACCATAGATTGGAGGAATTTGAACACCTCCCACTCTTTATAAGTGTACCTGAGCTTCTTGTTTGATTCCTTCATACTCCACCCTCATTTTCTTCTGAGCATCCTCATCAACGCTGGGGTCACCTATCCTGCTGAACAACGAAGCAGCTTCCTCCAGCAGCCTTTCCAGCAGGACTGACTGATTTAGGACATCATTCTGCAAAACCTGAGCATGGCTCAGCTGCCACTGCTTCTCCTTTAAGCCAAGCTGCAACTCAATGTCAGGCTCCAAGGTCACCCTCATGTTGTGAATCCATGTGTAAAACTCATCCTGGGCTTTCAGGTACTCGCTCCAGTGCAGCCAGACCCACTCAATACGGCTGTTGGGGAGAGCAGGAAACAGGAGTTAGATGAAACCATGAAGGGAAAAGTGGAGACCAACATCATCAAAAGGCCTTCAAAGCAGTGCACAGGGTTCTCAGCAATTTTAACTTGCTCTGACTTCACAGGGTTTGGATTCACATCCCAGGTCCTCTCTGCTTTGGGAAGGAAATATTCTGTATTTCCCATGCCTGACCAAATTCATCATTCCAGACCATGAGGTGGGTGGACCAGGTTGTGAAGGCAGAGCACTGAAGTCTCACAGATCCTCTCTCCCTACACAGTACCCAAAATACTCATGGGATTGGGATTAGCAGGTTACTGCTATCTACAATCCAGGCAGCAGAGAGAAGCAGGATGCACTTTATGAAAGCACTGGAGGAAACAGCTGCCTCAACACACCCAAGGGTATGTTTGTCTTACCTGTGACAATGAGTAATGTATATGGCTGTCTCTTCCCACAAGGCTTTAATGTCCTTCAGTTTAGAGAGTACCTCATGCTTCTTATCCTCACTGATGCTGCGAAGAGCAGCATCTGCCTTCACAAGAATCAAGTCCATTTTCAAGCTGCCTTCTGGTTCCAGTGCACGTATTTTCTATGAGAAACACAAATGATACTGAAAGCATGGAAAGAAAACAAGCATAACTGATGAAATGTAAATTTGCTTTTTACCCAGGAATCATGAACTCATAGAATCATTTAGGTTGGAAAAGACCCTCACGATCATTGAGTCCAAGACACTACCTTGGGATGGAAACGTTTCTATACAGCACAGACAATTAACCCTTCCCACCTAACTCTCTGCTGCAGTTTCTCCTGGAAGGGAAATATGAATGTTTTTTCAGACATGTTTATTCTTAAACATCCTAAAGGACTGAATTTAACTGAAAACCACACAGCAGTTGAAAAACATTTAAGTTAACTACGAAAAAACAGACCATCCTCTATGAAATGCCTGTGGCTGTGTTTCCATTGCTGCTATAAGGTTACAGCACTGTGTTGCCACAGGCCAGCTGTTCTCCCCCACCTGCCAAAGTGCAGAGGCAACCTCCACAGGCCACACTGCAACCTCTCAATTTAAGCTGCACTATAAGAAATCATGAAGCATATTAAAAAGGCTTCCTAGTGCAAATAAAAGTTGGCTTAGAAAAGAAGCCAAGAGAAATTAACTAGTGGAATTTTCTGCCTACTACCAACTTTTGCTTTGACCCTAAATTGCTAAGTTATGAATTGGTGAAAATGTGTATCTTACACAAATAGGAATGGCAGGAACTGAAAAAGGAGTAATCTAATTTTAAGTATCCAGAGATGGAAAAATCAGCACAAGTTCTGTACAATTTAACAGATTAATTATCCCCCAATTCAGATGTCAGCTTTCAACATTTCTTTATCCAAAGTTCTGATACTACCAAATTAGCCTTTCTTGCTGCTCTTCCATAAATTCCTGGCAAACTGCAGGCTTTCCAGTTTGAAGAAAATGACTTCTACAATGAAAACACCAAGATTTTCAAGATCAGTGACTACTTTTGCTAAAATTATGCCTATGGGATTTGATCATGTCAGTTATTGCAAAGGTGAGACAAGTGAAAAAGCCCTTTGGATCTCCAGTCCTACATTCTGGGAAAAGCAAAGCCTGTTCTTTTGGCATGTAGGCAGCACAACTGCATGTGATGTATAAACAGTTTTTATTTACTAAGAAAGGTGTGATTAATAGAATCCAGGGAAGCGGGGCAAAGGGCAGGGCAAAGCAAGATAATACAAGGAACAGCTATTATCCAACAGGTAAAGTAGTATTCTAAAAGTATTTCCAAAGAGTAAAGCTGTATTCTAAGCCTGATATTTTTCCAGCAATTAGGAGCAAACAACAGCTGGAGAGAAAGCAGTGGTTGTACAGTCATTTTGCTTTTTCAAATCTGTTTTTTACATGATCTGTCTCATTGGATGACATTTTCATTAACAAATTAACAGAAAATAAACCACAGGAAGGAAGCATGAGAAAAATCTGGCAAGCCAGGTGCAAAAAAGGAACTGAAAACTGATCGCTGGATTTCAAAACAGCCAATAGGTGAAGCAGTGAGCACATCATGAGGACATCTGAGCTGGAGACAGAAGCCAGGCCCAGAAAGGAGGCAGGATGAAGGAGCAGGAGGTGGTTAAGGTACACACAGGAAGAAAGAACTTGTTAATCTTTAGAATGATGAATCTCCAAAGTCTGAGTTCAAAGAAACTCCTAACATGACTTTTTGCATGTTACAGACCTTCTCTAAAGCACACAGGAGTAAACAGGCTTCAGCAGTTCAGGCCATATCACATCACCACAAATCTCTAGACCTTATAACTTGTTATCTGCCATGAATGTTCCCCCTTTGCCAAAGGGGGAACATTCTATTCTATTCTACTCAAGCTCCTGTGTTTCTTGTGTGTTTCTTGAGACTGTACACATCATAGTTTCCCAGACAAAAGAAAAGGGCAAAAATAATTTATGGTCAGAAAAATAAAACTATAGACCAAGATAAAATGCATCAGATTTTTACGACTGACATGAAAGACTAGCCACCATCCATCACTCCATGAACAGTCTCTGTATTATGCTAGAGGCAAGATCCATCCTCCAATAAACCACAGTCAAGGAAAAAGGCTGGAGACATCATTGTAATCTACCTAATCGACCATGTAAGCCTTCAATGCTTTTTGTTAAACTTCAGAAGAGGCAGGCCAAATATAAGTAGACAGACAAAGGGAGAGACTTTGGGGTAAATAACAATGGGAAAGATCTTGCCATTTAAATTAAAGAACAGATTACTTGGAATTAAAGGTAATAAAAGTATAAAAATAGTTTCAATGTTACTCATAGAAATATCACCACTCCCTCCAATCAGGAATGGTACAAATGGGACAAACAGGAGTGTTTCCTTCTCTGAGATTACAAGACCTAGATAACATCTAATGAAACTGAAGTTAATGAATGTGAAATCACTGTAAGAGAGCAGGCACAATCTGCAACAGGATCTCTGTGAGAAGAGTTATACAACAGATTAAGTAAAAGCAGGAAAAAATGAGAACTTTTACCTTTTCATTAAACAGATTATAAAGGGGATCTGTAAAACCTGTTATTGTCAGGGCTATGGAAAAGGACAAAGGAATTACTCTAAAACAGGCCATTACCAGGACACTGCAATCCTTTTCTATCAGTGCCAGAGTCCTGGAGGGGATGGAACCCTAACGTGATCTGATTCTCTTATACTATATGCTGATCGTCTGCAAATTACTATGGTAATTGCAAACAGCAATCAAATTGTTCCAGGCTTGAGGACAGCGTAAACATTTTAACCTGCCAAACCTGCTGCTAGTGTTCCAAATCAATCTGAAAAGCTTGGGAGCCCGTGAGAGCAAATTGCCATCCTCTTTTTCCACATCCGTAAACAATTTGCAAAGAGAAAATTTAAAAAGAATACTGATGTGCACCTATCCACACAGGCCCAATACGCCAACAAGCAGGGGCAGCTGACAGTTTCCTAATGGAAAACTCCTGAGAGCACAGCAATAACTGCTGTACCAATGGCAGCAGTGAGAGCCACCTCCGAATTCCCTTACCTCAGTCTCTCTCAGTCTGGCTTCTAGGGCAGATCGAGGTCCTTTGGTGTTGTCATTGATTCTCAGTCTCTCTTGGATGGCCTTCATCCAAGCTTCTGCATTCTCCACACTACTGTCAAATTCATCCTGTAGCTGCTGAGTCATCGCATTTGAAGAAGCTGAAAGGATAGGAAACAGGGAGGTAAGCAGGTTTTGGGTAAGACCTGAACAGGAATGAATCCAGGCAATCCAAAGGAGCAAGGGAGAAAAGCTGATGATGTTGTGTCTTTTCCTTTGAATAATAACACTAAAAACTGCAGTAGTATCGCTGTTCAGTTGAGCACAGAGAACATATTCACACTGCAGCTTTCCCAAATGAAAATATACCAGGAAACAAAAAGAAGGTGGAGAACTGTGGGAGGCTCCATTACAGTAAACAGACTTAATTCAAAGCTTTTAAATGAGATTAATTTGGTGTTTGTGGTGTATTCCAGATTAGCTAGACCAAACATAAACACTTTCTGCTTCTTTCCAGAGTCATGTCAGTGTAAAACTCTCCTAGTGCCCTTCCAGGCTCATGCACCTGACACCACACTAACAAAGTACTTTAGCACATGCTTAACTCAGAGGTGTATAAACTTGTATAAACTGCTGTTGTAGAGGCAGTGGAGCTGCTGAGAACAGGATCAGATGCTTAGACACTCAGCTAACTTCTGCTGAGACCATGCAGAGGTTACCTGAAGGCACACACAGTGAGTCTGGGATACACAGACAACAGGAATTGGCCAGCAGCCTCCAACACAAACCACAAACAAGCCTTCTGAGGGGATTATCAACACTGGTGGATGTCTTCTTTTGCTACCTCTTTTACTCCATACCAGGCTCCAAGCTTTTAATTTTCCTCTCCCTCTCTCCTGTTGCCCATTCCCAATCAGCAGGAACGTACCATGCTTGGTTGCTCTGCTGATGTCTCTGTTTAGAGCACAAGCTCTGCACTGCCCAGCCAGCCTCCTTTGTGCCTGTACAAGAGAGCAGAGCCATCCTGGGCTCACCCCTAGGACTGCTGGACTAAACTTGACTAATAAGGATGAGCCGTTACAAAGCACCCTGTAGGTCAGCTCCACTGAAGTGAACAGAACGAGAGCCACTGACATTCAATGGCTTTGGATCACATCCTACAGCTACTGCCAGACAAGCAGCCAGTGTTTTGTGGAAAATAAAATATTCCTCCTCTTTGTTATTCATCACTGAAAAATTTTTCAGCATGAAGTTTGAGACTTAATTACTGAATCCAAGCTTGTTGAGCAGAATTCAGTTCTACAGAGCCCCTCAGTTTCCATGAAATGATCCATGTGGAAGTAAGTGCTCAGTGTGAGAGCAGAGCACAGATCCTGGTGAAGCTGGACCAATGGTGTTTTGCAACCACCATATCTCTCAGCAGCTCAGTCTTTACTAGGGAGAGCCATCCTTCTGCTCACAAGCAGCAAGCTCCCCACCATCCTGCCAATGTTCTTTTCCACGAGGTAAAAGGATTCCTGCAATATTAGAGGTCCTTCCCTGCGCTCCCAGTGAGTTTTCTTCCACATTAGACCAGAGGAAAAAGAAAATGTCAGCATTCACAGCAGTGTGAATTGTTGCCTCCCAGCTGTCAGCAGGCTTTCTTGTCAACAGGTCCCAGAACAGGACCAAAGAACTGCACCTGCAGAGCAGCTACTGCACCACCCACGGGGACAGCTGAAGCAGAGGATGGGATCAGACCTCCCTGTGCAGACCAGCAGAGCTGCATTTGCATGAAGGAAGGAATTCCTCCTTAAATGAGACCTGTCAGACAGGACAGAATCTAAGGCTGTAGCTCTCAGAACTTGAGAGCAGTTTTTAAAAGAGTGACCTTACCTTGAAAAGTTTTAAAAAAACCAAAACAGGATGTACTGGATTTAGCAAGGGTGATGTGGCATGGGGCAGCTACTCCCTCTCTCAAATATAAAAAAATATGACAGGATATATAATTAAAGCTAAAATCATTGACATACATCGCAAGAGTCCAAAAGATGAAGTCAGCTAAGGGAGTAATGTTACAGTGGATTGCTAGATAGCTGTGTCCTTCTCCAACTATGACTGGTTCAGAACTGACATTTCTGAACTACAATAATTCAGTTCTTGGAAAAGAGCACGTATCTCATGGCAGCTGAAACACCAACTCATTTTCACATTAACATTTCTTACTATATCTGGCAGTTGTAGAGGAACTGTCCCCTAAAACCCCCCTTGTTACATACATACATTTCTAGGCAAACAGTTTCTGAATGGCCAAGTATGAGCTGTGGTGATTCCAAGTTATGCTATTGTGAAACAAAAACTCACAGTGCATTTGCTGGATAGATCCTGACAAGAAGTGGCATTCATTTCCTAGGAGAGGTTTCTATTCCTGGCAACATTCATACCATATTTAAAATTGGCTTCAGTACTCCAGTCATGGAGTAGCCAATACAGAACATAATGTTATCCTAGTCCTATTTTTTACAAAAAGTTGAGGGCGACCTAACATGGTTAAGAAGCAGTGGATAACCTACTGTCATCCAACAGGAAGAAAACCCCACTCACACTCTGCCCTCTCTGCCCTCATGCTGCTGCTCTCTCTGAGCACAAGGAATTTCTGTCAAAACCTCACAGTAACTCAGCCCCCCCAAGCCACACACAGTCAATTCATGTAACCAGTCAACAAAGGAAACCACAAAAAATTCATTTCAATATTAAGATCACCAGCTTGCAAAGGAAGAGAAACACTTTGCTACTCCAACTGCAGGCATACAACATAATTGACTGATTTTGACCAAGCAATTCCTGTATCTAGTGCCACAAAGATGATTAAATTTAGCATGGACTCAATGCCCAGGTGGATTTCATAGTAGTTGCAACCTGCAGTATCTGATATGGATTTGGGCTGCCTTTTGAGACCTCCTGTCCTCCCTTAGTGCAGGGCAGCCAGATGCTGGCGGAAGCAATCAGCTACAGCAACCAGACTCTTGTTCTGGAACCCTTCCCAAGCACTAACAGCATGACTTACACCTGCAAGGTGAAAGTCTGACTTCTAACTTACTGGAGGAAGAACAACTGCTTTCTATTTGGGATATGGCAAGATCTGTAACTCCTTTGTAAGTTCTTCTAAAGCTGGGACTAATGATTAGGGGATAAAAGCCAATCAACAGCATTCACCCTATTTCTGTTGCATCATCGGAACTAAAAGATTGAGCAATACTTCTGGACATGAAATTGAGCAATACTTCTGGACCCTGATCAGTACAAAAAGGACAAAGGAGACATAGTGGCTCCTGCAACAGACCTCAGCTACAGAGCTGTGCAAAGCCATCATTCACACACCAACCTGTAACAGCAGCAGACCATTAGGGACAGCTATACAGTGGTGCAACAGCCCCTGTCTCAGGCTCAGTCTCTGGGACCCACTGTGCCATGGAAAGTCTTCCCTTAATCAATGGTGAGATCCTCTGAGCAACTTGTACAAAATTGTTTTCCTCACAGTTATTTTCAAGTGCATCCAGCTGTTCAAACCTGCTTTCCCATTTAATGCCACTTGAATCAGCGTATTAATTCATACAGTGGAAAGCACATTTACACTGCAGAAATCACTTGGCATCTCTATCGATGTTACTAAATGAGAGCAATAACTATGCATAAGAAATTCTGGCAGAGATAATGAGATGCTGAGCAAAACCAACTTTTATTTGTCCAGATGCCGTTAACAGGTTCTTGGAAGAGGTAATGAAGAAGCATATTTCAGGGTGTTAAATAGAACTGATCCAGGACAGCTCCTGCAGTATATCCACAGGTTACAAAATGCACATTTTAGGAACAGGAAAATGCAAGACCGATTACCTGCAGAAACTTGGTAGCTGAACTTCTCCCACAACACAACTGTTCCCACCTTCTCTGGATCACCCTCCATGACCCCCAGAACACCACTTGGCTGTGTCTGGGTAGGCACACAGGTTTCAGTGCCACAGAGGGATGACACCTCAGCCCTTGCCCAGCTCTGCCAGACCCACTGCACATCCACAGCACAACCAGGGCTTGACTGGTTTGTCTGAGGCTTAGTTCCACGCACAGGATATCTGTACCTTTGGAAGAGGGAAAGGTGAACACCTGACACGGCACACACTTGTCTCAAGCTCAGCATCACTCCTCTCCTGCTCTGCCATGCAACCACAAAACCATTTAACAAGGACTAAAGTCAGATTACTGCAGCCTACCACCTCTTCTCAAAATCCTGGAGGAGAAGGGGCAGCTGGAAGGATGCTGGGAGGCACATATGCTGCACCCCCAGCTTGCCCACAGGCTGAATACCCCAACATGAATTAATGAGATCCAAAGCAACAGCAAGCTGGGTTTTGCTTTTAAAATCTGCTCCAGTTGTGCTGGGCTGGGCTGAAGAGAGGCAGGGGCAGCTTTGTTTCAGCTGTGGTCTTGGAGTCATCTTGCTGAAAGAGTAGATAAATTAATTAGCTGACTTCTCTGCATTATAGCTCTGGGAGCCATGGACACATCTGGGTTTCCACTGCAGGCCCTGACACAAGCAGAGGTCACCCCTCATGTGACCCACCTGGCACTCGCTGGGCCAAATTTCTCTGAGCAGTTCTTCCCTAAGTACAGCCACTGCAGGAGCCATGCTAGTGCATCTAATAACTCTTCAGGGACATTGCCAGATTTACTTATTTAATATTTGTAGTATACTACTGAGAGCTTTTAAAATTATTTTGCAAGTGCAGTGTCTTTTTCTTAGGATTATCCTATTATTTTGCAATGTTTCCTAATGTATTATTTTCTCTCTGCCAGTCATACTGGGGTTCAGGTCTTCTTTAAAATTTAAATCTCTTAAAACATTTCTAACAACCACTCCCATTTACACATTCCTTTAAACCCTACATTTATAGAACACAGGCTTTTAAATGGTTTCAATATGTCTTGGATTCTTATATTCACGTACTACTTGACTAGTTTCCAGAACCCAGTTCTTACAAAAATAAAAGTAAAAAAAGGCTCCAGGAAAATTCAAACCACTCACAATTAGGGAGACTATTTCCCAATTATTGAAATACTTCAAACTTTTCATTGGTTCTGGGATTGAATGTGAAAAAAAAAGAGAAAGATTTAAAAAAAGCCCACTGAACTGTATCAAATTTTAGACAAATGTATGAGTGTGGAAACAATTTTGGTTCTGGGAGTTGTATCTGGGATAATTTAGTAACTTTTCAGCTTCCCTAGATACTATAAAAGAGAGCTCTGAGGAGGCACAGAGCTGGGAGCTCCCTCTGCTTCAGACTGGAGCAGAGGTCAGGAGTTGGCACAGACCACAGAGCACTGACCCTTGCCTTTCCAAAGCTGAATATTCTTGGTCTGCTCCAGGAGGAGCTACTGTGAATTTTGAATCCAGCCAGCCCTACCAGCCTTCCTGAAAGCCTCCAGGACAGCAGCTGCACCCATGCAGAGCCCAGTTAAACTGCCCCAATAGGTGCAGAAGCTCTCAAGGTTTCAAATAAAAGGTGTAGTTATTTCCAGTGGCTCGAAACACAATCCTATCACCTTGGCCATCTTCCAATGCAGCCCTCTCCTGTGTTATTGGCAGTGAATGTTTATAGCAGTCAGCAATTATTTGTCCTAATTAACAAGCTAGACTATGAATAGGGTTTTTTGAAATAAACACATCCATATCCTCATTACAAGCATCACCTTCAACCGAGGAATGCAACATTCTGAGTACTTACAGCACTCATCCATATCATAGCCTCTTCCTCTCCCTTACAAAACAATCCACAGAAATCTATGGCTAATGCAAGGCATTCTGCCACAACATGATCACACCTGACAATATTTTCTTTGTTACCAAAAACTGAAAAGCAGAGACGTGTTCTGTGCAGGCTAGCTCTCAAAAAAATGCCCGATTTTTTTCAGCCATTTGTTTAAAAACTAATTTCAGACTTTGGTGAGAGCCAGTACAAGTGGGATATCTTTTTGTTTCCTAGGACTGCTGGGGAAAATATATTCCCAGGCCTAAAAAGCCATTTCTTTAAAAAAAGGGATTGAAATTTTAAAATAGTTTTATACCTGAATGGAATCATAGCATACAAGTAAGGCAGAATTGGATCCTGGTACCATATTCCCTTCTAGGAAATGATAATCAACAGATCTGACCACAGCATTTTTATTTTTTATTTCAATCTTCAATTGAAATAAAAAATTTCAATTCACTTCATTTGGAAGTTAAAAGAGTAAGTGAGGACTCTTAAATACAAATTTCTCCCCATTCCATACACTCCACACACAAACTTCTGCATTTCCAGGTCACTCTAGGAGACAGGTTGGTCTATCATGATTCAATTAGATAAGTAAAATGCAGGGTTTAGTTCTTGTCTACAACTTTTTTTTACCATCAAGGAGACAGAGTATCCATAATAGATAGCTGTCTGGTTTAGATTTTGCTTTTCTATCCCCACATCATTGAGGTATAAACAATCTTTAGAGCATTTATTCAGTCAGCCCTCCTGGGAAGTAAGACTATCCTATCCCTTTTACAGATAACAACTTGGGTTCAAAGACACTTTGTTTCCTGCCTCTAAGCAGTAAGGAAATACTTGAAAGGACAAGAACAAAGTCGAAGATTCTGTTAATAAATGCTGCAGAGGGTGATTTTCAGCCTTTTCTAATCTGTACCACCTCAAGTGTCTCTGCTGAGATGCAAATATCTTTTTAGTGACTTCAAACTTAATGACAAGAGCCTTCATTTTCCTAGGTACCATTCACAGACACTTTAGTCTGGGAAATCACAGGTTAAACACCTCTGCTCTACTACTTTAGCAAAGATTCTTCAGGTCCAGGGAATCTGATGGGGAAATTACCCGAAAGATATCAGTGAGTTTACCAGCAATGACATCTTGAGCAGCTGGGGACAAGTTCCCAGGTAGGTTTGGTTTCAACTTCTGTCAGCTCCCTAAGTTTTACCATCAGTCAGCCAACACAAAAGCCCTGCAAGCCAACAGCATTAGTTTCACAGTCTCTGGAGACTAGAATTTATGTATTCAATTATCTCCCACTTGTCCTCCACAGACTGTGTGATCTCTCAGTACTGGGTGCCAGTCACAGCACTGATGAACTGACTAATAAATCTCTGTGGTATCTACCCCTTGGCTAGAGATCAGTGAACAATTCAGAGCGAATAATATATCTGATAAATCATTCCTCTTTTGCTGGTCATATTATTGTGTACAGACAACCTCATTTTCTCAAAGGTGTGGTTATCCCTCTTTGCCAAATATACTTTGCAAATTAGTTTTGCTCTGCAGACTATTCCCAAGTAACTCATCCTGGCAATCCTTAATAGTGTGCTGCTTAGCTTTGGTTTGGCATCATAACCCTAATGAGAAACTGCCCATCTTCCCTGGCTAGCTGGGAACAGCTCT
Organism: Hylia prasina; assembly: GCA_013397195.1. Lineage (NCBI taxonomy): Eukaryota > Metazoa > Chordata > Aves > Passeriformes > Sylviidae > Hylia > Hylia prasina. The sequence goes on from VYXD01005113.1 coordinate 405,098, forward strand.
CCTTGTTTGTGTGCAGTTTGTCACATGGTAGCTCCCAAGGGCCAGAGTCATAATCAGCATTCCAGAGTGTTAAGCCACATACAACGAGCGGCTGTCACAGCATCTCTGATGAGCAGAAGTGCCCTACAGTTAAAAGGATAACACCTCTGTCCTGAAGAGATGACAGAGGATGGGGTAGGGCAATGAAAGCAAGGCATCAGTGTGTACTTAGAGACAGAGTGATGGAGGGAAGAAAGGGCTGTCAGAGCCTAAAGCTGCATTGCCACTGCTCTGTGCAAGCTGCAGTGCTTCCACCACCCATGCCCTCCACCCACCCCTTGGAACCAGAGATACTCAGAAAGAGACCCTCAAGCCCAGCTGGAGCATGTGACCTCAGCATGGGCTGGATCTCACGCCAGGAAAGGAGATTCACTGCACTGAACCACAGGCTGTGGGTGGGACACGCCGGGGTAGGAGCCCTGCGATTCCATGGGGAGTCAGTGCGAGAGAGGGGCGTTTCCAGGCAAGGAACTATATCAGAGGTGGGATAATTCACTTTCCTCAGGAATCCTGTGTTCTGAAGCAGCCTACAGTTGTAATATGGATGCTCAGGGCTACAGGATGTCAGTTGTCTGCAAGTCTGTTTTCTTTCCTATTCTGCATCACTGTTTCCACATTTGGATCTGGGGGGTTTTTACATATGCAATTTTTTCCCCTAACAAGATCAGTGTTAAAATCTTTTTTGACTATCATTTGACAATTTCACCTCTGAGTGTGTAACTTGGAGCACTAAGCACATGGCTTTTAAACTAATAAATCTTTATAGTCAAGTATATACCAGAAATATTTCTTAGAAACAGTCACTTCCAAGTATTTTGCAAGTATGCTCTAAGGGCACAGGTCTTTTGTCCCATTTAAAAGAGCTGAAAGACTAACTCTCCAAAACAAGATTTGTCAGATATATCTTTCAAAACACTATCAGTTCAGTTATGCTAATGATATATTTATACAGTGAAAGTGAGACTTATGGAATTGAAAAAAAAGTAGCAAGTAGGACAATACTAATTTTAGATACTAAAGTTGTTGATTAAGAGTTATTTTCTTGGGATCAAAGCATATGGTTATGGAAGAATTAGCAGATTTTAATTTGCATGGAACAGAAATCTCTGTTTATATAAAGAAAAAGAAAAATGATCTCTGAAAGAGATGAACACTTGAAATGCTGTCAAGAACACACAGGAGGCTTCACCTTAACAGTAAATAGCTATACCTAAACAGTCAGCACTCTGTACATAATTAAAAGTAGTATTTGCATTAATCTGATAATGCCAGGCTTTATATTACAAAACAGCACTGGTTTGTGTTCAGAGAAACCCACAGGCAAACAAGGCCTGCCTGCATCCCAAACAAAATACACCATTAGAACCGCCAGCAACCTCACCCCAAGCTCACAAAGCAGACCACTGCAAAATGCCGGTTATAAATTAATTTCGAGTGGTTGAGAACATTTTTGGAATTGAATTAAACAGGCTGCTTTCTCGTGACTCATTTTTGCCTGAACTATTGCAGTTTCCACGTCTCCGCCGCCCTCCCACAGCGGGAGCCCGGCAGGCAGCGCGGGTTAGGGAGCGCGGCCACAGCTGGGTTCCGCCGCACGGGCCCTGCAGCCGGCCCCGAACAGCCCGGCCCTGCCGCGGCTCAGGGCTTCACAACGTGGAGGAAGAACGCCTTTTCAGCAGCCTTTTATGCCTGATGGGGAACTGAAACCCTGCCGTCTATAAACCCCGAGGGGATCTGAACCTCCTCCTACTGAGATTCATCAAACCTCCAGCAAAAGAGCAAAGCGGCAGCGGGAGCCAGCAGCGAGCCGCCTTTGTCAGCAGTCATCCCCCCGTGAGGAGGACCAGAGAGTTATTTACAGCTGAGACCACAGATAATTACCGTGCTGAGCAGCACAAGTAAAGCCAAAGCGTTTTCTTCTGACTCGTATCATCCGCTAGTAACCGCCTTTTAGAAATGGAGTACTACGAGAAACCAAAGCTCTTTTATTCTCGCAAACATCTGGAGAGATCAGGCAGCTCCGCTCCATTCGGACCCCAAGGGGGCCTCAGGGCGTGCTGCTTCTCAGCAAGTTTGAAAATTCCACCCTAAATATTATGGGACATATCCCTGGGGCTGCCAGAGAGCTAACACAAAGATACATTTAGAGCAACAGGGGCTCATATCAGCCAAGTACACACACACTGGCAGACACAGCACTACCTATTCTCAAATACTTGAAAGAAGGAAAAGGTTTAAATCTATAGATTTGTTTAACCCAAGTATTATATAATTCTTCTACAAGGAGTAATAGACATCATCACACAAACTCAACTTTGGTCTAAAAGAAATAAAAATATCTCCCCACTAGTCTCCAAAGCTATCTTCTAAAGATAACACAAACACCTGTTGTATTTTAAAGGCATGTCATATCACTGAAATTTTTCTCCACTATTTCCCTTTCAACTTACAGATCGGGGCTCAGCAGATACCTGCAAAAGGTTTATTCATGAAACAGGAGAAGCCAGTTATCATCTTCCTGAAGGAAAATATGTCCAGGTCTGATGAAGACAATTGCTGAAGCACCACAGAGCAGAGCTTTCGATGACCTTGTTTGGGTTCAATGAGCACAACACAAGCAACAGTGTTTGTGCAAACTATGTTCCCTAATTAAAAAATAAATCCGAATTTCTTTAGTCACATTTTTTACCTACTGCATACCCCCAGGTCATGTTTCAACAGTTATATATGTGACCTTAAACCCACACTTCAGGGAAGGGATCTCAGCAGTCCCAGTTCAGCAAACATTTTGGGGCTGTAAAAGCTGATATCATGTCTTGAGTGCCAGCCACACTCCCAGCTCCCAACAGACTCTATTAACTTCACCGACTGTCCCTTATCTCCAACCCTTCTGGCGCACACCACAGTAGGGATATTTTGGCTTCCTTTCTCCTGCCTCATCAAGGAGTTCCCCATCCTGGCCTGCTGCTCACAAAACAATTTATCAGGCCTTATTTCATGGCACTGGGCCCTCACCCCACCCTCTCCCCCAGCACTCTGTGGTGCTGGCAGCAGGCAGGAGGGGAGGCGTGGGCTTGCTCTGGAGAAAAGCGCGCCAATGGGCTGATCTTGGCACTGCCAGAACCCTCCGTCATGGCTCTCCTGCAGCAGGCCACTCACTTGTATTTCCCCTTTCACTAGAATTCAAATCCTTGAAATGTCAAGGCTTGATATCTTTAACACTTCCATCACTCCAGCAAATTTAATGCAAAGCAAAAAATGAGTGCAAAAGTTGTTAAGAGCCAAAAGATACAGACAGACTGCCTGTCACAACCATCTCACTACATTATGAAATAAAAATAACCTTGTAAAAACCTTACCAAAATCCTGGGAAATCTGGTAAAAAGGGTAGGCAAACGTCTGCGGTGATTCCATCCAAGTTCCCTGATGGGTTCCCAGCCTGGCCTCCACTGGGCGTTAGAACAGCAATTCGGCACACTTGGCAGCACAAGCAAGTCTGGCACGAAGAGAAACCAGTGGCTTCCTCCTCACTAATGCAGGAGGAAGCACAGGACTTCCTCTCTGCCTCCTCCCGTGCTGCGAGAGTGAAAGAGGAGATGGCAATCCAAAGATGTACCAGTGCAGAAAAAGAATTTAAAAAAAGAAAGAAAAGAAACCCAGAGCAGGGCATGCTGCTGCTGTTTTAAACGTAGGTGAGATTTAAATAGCAATAATCCCCAGAAACTATCTAGTTCAGGTCATCAACTAACAAGCTGGTTAATTCCTGTAAGGATTAATGCTTGAAATTGTTATGCCTGACAGATGTTTGCTGAATGGAAACTAGTCAACAATACACAGGATGAAGAACAGCAAGAAGTAAAAGTGCAGACAGGTACGTCAGAGTTGGGATTTTAGAAATCATTAACACATGTTCTAACATAGTATTTCCTTATCTTCCACTTCTTTTTTTACTCTCAAGGTCTCTAGCAGGAAATTCCCTTCACAGACTGACACACTAATCTAGATTCTGCTCTCAGTTACAATCATGCAGGATAAAAAGAAGGTTAGCTGATATTTTCAGGAAATACCTCTGCTGTACAATTTGGCTGAATGGAATATGCTTAGGCATTAGCTGTCCCTCATGACACAGCACATGATGAATTCTCCTTTCCCAATTCCCCAAAACCATTGAAAAATATAAAGCAGCATTGTCCCTTGATGAAGTAAGATCCTGCTGGGTACACCTGCTTTTAGACATTCAATAAAATCCATTGCTTTGGTCTATCTACCCCACTACCATTTGCATCATCCTAATGGTGTAGCTCTGATACACTCCGGGACCAAAACAGGTGCCACTTGCTCAAGTTGGTGTAAATCCAAAGCAAGTCTGTAAGGCCAACTATCTTTCAACTCTTAGTCGCTGCATTTCATACTTTACACTACACTGAGCAGCATCTCTAGAATTACAATATGGAGGAGAGGTGGAAAAATCAGTGAAAGAAAGCAAAACATGGGAGGAAAGCTGGTTTGAATTCTACCTCCAAATCAGAAGCTACAGATAAAAACAGGGATAAAACTGCCAGCCTCCCCACCCATTTTGGAATCAGGCAGCACAAGGGAAGAGCATGGGGAAGAACTGAAGAGAGGAACAAAGATGGATGAAAACCTAGGTGGAGGAACAACAGTGGAATAGAAAATGTTTGTCAAGCTAACTCTGTGAAGTTGCTAATACAGAGAATCAACTGAAGACCAGCAGCCTCAGAGAGGCCGTGACCCCCATGTGCAGTGGTGACCTCAGCACAGCCAACCAAACAGAATTTTGGTGAAAAAAGAATTTTGATGAAAAAAAAAAAACAAACCCAAGGGACAGAAGAGGAAGAACATCTTAAGAGTTAGCAATGCTGATTGTACCTCTAGAGAGGGAACGGATATACCAGCTATTTGCCAACTGTCTTGTTAGCCTTTTGCTAACATGAATAATCCTTAGAACGATATGAATATCTAAAAATACATCAGGATAAGAACATCTCAAAACACATAAACATGCAAACTAAACTATACAATGCCTAAGGGATGTAAACTGGACATTGGTCCACTTATCTGAAAGTCAAATCAGTTGTTTTAGAATTGTTTTGTTTGAATGGGGGGTTTTAAATACCTATAAGTGAACTCCTTTATCACTTTTCCCTTGTTCTCTCTCTCGTGGTATATCCATAGTCACTGCATATTTGCCACAGTCCTGATGAAAAAAAAAAAGAATTAAAAGCACTGAAACTAGTAGTACTGAGGAAGCAGAGCATATGTGGCTAACATCAGATATGCATAGCAGCTTCTAAAACAAGGTAAGAATCAGTCTCTTTGGATGACTAATCTACAAGGCAAAGGAGCTCCCTTGGTGAATGCAGACAGCCACAAGCTAGAGGCAGCAATAAGAGAATCAAACTAACAGTGAAAAATGCAGCATTCCCCAGAAAACTTTCTGAAAGTTACTATCACAACATATTTAAAATAGATAAATACCACATTATCACTTGAAGATAATTCCATTTAGAGCAAAGTCGATTTTATATATTTCCATTATTTTTAAAGGCAACCAGGTTCAGCAAAATACTCCAAATGTCCCCACAACATCTGACCTGCTATTCTCTTCTTTCCCATACAAAGAAGCCCATTTTCAAATTCAGTAAGGGATGAAACTGTTTTTCCCACTCTTCTGGCCAACTACCATTTCTGCTATGGTAATGGAAAGCATTTGAGTAGCCCCTTCTTTGGGCTGACAAGTCTAAGCTCAAACATGGATTCAGTTACATCTGTAAGGGTGGTAACATCTGCTGCAGCTGTAACTCTTGTAACACATCTGTTGGGTGATCTTAGATTACCTAGCAGCCCCTGGGCACTGCAAAGGAAACATTTCTGCAAATCCAGTGCAGCCCATGGAGTTAAATGACTGCACTGCCCGACTGATTAATCTATTGTAAGTGATACCCTGGGCTGACTGGCCTCATTGCCCACTAACAGTCTGCAGGCAGTGATGTATTTGTCCTCCAGCTGCTCAGGAGACAGACGTTGTCACCCCAGCAGGGTTGCAAGGGTTATAAATTATAAAGTGTTGTCTGAGCTCTGACAAGGAACTATAAAACCCCTCAGATAGGAAACAGAGCAGCAGTATAAAATTTTTTCTTCAACCACAGCAATTGTGTTATATATTCTTACTACTCTGCAGATCATATTTCTAACTACATTTTACTTGTGAATTAGAGTAACTTTGGTATAAAGGGACTGTCAGTGCAAGTGCTTCTCACCAAAGAATCTGGCTTGGAATTGCTGTGAAAGGACTTTTCAGAAAAGAAACACATCAAGCAATCAGGTTGTGCTAAGTACTGGGCTTGGAGGTACTGGCAGAGATAGCACACACAGGTGTCAAGCTCTTGATCTCTCTAGTTTTAGCAGTTTCACTCTGTGTAAATAATGAATCATTATGAAGAACCTAATCATTATACACAGCCTAATGATTCAGGTGTCCTTCCTGGCAAGCTGAGCACCTTAAAGGTCTGGCTTAGGTCATCATTATGGTCTGTTCCATTCAGCAAGGGGAAAAATATATATATATATATATATATTTACCAGTTAGCATTAAAAGAAACAAACAAAAAACTCAACCCACACAGCAGATCAAACTCTGAAAAATGTCAGATCTGGCCTGAGCAAGACTAAAAAAAGCAAGAAGTGGGTTGGCTGCTGATATAGGTGCTTAATTGAGAAAAACATCTATTTGCAAATCCCCAAACTAAGGTGTAACCTGCTACTAGCAATAACAGCACTTCACAAATACCAGCGATAGCTGACATAGGAAGGGCACTATAGAAAACAACTACCTGCAGAGCACTGAAGCACATCCAGGTAGATTCCTCAGCACTGACTAACTACAACTATTCACCAATAAAAGGACTTTAAAAAAGGGGACTGTGACATTTTAAGTACTGGGATTAAACGTGTCAACATAATTACTTATAAAAATGGTTTTTATAAACACCTTCAGCTCTTTCATCAGACAGCAAATACTACTTCACTCTGCAAACCAGAATGACAGCACCAGCTCTCCTCCATCATGAGATACTCACAGAATCACAGAATGGCTCAGCTTGGAAGAGACCACTGAAGCTCATCTAATCCAACCTCCCTGCTCAGTCTGGGTCCCCTAGTAAAGAATATTACTCAGGATTGTGTCCAGATGGCTTTTGAGTCTCTCCAGAGGAGACTCCACAGCCTCTCTAGGCAACCTATATTATCACACTATGCAATAGCTGGACAAGCAAAGACCTGAGGGGAGAAATAAAATAATGTTGACAGCAAAAATACCTTTAGGGTTGCTAGTAGCTCCATCCCAAACAGGAATGTCTCTTGTAGAAAAAAAAAAACAAAACAAAACAAAACCAAACCAATCAACCAAAAGAATGTGCCCCCCACAAACAAACAAACAAAAACAACAATAAAACCCAAACAAACAAAAAACCCCACTCAAGGACTCCTGAAATATTTTCCTTTTTGTTAGGCTGCAGACATTTTCTGTAGATTGGTATTTCACACCAGCAGCACAAATAATGGAGTCGGCAGGTTTACAATCTGAGAAGATGAGAGAAAATCCCAGGCTCAGGCCAAGGGCAATACTGTCACAGAGCCAAGATTTTTACCCGGACTCCTGTGGACTTAAAAGACAAGGTAACAAGTAAATTTTTCCTTGGGTGCTCTCTTAATCTGGAGATCTAAATTAATGCGTGTCTGTGGTGTTTACTGAGCCAGTGTTAGCCAGTGCTCAAGTCTTACACTTCACACAAAGCCCGTGCTTAACCTGCTGCACCTATAGACCAATTCTGCTGACTTACATAAGAAACATCACCTACATTTACCAACTGCTGTCATCTGCCATTCATACAAACACTACAGACAACTTGAGTGCTCATGCAAAGACTCCTGCATTAAGAAAAATCAGTCATCTGAGCTAAAGGAAATGCACAGCCTGGGGAAGAACTGACAGCTTCAGAACTGACAGAAATGATTTCTTTTATTTAGTCACAGAAACTTTAAGGCAGGAATAAATTTTCTCACATGACCCCCTATTTGCATGTAACTGACTTGGAAATGCAGTGGGTACATCAGTGCTTGTACACTTTCCACCTTCAGCTTTCCAGAACTCCTTCAGGCTGCACCAACAGCAGGGTACAGAGCCTGGATAAAGACCAGCTGTTACATCTCTCAAACTACTCTTCAGTCAGAAACAACACATGTTTTTAGGATACAATTGCCTCATTATAATGGCAGGAAAATAACACAAGCATGTAATGCTTTAATAACATATCACTTCTGTGTGAGATGGAGATAAAATACAGCCAAAAATAACCCCTACACGTTTTTCATAATTTAATTTATTATTGCTGTTGTGTCAGTCCAGATGAGTGAGTCGGTGAGTCAGTGTGTGAGAATCTTTTAGGGTGAAAACTCCAATCTTGGTTTTTAAATAAAACCAAGTACCCAGATCCGCTGTGGGTGGTTTAGTGTCGCACCTGTGACACCCTCCCACCTGGCACCTACAACACAGCTGCCACACACACCAAGTGTACCCTATGGGATAGGATGTTATGGCCCATTTCACAGATGAAGGCACTGGTGCTCTCAGCATCATCCATCTTTCAAATGCAGCCTCTGACAGACTCAACAGCACACAAAGCACCCAACATCACTGGTCCCATTTTAAACCTCTGACTATACATGCTCCTTCAGGATCACACAGCAAACTTGTTACAGGTCATATTAAGGGAGGTTTAGACTGCGTGTTAGGAAGCACTTCCTGCCTAACAGGGTCAAACACTGCAATAGAGAGAAGTGGTCAATGCCCCAAGCCTGTCAGTGTTTGAGGCATTCAGTGTCCTTAATAATGTGCTTTAACTTTTGCTCAGCCTCGAAGTGGTCACGCAGTTGCACCAGGTGATTGTTGTAGGTCCCTTCTATTCTTATTAAAATCATAACCAACCACAAGGGGAGCAGGATGTACCTTATGTAAAGTGTGTCTAGGATTCCCTGGTGACAGGCACTATATCTACTATGTAGAACAGAAAGTTCCCCAGCACAACTTATCCCACGTGGGGCTCTCATTCAGCTTATGCTCCCAAGTATTACTGTCACGTTTCTCAAAAGGCTTTCTGCATAGCACAACTGTAACAGCAGCTATTTCACCTTTCAATGGCACTAAATAAACACTAATCAAGAACAAAACAAACAAGCCACAGCTTGATACTTGAATTCCTATCAAATTACAATCTCCTGGTTCTCCCAGTTTCCTGGTATCTCTTAATTTCTTCCAGTATGTTTTTTATGCACCTCTTCAGTGATATCCCAAGGCTGAGACTGCCCTGTAATCCTCAGTCTGTAATAGTCAAAGCAGAAATTCCCTTGAAATTCCTTGATGTGAAGGACTTAATATAAAGCCCATGTCTTTTGTTTAAGTATAACATAGAAAAGCAGCTTGTAACAGCAGAGACATTAAAAGTCAGTTCTAAGGGAAAGAAATGTTTCCACATCCCCTTGAAATCAATGCACTTTCCTCGAAATACAATTAAGCTGTGTGCACAGAGACCTCGAAGATTGCTTATTAGCTTGATACAGGGTGTCAGACGGTGTCAGTGAGAACTGGAAAACCAGTCAGACCTACCATTCTTTCCTCAGCATTGAGGCGGGGCCACTTCAGAGACCTGAAGTTAAATACCCCAGGGCTCTACTGCCTGAGTAGTTTTTCTGTCATTCAGCCAGAAATGTCATCCATCCTGTGATGCAATTTATCAGCAATACAGGAACATATGATAAGCAACAGTTCATGCTGCTTTAAGTCTACGAAGCAGTGAATCCACAGCAATGTCTAACATACAGCATGTTGCAGAGTCATCAGTCCTTCTCGAAGGTAAGGACTGACTTGGAGCTCCAGCTCTGCAGAAGAGTGTGTAAGGAGCAATCCTTGTGTAAGGATCTGCACTTTCAGTTTAAAAGACTCCATTTCCTCAATACCTCAACTGTTATGCCCTCAACAAACACTGGAAAACAAGAGTAATCTTTCAAACAAAAGAACATGACTGTTTACGTTGATGCTGAGAACACTGCAGCTAGTCATAGAAGTATTATAAGAAAAGTCTGCATATGCCAATATCAGCCTCAGGCAATAAAATTGTATTTCAGACCAAAATGTAAACAAAATCTAAGGCTGTGACATTTGGGCCCTATAACTAATCAATATTGGGCTATTTTGAACTTTAAAGACAGTGTTTGATGGCAACTGATGACACAATGACACTTTTCAGATTTTCTCATGTCATTTCAGACTACTTTAACCAATACTAACTAAAGGCACTACATGCCTATCATTCAGTTGTTTGCAGAGCAGACTAGCATGATCAAAAGGGACCCTGACCACCTGTTTTGCATGTTTGAATTTCATGGAATTGCAGCCTGAAGAAGCTGAGACATTACTGACCATCAGTAAGCACTACCCTAGAAGATATTTTCCTTCCACTTACTGCACCCCAAAGACAGTGAGAAGGTTTTCAGCCAGATTCAAAGAGGTATTGAAGGACCTGATATTTATTCCTGTTGCTCTCAGGCACCTGATACCTTTGTCTTCATACAGAAAATGTGCCAAGCAAAATCTCCCTTGCCAGTTACACCCTCGGCTAACATTCCTGGAACTCCATAATTTTTCCTGCTACAATGTGTCTTTCTCCTTTCACATGCCTGAATTACCAGGATTCCACAATCCTTAGGAGGACATACACAATCCAGTTATAAGGGGACCCTTTCTAAGGACACCATTGCACCTGTCTATATGGTAGAACAAGTGTGAGAGGACATGTCAAAAGCTGTGCCACAAAACCCCATCTGCAGCTGACAAGGACTAACAGTTAAGAAAACCCAAATCAAAACAGAAATCCAGTGTCCTGTCATTGCTACAGATGTTCTGGGATTTGTCCTGCCAGAACACATTATTTTGAGTCAGGATGAATGGTCGCTGCTTTTGCTGGGTTTCATGGGAATTATGCTTCTATGATGGCAGTCTTGAAACTGTTGGCCAATTTTGTCAAAATAAAATAAATCTAAAAACACTAGCTGAGATCATAGCCCTTCTGTACTTGTACAAATGTGTGCCTGGCAGAACAAAGACAGGAGTTGTGCCCTGGAGATGGAGGGATGTAAAAACAAAGCACTCTGTGACCAGGCCAACTCGGGAAATCAGATCTACAGAGCTCTGTTCCTTGATTGATTAAAAATATACACTGAACTGTACCAAGAATTTCTGTTCCCATGTTCAAAATGCTATGTATCATATCTATGTTACTTGTATTCTTTGAAGTTTTAAGGGAGATGCCAGTTCAGGGGCATTTACTCAAAATCGTGCTCCCTTTCTCTTTACAGATTCATTTGCACCAAACACATTATTGCCAAATGGAGGCTGTCAAATATGAATATATCACTCAGTCACTGAACTAAAAACTTGGGAAAACTAGCAAGTGTCTGATTTTAGACTTGCTTTTCCCTGTTGGCCTGTTTCTACAAAATTTGCAGGAACTTAATTACCTTGGAGCTGTTCTCCTTATGTCATACTTGGCTGAAACTGGGAAATGGCAAAAAATATTACATAAGGGACACACACCAAGATTCATGTGTATACATATATTAAGTGATGGCAAAAAAACTGGTTTCCAACAGCTGCCAGTTATCTTTCTGAAGCTGCAGTGCAGGTGTGGAGCATCCCCTCAGGCAGTGGAATTGCTCTCCAAAGTCATGTGCATGCAGGTACAGCCACATTCTGAGGCCAAGCATCCACAAGTGCATACAAAAGTTTTGAGGTTGATTTGTAAGCCACAGGTAAGTGGAGGAGCACAAAAAATGGCTTATTCCCAAAGAAAAGCTAGACACTCTTTTCAATGAGGTTAGTGCACAAAGGCCACACAGAGGACACTTGTGCCAGGCACAGATTTGGAGGTATGGTACAAGTCCTGACCAAGATGAGAGGGACAGGAGGAGCAGTGGAATACAGCTGAAGGGAATAACTGGAACTATCAGAAGAAATACAACAAGAGAGGCAAGCACCACAATACCACGCCCTGAATGGCAGCTAATTCTGTTTTCCCTGGGAATTTGAGGGGACTCTGGATCTGATGATTCACAAACAACATGGAAACAGCACTGGGTGTAGGGGAAAGCTGTTTTTGTAGAGGGACCATCAGCATTGTCAGAGTCCATTTCCTGACAACAAGTTTGTAGGGAACAATGTTACTGTGACTCACCAAAAGATGTTTGTTTCTTGTGGAACAAAAAGTCACCACAGGACTGAGTGCAATAAGTTACATTTCCTTGAGATCCAACTGGCTCCCACATTTGGCAGACACAGAGACTGTGCCAAGCTGATGTGCATTTCAACAGCTGCAGATTTGAGACACTTCCAGGAAAAGAAGGAAAACATTTAAAGGCAACCAATCAGCTTTTAAAGTTTTGTGGCATTTTTAAAATTCTTTCCCCAGAAAACAAGCACTGAGTACAAAGATTTTCAGACGACATACACCATGCCAAGAGCTGAAAAGTAACATCCAAAACTAGCAGCAAGGAAGTGGTAAGAGTAGCATAGTGATTTTATTTTTCATTAATGATTCAAGACAGCCAGGCTTACATTTGAGGCAGAGGAGAAGAAAGGCATCCTTGCTCTGACGAACTTGTAAAATAAAGCAGTGTCTCGCAACCATAATTTTCACAATTAGTAATATACACATGCATAATTCCTGCAAATTTCAGTCTGTTAACCTATTTGAGTAGATCTATTTCTACGAATACAATTTTCCTGGACAAAGATCTATACTCACACAAGGCCAAGCCAATAATGATGTGCAAATAAAAGAGATGGCGGAAAACAGTGAATGAGAAACCAAAGCCTTAGTATACCGTGGGGTGTGGGGGAAATTTACATACAGAAGTTACACAGAATGTTGATCTTATGACAGAAAAACAGGGAAACTTTCAGGAAGAAAATGTGAGACAAGGTCAGACCCCCTTAAGGGGACTCAGAGCCAAGCTAGGATGTATCTAATAGGTTTGAAGGGGAGAGAAGTGGGAAGGGAGAAGAGGAACAAGGACCTTGCAAACCGCAGTCCTGGCAGTGGGGACCTACAGATGAAGAAATGTGACAGTAACGCTGAGCAACCGGCTTTGGCAAGAGCTTGACATCTATCTGAAGAAGAAAAGTTGCAGAATGCAGCAAAGTGCTGAACCGGGCTGGCACTCGTTCGCAGATGCGATTTTCTAAAAGAAGCTAAATAAAAAAGGCTTTACCCGTTTAGCGTATATTACTTAGGGAGATATGCTGCAGTTGCTGCAGCTCCGATGTTACATGCATCAGAAGGAGACGGGAGCTGTCCTGGCAAGGACAAGCCCTGCCGGCGCTCCCGCTCTGCGGCCCCGGCGGTGCCCGCTTCCCCCGGTACAGGGGCGGCCGGCCCGGGCGGCCGAGAGGGGACCGGGCTGTCCCGGCGGCGTT
>VYXD01005113.1:418806-429231 GCA_013397195.1 Hylia prasina
AGCGGGGCCGGGCCGTCCTTGCGCGGCGGCAGCGGCGGTCGGGCGGCCGTGGGCGCCGGGCGAGCACCCGCGCTCTGCTATTTTTAGCAGAGTAAAATGCAGCAGAAGAGGAGAAGCTGAGTTTCTCACAGTGTCGTGTTCTGGGGGACTCGGAGCTCTGGGAGACACCAAACACCAGGCGACGGGCGACAAGCCCCGGGCGATCCTTGCACGTGCCGGTAGCTCCGCCGATCCGTGTCAACACGTGGCGAAGTCTCTTGATGTTTCTTTTGAATGGCCCGCAAGCAGGCAGGCAGCCTGCATCTCAGCAGTTACACGTGCATGAAACAACACCAGCTCACCGCTGGCACTGCCAACAGCAATTCATCTGGATGCATGAAGTGATATTTTGGGAGAAAAAAAATCATCGAAAACTTAGGAAACAAAACCTGTTTCCATTGTAGTACTGATTCAGGCACCAAGTCTACTGCGTGTCCTCATTTATGGAAAAAAAATCAGAAGCAAAAGGAGCAGTGGAGGTGCATTGCCAGCCACAGCATCGATTCTATAGCCCAATGAGAGAGGCCAGAGTCATTAACATCTTGTGCTCCGTCTGCAGCATCAGAAAGTTGTAATCATATGAAGGCCTGTGTGCTGAGCCACTGGGAGGGAAGGAGGAAAGAGTGAACAGCTTCTTCGTATTTGAACTATAATGTAAACAAACTGAATGAGCATGTGAAAAGCTTGTATTTCATAAAGCACTAAACCATCCTCTTTGGCAGGGGTTATATTGCTGCCCTCTGCTGCTGGGAAGTTGGGTGGTTCATCTGCCTAACGAGCAGAAAAACGAGCTATTTGCGATAAAAATCTCTGATTAGACGTAACAGTTCTGTGGCCAAGAGCCTCGAGCTACATGGTTCAAAAGTGAAGAAAGAGTGAGCTCCCCAGCAGGGGAGGACAGCTCTCTCAGGCCGGGTGGGTTGGCTGACACCAGCAGTGTTCTCTGGGCCTTCGTGGGCTTATTTCTGCCCACGGCCAGCAAGGTGATCTGCTATCCATGTGCCAACACACTCCTAACTGGAATAGCTCTGTGTTTATATTGTTCCCAAAGCATCAGGAATCCCTGTCCATCACCAGCAGTGGAAAAGGTCACAGGAAATTCTGTCAGAACTTTATGGTAAGGAGTGCACTTTTACAGCTGGTTCTAACCTTGAAGCTTTGACTGTAGTGGTACAATTTAGGGTGACTATGACCTTTTAAATTGTCACTGAGAGGGCAACTGAATGCTGTAACCTCTGCGTTTCTGGGCAAGCCTTTCATCTAACTTGGAAAATAATTCATTCACTAGTTTGACTTGGACAGACTATTTACTTGGAGGGAGTTAATAAAGACTGTGTAAAACTGAATCTATGCCTATGCAACTGCCTTGCCCATGGTAATTCAGAGCTATCTCTCAATGACCTTTGGAATAGTGTGTGGAAATGGATACAATCAAAAAGGGTTGCATTCCAAAGGAATGTGTCTAGAACAGGTAGATGACAGAGAATATAAAATCTTACTTGTGAATTTGCCTTAAGAAAGCGGGCTCAGTTATCATGGTGAGGAGAGGAACTACTGTTACTGACAATGATTAATTCCTCAGGCAACCACCCCCTAGGAAGTTACTTTGCATACCTAGACCTTTTAAACCTCTGTATTCACAAAGCTTGCTGGTGGGGGACAATACATCACTGTATCTAAAAATTGCTTGAATGAAGCTCCTCTTCCGCACTTCCCCACGTGAAGGCTTTCATGGCCCTGATTTTATTCCCTCAAACAGCTTGTACATGCTGAGTTAGAAAAATCCCTACACACAGGCAAACAGCAGGCATTAAGTAAATAAGCATTCAGTGCATTACCTAAACAATAAAAAGCTGCCCACAAACCACACCTAAATGACAAAGGAGAGGTTAGAATGACTGCAAGCAGTGCGGAAGGGTGGAGGGGCTTCTGAAAAGGAAAGAATTGCAGCCCTAGCTCTCTTTCTTTGGAAGAAAGGAATATATTTTTAGAAGCAGTTAGCCCAGCCTATAAACCAACCACAAGTATTTAGTCAGTGAATATATAGCATTTTCAGGCATTTCCTGTGATGAGCAGAATGCCCAAGAGACTGGGTGGAAAGCACCAAATGCTACAAACATAACAAAGGTGTTGGCATGGTTTACTACACAGGAGGGCCTGCATGATGTTTGTAGGGTATCAGAGAACCACTCAAAATGCTGCAGGGTAGCTGCTCTCTCTCATTAGCGTACACACCCATTTTTCATGCTCACAACTGATGACAAACTAGTATTACAAGATATTAGGATGTTTTCCTTTATGTTTGCTTGGGTACAGCAATACAAAATTGTTATTCAAATAATGAGTCACATAGCAGTCAGGGTGGGAGGGACAGCATTTGTTGGCAGAGTAACATTTCTCTGCAGCGTACCAGTGACGTCTTTAGCATGAGAGGTTTCAATACTGGAGCTTCTCAGTGTTTTGTGTTGTTTTATAGCTACTAGATGTTACACATTGCTTGACAGAGAGCTTTTGTGGGTGGTGGGGGGAGCTACTACACAAGAACTCTCTCCTCAGTGAGGCATCAAGAACTATAAACTGTAAATGCTGATGCCAAAGCAACATATCCTCAGAAGCACTAGGCCAAGGATCACACTGGCAAACCAGCCTAACTTCCTGTCTTTTATTCACCCAGAGACCACATGGACTTAAACCCAGCATTTCATTCTCCCTGGTGCATATGCTGGACCCTACTTTTTGTCTAATTTGGCTCCATACCTAAGCACAGACTGACGACCTCCACAGGGAAGTGAGACTATGTGCTGCTGATCAGTTCTGACATCCTGTCACTTTAACAGCACAGCCAATGTTTTTGTTGCATTAAGTTTGGCAGAAAAATAACACCCTTTTCATCCCAACTGGTCTCAGATATCAAGAGGGGCTGGGGAAAGCTGGGCTTATTCTGAGTGAGAGCAAATTCAACGCTAAGGAACAGAAATGCAGGGCAAATTGGACACTGTCATTTAGATCACGTTCAATAAGAACTAGCACATTTTCAAATTCACAAATGATGTGATACACTTTAAGTCTGGTCACATCCAATGAATTCTCAATGCTGGCCTAGAAGTCCAGTCCTGTTCAATTACTCTCACAGCCAGGTACTGTTTTTTACTGAGCAACACACAGGCAGGATCATATCGAAAGAGAAGGCTCCAGGGAGAACTTATAGCACCTTCCAGTACCTAAAGGGGGGCTCTTCGATGTGCTCTGAAAGTGTGAAGGAAGCAGCAGCAAAATGGAAAGCTGTAGGTTAGGAGGATGCAGCGCTAACTTTTGTAACTAACAGCAATGCCCCCACTAGCACTCAGCAAATGAGCCAGGGGAAGCCAAGACTCCATGAAAATCAGGATTTGAAGCCAAATCTCCTGTGTCCAATTCCACTGGATTAGGTTTGCTTCCTTACTACTCTCCACAAATGTTTTGGGTTTTTTTAAACTATAGAAGTTGCCAACAACTAGTTTAAGAAAATATTCTCTGAAGTCCTCTGAATAGAGAGCAAAGACAACTGTTGATATATGACATTCCATAATTAACATTATTCCTTGGTTCCCTTCCCACCACAAATCCAGTTTTGTATGGCCGATTATAGTTTTGTTATACTCATTTCCCTGAGACTCAGTAGTCTGGAGCTACACTTTCACCTTTATTAAGTCTCCCTTTTCCTAGCCATGACAGGTTTGTAGAACAATTTGTTTAGATCTAGTCTTTTAAGGGATGGGAAACACATGCTGCACCAAACAACTGTTGTATGCCAGTGTTTAAAACTCTATCAGTCTAGGAAGTCTTCAGTTTTACTTTCCTCCTTCCATGGCACACAGACCTTAAATCATTCACCACAGTAGTTAAGCATAAAAGAAGGCACAGATCTACTTACTCTAATTGTCTCAAACTAAAGTACAGTGACAGCAAGCAGCTGTGAGGGTATACTTTTGTCTCCTCCTGTCTCCCAGGAATAGCAAGGATGGTAAAGAGCAAAAGGGCCACTGATAAGAAAGGGAGTCCAAGGATGATTCAGGGTGATCTGAGCATCACTGTGACAAGGAAACTGATTGTTTTAAAACTCAGAGCTTTTTCCCAGGCTGAAAATGCTTTTGTTTGTCTGTTTAAAATGAAGTCAAGCTGATGATAAAGCAAGCCTTTATACAAGCCCAAGAACTGCTACAATTAAATGACAACTTTCAGGGCCAAGTTCTTTATCCTGCAAGTTACTGGCTATGTGGAGACTGTGGAGCAATCTCAGCTGCCATGGATATTAGCAAGGGAAGAAGGCTACTATCACCCTAAGAGGAAACACTTAAAAGTACTGCAGGATGGAAACTTCAATCACTGAATTGCAAGAAATTAACTTAAAGGGAAGCATTAGAAAGCATGCAATTATTTTAAAGGAAATCTAGAAAAGATACATATGCTTGCATTTGTGGAGAAGCTGCCTGTTCTGTGAAAGAACTGCTTGCCTTCTAAAGCGCTTAGTTTATAATCATCCCCCCAAAAAACCCTGTCTGTGGGATGGAGTTATGAGCAATAAAACCACTGCATGTGCACAGTGAGAGTAATGAAAATCACTGTATCTATATGGAGCATTTGGAAATACTTTTTGAAAAGTCAGATTTTCAAAATATACACATTTTCATACTTCAAAAACAGAGTAAAAACATTTTAGAACATCAAAAAAACCCCAGCCAACCCCGAACATCCCTCATCTGCATAATGTTATTTCTGGTTTTACAAGTTTTTAATTAACTGCAGCAATCTAAAAATTCAAGTTTCTGGGCTCCCCTTTAAGAATTTGCATTTTTACCTCCCACAAGAGATACTTTGACTCTGTTCTTCATCTTTGAGTGCACACATTACAAATGCAAGTATGCCCAACACACCCACTCCTCCTCTCCCACTTTAAGTTTCTGCTACATGTTTGGGTCTGATTTTCTTCACATCACATAAAAACTCTGCAGACCAAGTGATAAAATATAGTCCTGCTGTACTCCTGGACACTTCTAACATACATATAACATCAATATCTATGGTCAGCAGGCAAGGATTTAAAGCACAGCAAGTTCAAAGCACCTGCTGATTTCACAAACACACATTCCTAGAAAAAATGAAAGACTAAAGGGTGTGCAGAGAAAGAATTTTTATTGAAATATTGTAGTACCAAGCTTAAAAACTCTTTTAAGATATAAAAAAACCCTCTTTTAAGACATACAAAAGACCTTATCACTAAGATTCTTCATGCCAATTCCTTCTTACTTTACAAATCCAGTGATGTGTGCCAAACTCTTGAATTTTTACTTGAGGAAATAGCTCATACAGATGAAACTCACATGTGATGACAGGCTTGGTACTGTCTTCTGCCACATAGGAGATCAAATGGCCAGTGCTGTTTATTAAAGCTGAGTTTTTGTAACGAGATGCATTCTTCAAAATTACCTAGCAAAATACTGTAATTAAAATTATGCCTGTTTATATAGACGAGGTAAGGTAATTCAGAAGTGCTGAACAAGAAGGGATGTAACCACTGAGGCACCAAGCAATCGGCCCTGCCCTTGTACCACAGTGTGCAACTCCCGGCTCACCCAGACCCAAGCTGCCAGGGCCCCCTCGTGGTCACGACACACACACGATAATCACAGACCCTCCTGTGCCTCGCTGCACCTGCACGTTTTTAACATAAACTGCGCCAATGAAAGCACCCCTGTCACCGCTGCTGCGACAGAGTGTGCCAGCAGACCTTAACTGGGGGCACAAGAATCTTTCTTACAGGCAGTGAGTGTGCTGGGGTTTTCCCAGCCTTACTAAAGGCCAAGACACTTCCAGCACTTCAAGTGAATTACAACTTTACAAATCACCATACCAGAGACCAAGAGCCTGTTTCTGTGACACTGGACAAGAATGAGCACACAGGAAGCAAAGAGTAGGACATGCATAGCTACAATCCCACTGCCTAGCCTTCTATGGCTCAGGACTTGATACCATAATGGTGTCTTTATATCTGGCAGACCAATTTTTTTTTGAGCTTGTCCAGTCTTTTTCTAAGGGCCATCGAAGATTTTAGCACTCCTAACTCCTGGATGAAAAGAGGCAAGAGATGTTCTTATTAGAGGTGGTACTTCTCTGTTCTGTATGGAAATATATCCATATAAAATTATGCTTCCTCCATAATACTGGAAGACTCCAGAACCACTATTATCTGCAAATCAGAAAGGATCTAACAGATTTTCATAAGCCAGAACACTTGCAAGCAGCTTGCTTATCCCAAAGAATAAATCTGCTCTTCTATTAGAGAGGTCATGCTACTTATCCTTGCTTCAGGACAGTGTCACAACTCACAAAGCTCAGTGAGAAGAGGCACACAGCGATACCAGCACCATTAAGAAGTACATGAAGTCTAATGACTGCCTCATTTAAAGGTCCACATTCAAGCCTGAACATGACCTTCCGTTCTATTTGTTAAATGCAGGGCCCAGACACTTCTGCTTGGATGATTACCATGACCCCTGTCTTTACATGGTTTAAATCAAAAAACTGCCTTAAGTCATGTTTATCCCCATCAGTTAAATTGATACAGGTAATTTTGTAAATATTCTTCACCTCTCTCATTTATGAAATGGACTGTTGTATTTTAAGGCTAATGTAAACATCCTCTTAGGAATATGCCATAAATCCATGGATACTATTTAATTACCTATCCAGTTCAAAACCAAATTGGCTTCTAGATCTCCAGGCTAGATCCAAAACAGGAAGTTAGGTACCGTTCTGATTCCAAAATGTCTATTTCCTTATAAAACCCCCATAGCATTTCTATGTTTCTGCTGTTTGTTACACAACTTTTTAAAACTAGCATATTTCCAAAATAACCAGGAACTTTTCAGAGATGTGAACACTGGTTCACAATTTAGGCAGCCCAGAATTCTAAGTACATTTTAAGCATTTATAATACTCTCAGAACTGAGGATATGTTGGTGCTGCCGGATGTTACCGTGATGGTACACTGAGATTATTTACCTGGCATGCAAAACAGCTGGAGCTCAAGCTATCCCACTTAAAAACTTAAATAAACAAAAAAAAACCCCACCTAAACAGAGCTCAATTGTTAGGGCACAACAAGGGACTTCATTTTCAGTCACTATCACAACTCAGAATGACAGAGATATCAGACTTGAACATGAAGAAGTGTCCTGTTCTGTTAAGCTGAAAAGAGACTTTTCTTTCTCACTAGCTAACTTAGCCCTCCCCTTCTTAAAAACAAATAGAAACCTTTTTGCTGACAGTATCATTCTTGGATGTCCACCTCCTTGTACACCATGTGTAAAACAAACCACAAATTTATAAATCCTAATTATGTTCTGTAGCAGAATGCCTGAAGTTAACCCAGTTTATGACTGACTGTGAGCATTTGAGCCCTGCAGTTTGAATGCTGGTGCTTTTTATTAGTGTTTTCAAAATGAGGTGATAGGTCTTCTACCAGGAACATCAGCAAACTGTCAGGAGTCTCATGGGAATCCCATTAATATTTCTTCTGAACAGATGATTTAGATCATTATCTGGAAAACACAAGAAGTTTCACTTAGACTAATAGAATATGGGACCTGGTGACATAATTATCTGTTTCTAAAATGTGCATGGACGAATTGTTCTAAGACTTATCAGTAGGTAAAAGTGTTTATCCTCTAATTGAGTGCTGCATATTGCACAATCCAAAAGCATTTGACCATACTAAATATTTTATTAAAGACCATTCTGTTAAGCTTAATATCTCACAGGCTGATCTCATAAACCTACAGTAAGTAACAAATTCAGTACTTCTATTTAACCTAGCACACAAGACTTCCGAGAAGCTTTCCAGCATTTTATAGCAGTTTTTTCAGTGTTCAGCAGATGTTACTCCATTTGCTAAACAATATCAGACTGCAAAATTGCTCTTACTGTTGGTAGATCAATAATGACATGGGAAAAGTCATTATCTCCGTGGCAACAGAGTGGCACCTGTTGGAGGAATATTGCGCATGTTGCTGCCGAGCTCTGACAGTCATGCCTCGGCTTCCTCACGCTGCTGCTCTCTCTGCAAGCCTGGTATGCCCAGGGTACCAACAACCAAGGGCACCTCTTAGACCACAGAGGAGTAAACTACTGTGTTCAAGCTGTGGTTAGATCATTTCTGAAAGAATATATACTCATAAGGGTTTATTACACTTGAGTCTGATGCCTTTATGTTACCTATTTTAATGAATCATCCTTTTGCAGAAATAGCAAGGACAAAATTCAGGAAGGTAAATACCACAGTACTCTGTTCATAGCCCAATATTTCATTGAAAGAAAACACTTAGTTGTCTTTAAGAGTAAAAACCTTTCTTGTCAATCAATTTTTATTTAATTCCACTTTCACTCCCCCGTACCTAAAAGTGGCAGGAGTCTTTATACTTGATTAAAATTACAAAAGAGACCACTTGGGATATTACATTTAACACTTGCTATATCTTTGTATATTGAAACAGTCCAACAAATATGAAAACATACTTTTGCTCTGCATAAGTTACTGCAGCTCCACCTGGCACAATCAGGGCCTTTTTTTTCATATGCACAACCTTCACCATGTTAATCACAACATATTAATCACAGAAAGCAAACACTCCTCTGTGTCGTGATCACCATGGCTGAGCCTGGCTTGTGATGCTTCGTTGAAAACAAAACATATCAACTCACAAAATACATGGTGTTCATCAGCAACACAACACATGAACTTTGCCTTCAGATTAAACATGGAAAATATTTCCTCATAAATATATCTGCTTTTAAATACTGCAGCAACACTGTACTTATTAATAACCTGTTCATGTGAGATGACTAAGGGCAAGTTTCCAACAATTCCCTTCTGAATCTGTTCTTAATAAATCTAAATAAAAGGCAACAGAAGTGATCCTGAGGGTGGCTTCAAAAAACTTAAAAGTTGTCATGCAAGCATCAGCTGGATTCCACAAAAAACAAGAATAAGGCAAGCTTTCTTCTGAATGCTGAAAACAAGCTGGTCTTGTTTAAAAAGCTCTCACAAGAGGAGCTGGATGATAAAAGTTCTTTTCCTTACAAATGTAAATAAGACAAACGGTCATTAATATACCAAGAGTCCAGATGCTACAGCTTGCAATATAAATTAGTGCTCAAAACACACTGTGACTTGTTATTTGTGAAAGACTGTATTTCAGTAAAGAGGAAAACTATTCAACATTTTCTTCTACTTACAGGATAGACCTTGCTGCTGAAGGAGACTGTCACGCTCTGTGCCAAGTTCTTGGAAAGAATACGGCATCTGCCCAGGAGACCAAGCAGAACTGGCTGCACAAGCGGTCGTCTGCAGGACACGTTCCAAATCCAGCACTTCTCTGGCTAACATTAGGCAGTTCTGCCCTTGCTCCAGCACAGACTGAACCATCCTTTTGCACAGGCGGCCAGCCAGCCCAGTCTTGCTCCCTTTTTGCCATCCCGCTGCCACCCCTGCCAGCGGCTCGGATGACAGGTCAAGCTGTGCAGAACTACTCGAGTCTCCCCTCTCAGTACCAAACCCGAGCATGCAAAGCACCACTGCTTTCTCAGGGACAAACCGCCTGCTCTATGCCATCAAAAATCGACCAAACCCGGGCAACTGAACGCAAGCAAACCGGTCCCCGGAACCAGCCAAAGCCAGGAAGGAGACAGACCCATGCAGCCCTTAGCCAGCTGCCCACATACAGCCTCCGCCGCCTACGGGGACAGAAGGTGCCGACTGAACAGCGCTGCTCGTCCGAAGGTGACATCCCCGCTGCCACTCCCGCCCCTGAGCACGCTTTAGCACCGCGGCTTCACCCCGCACAGCCGGCGACACTCCGGCGCAGCACGGCTCCATCAGCCCCTTCTCCACGGATTTCCCTTGACCCTTCGACAGCCCCGGCCCGAGGGAGCACCACCACGGCCTGCATCACCGAAGGGCCGGCAGCATAAAATCCAAACGCCGCCCGAGGGCCGGCGGCGCCGGCACGGCTCGGGGGTCTTCGAGGGCCCCCAGGCCCGAAGGGAGAGACTGAGCACAGCAGCGGCCCCGCGGCAGGGCCTCCCCGCCGCGCTGCTCGGCCCTCCCGCGGAGCCGAGGGTGGGGGCGCCGGAGGGGGAGCGCGGCCCGTCCATCCCGGGGATGGCGCCGGGCAAAAGGCGCAGCGGCTCCCCGCGCGTGCGGCCGCTACCCGGAAGCGGAAGGAGCCTCACGCCAATCGCCGGAGCATCCCGAGAAAAGCACCGCCCCGGGGAAGTCTGACCAATCACGCCCACGGAGGGGCTGGGATTAACCCATACGTTGGATTGACAGGTCCATCTCCCAATACA
>VYXD01005113.1:429426-442044 GCA_013397195.1 Hylia prasina
TAACGTTGTGGGGAGAAGGGCGGCGGAGCTGGGGAAGGGTCTGGAGCGCGTGTCCTGTGAGGAGCGGCTGAGGGAGTTTGGTGGTGTTAAACCTGGAGGAGCGCCATGGTGCATGGTGACCTTATTGCTGCCTACAACTACGTGAAAGGAGGTTGTAGCCAGGTGGGGATCGGCCTCTTCTCCCAGGCAGCCGGCGACAGGACGGGAGGACAGTCGTTAGTTGTGCCGGGGGAGCTTTAGGTTGGATACTAAGAGGAATTTCTTCACAGAAAGGGTGATTAGGCATTGAGATGGGCTGCCCAGGGAGGTGTTGGAGTATCTGGCCCTGGACGTGTTTAAGGAAAGACTGGATGTGGCACGTAGTGCCATGGTCTGGTTGACAAGGTGGTGTTGGGTTATGGGTTGGACACCATGATCTCAGACGTCTTCTCTAACCAAATTAATTCTCTGATTCTGTGTGGGTGTTAGTAGAACTAGTAGAACTAGAAGTGTATCACAGAGATGTGCCGTCGAGGTTGTTGCCCAAACGCCCTGGTTTGGTTTTTATGACCCTCCCTGTGTTCAAGAGATCTTAGTTATCAGCAGAGCGCAGCTGTGTGTGCAGGGTGATGCTTTGTGCCACGCTGTCTTGCCTGGTTCAGAGATAGAGAGCTGCATTAAAGACCCCTGAAATACTTCATTATCAGGTTTTGTCTTCCCTATGAACAGCATGGTGAAATTGCATGTATGGCTTGGACTTGTACTACTTGATTCCCAGCTGGCACTGCCTGCTGGGATTCTCTTGATAAAGTACAAATTTATGCTAATCATAATCATACTCTTGTGCTAATTGCACAAGAAATACTTAGTAATAGTTTCACCATTACTGCAAAAGTGGTAGTAGCTATTCTGTATAAGGTTTTTTTGCCAGTTGTGGAAGGGTAGTTATCTATTCTGGTATTGCTTTTCATCTTTCCCTCTTCAATGTGCATAGCTGACTGTTGACGTTCTGTGTGGTTATTTGAGAAAGTTTTAAAACAAAATATATATATACAAGTACATAGTAATTAGTCTTGTAGATGTGTGGCATTAACAGTTCTTGCCCAGAATACACTAAAAGGTGCTGTAAAACCACATGCTGGCATGTATCAGGTGACTTTGTTCTCCTTTGTTTTTGGTGTCATCTGACTAACTCAGTTTTTCATTAGCTCTTAGCTAAAAGGCTGATTTTTTTCAGTCCTTGTTTGCTTTTCAATTCACAGCTATAATAGTTGGTATGGTATAAAAGCTTGTACTGGAATACTGGAATTTCTGTGTAATGACCATCTTTTGTTAATGAAGGTTGATTTTGTTCAAGTAAACCTTCCTCTGCCTTTGCAAGTGAACAAATCGTGGTAGTTTTCTAAACTTTGTTTACATACCTGAATTTATTAATTGTACGGTTTACTAGAACAAACTCATCTCTTCCCACAGCTCATAAACTAAAAAGGAGGAAACATAATCCTGGAATCAAAGCATCAGCATTTCACTTCTGGCTGAAGGGGCTTTTGTGAGCCTCTGAATGGTCAGTGCATTTATAAGTTATAGCCTCTGAGCACTTGGCCATGGGAATAGATAGTATTTTCTTTTGTATAACTTGAATTTTTCCTCCACATGAACTCGGGCCTCTGCTAGGTAATGAGAGAGGTTATTGCCCTCCTGGCTACCAGAGCTTTAAATTGAAATTAGTGTCTTGATCAAGCCCTCCAGTGTCTAAGCTACATAGAATGCAGTTACAGAGTGTGCCCTTGCACAATATTCTGCTGGTTCTCAGGTGCTTCAAGAAGTTGTTCTGTTCCTTTCCATGCACCAGCTTTGGCACCTGTCCAACTGTGCAGAGGGCCAGCTCAGTTTATTAACTGGATCACTGGGCCTGCAAGCTGAAGTAGCAGTTTGTACGGTGAGCTGAGTGCCAGAGCCAGCATGAGGAACAGAGCATTGCAGAGTTGGGGAACAACACAGCTGTTTTCAAGGGCAGCAGAATTCTTGTACTGCTTCAGCTGTATTACCTACTGCACCCTGAAAAGCCAGGATGTGCCTGCTTCTGTGGGTGGCAGTCTCTGACAGAGGAGAGGACAGGGCTGCTCAAAGGTGTAGTTCTCTAAACTGTATTTCAGCAGTGACTGCCTGAAGGCCAGGATCTCAAGTGCCAAACAGTTAGATATGCAGCGTGTGAGCCTTTCCTAGGCTCTGTCTATAAACATAATCTGCACTGCATGCATGGGGACTAGTGAGGGGGTGTGGAACCTTTAGCTGTGAAAGTATCAAGTACATCAGCAGAAGACTGATCTGCAAGGAGATTGCTGTATGAGAGCTGGCCACCAGCTTTGTGTACATCACCTAACTTCAGTGTTTGAATATATGTGTGCTTATACATTTGTAGTAGAGGCAGGCTGTTGGAGAATTCAGGCATGTCTGGATTGCTTGTTGGTTTCTTGCCTGTATCTATTGAAACACCTTATTTTTAGCTAGTTACAGTTCAATTGATGAAACGTACCCTGTGCTAAAATATGGCAAGCTAGCATATGGCAGGCTGTGTAAAGCTAGAACAACTCCCCTGCTTGCCTCTTTACCTAAAAACTCAGTTCTGTTAAATTCTTGGTACTTCATGTGATCTATCTGAGCTTGAGCTGAAGATAAACTTCCCTGACACAAATCCTTCCCTGTCAAAGCTGGTTGAAGAGACCTTGGCGCTCTTTTGGGCTCCATGGCAGTTCAGGTTTCTCTAAGTTGGCTCTGGGCTGATGGACAGCATTAGACTGGTTCCAGTCACTGAGGTAGAGAAGTTTAGGATTACATTGGGATTGGAAAATGGGTAGTTCACCCTCAGATTATTTTCATTGTTGTCTCTACATTATCTGAGCATGGAATGCTGCCAAGCAGGTGTTCTTGAGCCTTTCTCCCACCCTTGGCCAGCCTTCCCTCAGTAAAGCTTGTATCAGTGCTAATGGTACTCAGGCTTTGGAATAGGCTGCACAGGGAAGTGTTGGTATCTCTGTTCCTGGAAGTGTTTAAAAGGCATGTGGATATGACACTTGGTTTACTGGTAAATGATGATGCCGAGTTAACTGTTGGTTTCTATGATCTTGGAGGTCTTTTCCAACCTTAATGGTTCTGTGATGTCCATGAAAAAGTGTTGCTTTTCTGGAGCAGGTGTGGTAGAAATAAGTGTTGCTTGAGTCAGTTCTTTGATGTGGGCCATCCTTCATTAGTGCTAATGCCCCCAAGAGAGGCTGAGGATTGGTAACTGGAGCTGGGGAGAGGGGTGGGAGTGTGCTGGTACCTGTTTCAGTAGCTCTTTGCACCGATCCTGGTTTCCAGTTACCTTGAATGTGCTACCACAGCTGTCAGACTGAACCCCTGACCTGTGAGTGTGTTTTTCCAAAGTAAACAGCGGTTCAGAGCAATAGCTGCAGCTTCTGAAGTACAGCCAGGAGCCAGTCTGCAGAAGAGGGGGATGGAGGTCCCTTGGGATGTCCAAAAGAATCCTCACAAACGTGCAGCAAACATTGCCCGGACTAACTTGCTTTAACGGCCCTGCAGCAGCGTCAGTAACTGCCCTGAGGGGAGGCTTGGGTGCAGGGAGCATTCAGTTTGTGCCCTGGGACAGCCCCAGCACAGAGACATTCAAAGCAGCTTGTCCAGCACCTGAAGTGCAGCACACAGAGCAAATGAGCTTCATGGTATTCTTACTTTTCTCTGGATAGGTCCTTGAAAGTACTATCAGTGCTTGTATGTGTGTGCAATTGGGTCCTTGAAGGAAATATTTCTGTGAAGGAATTATTGGTGTAAATATTACCTTGGAATGCTCGTTAGCAGTAGGTTTATTGTGCAGAGCCCTTGGTTCTCAATTCATGTTTAGCATTGCAGTATCTTAAGAAAAATGAGCCCTATTTCATATCTGCAGTGGCTCTTTGACGAGGGTCATCCTTAGGCATGTCTCAATCATGGAGTACAGTTTTTCATTGAAACTTTGATGGGTTAAAAGATATTTAGGACAGTTTAAGCAGTTGTGAGTACTCAAAGGCCAAAGAGCATTTGAGAAAAGTTTTGCTAAGTGCAAGTTGACATCAAAGCTTAAAAGTTCTGCCAACTAAGGAAGAAGTTTCAAGTGGAGATGATGGAGGTTAGATGGTTATGGGTTCCCTTTGGCCTTGATTTATAGGCTAAACTTTCAAGTTTGGGCTTAAGAAACATTAGTTGTCCATGCACAAAATCTGAAGTCAGAATAAAATCTCTTAGCTGACATATGTAGTGGTTAGGAACACTTAGTCACAACAGTCTTTTTTTCTAGGTTACTATTATTTTAATGGATATTTTAAGCATGTTGCATTTTGGTAAGGGGAATTATTAGCTCTATTGCATCTTTTATACATTAAAGTAACACTCTTACTGTATATTTTTTGCATTTACACATATTTATTAAAAAAGAAAGTGGTTTACATTCCAACACATATTTATTAAAAAAGAAAGTGGTTTACATTCCAATAAAGCAAGCATAATTTCTTTACATGGTTATTTTTTTACCTCGAGTATTTTGGGTTTTGCCCTTAGTCTCTAGAGACTATAATGTTTTCTAAGGGGAAAACAAGTTCTCATGTGCTATCAGCTACTCAGGTCCAGTATTTGTTGGTCTGGGGTTGGCTTCCAAGGTGAGTGGGCTCTGATGTTCTGAAAAGATACCTCTGTAGGCTTAAGTTTGCTGTATGGGCTTTCGTGCCTTTGGCAGAAAAATTCCAGGCACTGCACGTTGAAAATACATTAAAATGTTGAATTCAAAACTTGTGGTTGTGTTACAAAAATAGGCAGCAGTAGGTTTTATATTTCCTCTGCCACAGAAATAAAGGTTTTGTTCAAAGGGTCATTTAAAAAGTGGCAAATTAGATAACAAAGATTCTTCTGTGTAATTTTTTGTGTGATATCTAAGTGCAAGCTGGTTTCAGTGTGTATCAGCTGATCAGTTTATAGTTTTGGGTGATATTATATTTGCCTTCTGTGAAGTATA
The DNA here is from genome assembly GCA_013397195.1 of Hylia prasina. NCBI lineage: Eukaryota > Metazoa > Chordata > Aves > Passeriformes > Sylviidae > Hylia > Hylia prasina. The sequence continues at coordinate 434,450 of VYXD01005113.1, forward strand.
GTTTTAAAGTTTTATTCTGTACTTCATAATTGTGGCTTGAGCTGTGTTTTGTCAAATGAGTACTTTTAAACACTCTTCAGCCTTTGTGCCCCTCCCATGTGCTGTAAGGTCTGGCATTGAAAGATAAAGCAATTTGAAATTCCTAAGGCCTCTACAGGGGCAAATGTATCTTGCAATCGAAATTGCAGGAATAAGTGTAATGGTATGAGTTCAGTATATTTTGAAGTCCCTCTGGGAAATATAACAGAAAGTAATCAGTTCTCAATATTTTTCAGTACTTCTCATTTCTGTAATTGGTTGAAGGAGTCATGTTTTTTTGCTGGGAATAAAAAGAGATGCAGTGTTTTTCCAGTTCCTGCTTGAAGTCAGTATAGGAGCTGACTCCATATCTTTCAACCCACATCTTTGAGTTGGGGTGAGAAACAAACCTAACTCTAACATAGTTTTTTTTCTGATAGTGCTCCTGTTACATAGATACCTTTTTGCCTTTATGGGAAAGAAATTTGAATATCAGTGGCAGAGTCAAGTGGAAACAATGCATAATGCATTCCTTTTAAAATACCATTCTATTAGGAGAGGGGGAAAACCTCTAATAATTTTTTTTTTCTTATTCAGGAATAAAAAACTACTCCAACTGGCCTACCATCCCACAAGTGTACCTCAATGGTGAATTTGTTGGTGGCTGTGATATACTCCTCCAGATGCATCAGAATGGAGATCTTGTAGAAGAGCTGAAGAAACTAGGAATCCGTTCAGCGCTTCTGGATGCAGAAAAAGACCAAGAGAAAAAGTAAAATGAGGGGAAAAAAAAAAGCTGTGACAGGAATAAAGCAAATCTTCGATAAGAACTTGTTACCCATAAAGCCTTACATACTTTAGGTCAAGGAAGGCATCTGTTTGAACTTGACACTAAGTGAATGTCTCTTAGCTCATGGTAAATGTAGTGATCTTGGTATTTTGATTTATGGGTATTGTGAAAATTCAAGTATAACCACTGCACTGTAAAGCAAATGTTTGTGAAAATGTGTGTTTTTAAAAAGTTCACTTCTAAAAGCGCTCTTCTTCATTGAGGTGGGAGTAAACCAAAAGAACTAATAATATTTTTATGGATTTTATGTGTGTGATTCTCTGTTCTTTGATACATGAACCTATACAAACAGCATTTGCATTCTCTTGCTTCTCTTGAAAAAGCGTTAAGTAATAGTGCATCTGCTTTTCTGTTTAACTCCTGGTGATAAGACTTCCTGAGAGCCTGTAACACCTGTGTAATCACATACAACAATATAGAGAAAAACAGTTTTCCAACAATACAGGAGAAAAAAAAATTTTGAGAGTGCATGCAATATACTTTTATTCCAAAGGGTAAAAATAAACAGAACTTGTACAAATACATGTATAGTGGTCATTATTACTTTGTAACTTTCTGATGGCTTCTAAAACTGCTAAGAATTGTGCCTAAATATTTTATAAAACTTTTTCTACCTCTTAGAAAACAGCTTTTCCCCCCTGCTTATATACTTTGTGTATGGCAGTTCTGTGTCAGTGCTAAAATGTGGGAATTGTTTAAGGCTTCAGTGTTCTAGCTTGAAATAGTACAGGAGAATACTTCAGTTATTACTGTAATCTTGTATTATTTGCTTATTATCTTTTTATATGTGTTGTGTTTCCAAGTGTTTTCTCCTGACTGATGTGCTCAGGAAAATATAGTCTTCAAACATGGGATTTACAGATTAAATGTTCACATGGGTAAGATGAATGCAGCAGAGAGGTTACTGAATAGATAAATATTTATTTGTGGAAAGTCTCTGAAGTGTTCAGTACCTACCTAACCACATTTCTCTAAATAAAAAAAGTATATTAACCAGTGTAGCTTCAGCTCCATGGCAATACTGCTAAGGCTAAAAGCTAACCAATCTATTTTTAAATGCAGTTTAATTATATAAACCAGTCTGCATGTGAACTAGGCAAGTGGTTTGAAATAAACTGTTTTATGTTTTATGTCTGCAGTAGTTGCTCTTTATTTTAAATGTCTAATTAAACTGATACTACTTTTGATTTGAAGCCTAAGATGTTTTCTACTGCATAGGATATAAAATGTGTTCTGGAGAAAGAAGAAATGATACATGGTCAGTGAAAGACAAGAACAGGACTGGAACCTGTAGACAGGAGCGATTTGATGCGAGTTCTGGTTCTAAATCTCTCCTGCCCACTTAAGCAAGCAGTGGAGAAACTCCTAGAACATTCTGCACAGGATTTGCCCAACTGGTAACAGTAAGCTGCTGGATAGTTGTGATGCAGTCAGGGTCAGCAGGATGAAACACAGCCTGTGTGTGGTGTGTGTTCACTTGGCCACCACAGCACTCCACAGCAGCTCTGCGGGGTCGCTGTGTAGGAGGGAGTTCCACCTGGGGCAGTCCTTGTCCCTCTTAAGGCATGGAGGTGTGAGTCCAAGCTTTTGTCTGTTCATGTGCCGCGTTACATCATTCAAAGCTTAAAAGTATCAATGAAGATTTGTTCTGAGCATTTGAATTCAGATTGAACTTTCTTATGGCTAATCACAAGTAGTTTTTGCCATTCTGAATGTAAAACAATTTTTAGAAGAAAAAAAAATTTCAAAAGTCTTTAGTTATTTCTATCAACCTATTGAAGTGAATGTACCCAGTAAATAAAAAGGTAATGAAGAAAAATTAATTATTTTCTGCTTCAATACTTAACTCTTAGTCTGACTACTAAATAAATCTATTAAAAAAAAGGATTCCCCAAATGTGCTATCTCATAGCTCTCTAGTTTCTTGCACAAGCTGAATATTTTTCAATAATATATGCCAGCAATTTAACATAAAGGGAAATTCAGTCTTGTCAGGTAGTGTTTATCTATATGCAGCAAAATTTTTCTCCCACTATGCATTCCTGCTTTTAAAAACCATGGAAATCTTTCTACTTTCTCTGCTTTATTTCCCTCTTTAGATTTTAGTTATGTGATGTGTGTTTGCATACACACATAGTAGTGTTTCTCTCAATCTCTACCTGACTGGAACATGTTATTGAGCAAGTAAAAGCAACAGTGATTCCATAAAGTGTGTGTGACAAAGCCACAGAAGGGAATGGATTTGGGGCTTCTGCCTGCATTCCCATGCAAGCTGTATATTTCCAGCCAATTTGTGCATCAACAGTCATTCTACATTTATAAAAATGATCATATTAAACCAGCTGCAATAAAAAAAAGACCATCTACTTAAATTGTAATCTTCAGATGCTTACAAAGAGCTTTATTTTGTTGTTGATTGAGAGTATTTTCCCCAAGAAACTAGTTCTAGGGGATCGTTTTAGAAGATGGACCAGTATTGTGCACTCTGCTCATCATCCTCTGCTGTCCCTCAAACTAGAGGCAAAAGGGAGCATGTGCTTCCAATCCCAAAGGGATGCCACATAAACTGATTTTTTTGAGGAAAAAACCCATGTCTCCCTTGACGAGAGATTTGCACCTGCTTTTCTCATGCTCTTAGGCAGTGGGAGAAGGCAGCTGATAATGCTGGAGTATGGGGTGACAACCATTGAGTGTGCTGAGCTGATGCTGGGGGGCTGGTGCCAGCTGCCAGGATCCATGAGGAATCCTTGGTCAGGAGGATGTGACAGGTTCTGAGGAGGAAAGGGTGACTTCTCTCCCTAGGAGGAGCAGCTAGTCACAGGAGGTGAGGGAGGGCATGGGGAAAGCTGCTAAAGCTGCTTGTTCTTCCTGGGTTCCTCTGCCCTAAAATGAAGACCAAAGAGGTAATGGTGGCCAAGAGCGTGCCTTGGGAAGGCTGGCTGAAGTTCCTGAGGATGGCCAGCAGCAAAAATGGGGACCTGCCTTTGCCATCTTTGGTGAAGAGAGAGCCAAAACTGCCTGGTCTGGAGCTGGGTCTGCTGTGGTAAGGATGGGGCAGGCAGCAGGGCTGTGCAGGAGCCTTGCCACCTGCAGGGCTTCTATGGATCAAGGTCAGGTGTGTGGAGCTGCCCGTCCCACTCTTGCTTTGTGTTCTTGTGTGCCAGGCAGGAATTCCAGCTGGCTGCTCCTCTGGTGAGATGCTGGTGGACCCATCTTGGCTGGATTGCCCTGCTGAGAGCTTACAGTGAGATACTTGTGAATGCACGTAATCTTATGTGGGATTGTTATTCTGTTATGGCGTTGTAGTATGAGCATTTGCCAAACTGGAAACCATTACCATAATTAATTACATTTTATTGTGAGGATGCCCTTGGTGTTGCTGCTGTGCTAAAAGGCTGAACTGAGTGGATCAACCTATCCACCAGATCATAAACTAGGATAATCTTTTGTATTTGCTAGCAGTTCACACCTCTTAGGTATGAAATAAGGTGCTTTGGTTTAAGCAAATGAGATTGCTCTTATTCCAAGCTGATCTACTGTCCTAAACCTTCACCAAAGCGGGGTATAAGGTTTCTTTGCTCTTCTTGAACTGGTCCTGGTGAGGAGCAGAAGGAAGCAGGTTGCAAACACTTGCTATTGTGCTGCTAATTTTGTGTTGGGAGCATTAAAATCAATTAACACAAAAGTTGTTTTCCTGAGAAAACAGCTGTTAACAGCTCAGGGCATATTAACGGGTTACACAGCAAATGTGTTTCTCAGCCCTAATGACTTGCCTTAATTTTGCCAGCAAACATTTGGACATGGTCAATATTCTTCATTGCTTGTCTGCTCTGAAAAAATAATTTTATACCGTCTAAATGCCCTGAAATACTTGAGTGCCTTTATTTTAGGCATGACAAACATGTAGGCTTATTTTCACATTCTCACTGGGTTCTCTGGTTCTCTTTAAGAAGTAGACTAGAAATCTTTGGCAGGACTTTTCTGGGAGTCTGTCTGGGAAATATTAACAAAGTACATAGAAAACAACCAAGCTTGAGAACATGTACTCAAAGAATTGTACCAAGGAAAAGATCTCCCAAGCTGTCACCAAGAATACCAGTAAGACCCTGGCAGTGCCTGCATCTAAGAAAGGCAATATTAAAAAGCAGAGCTGGCAGCCTGATCAATAAATCCCTGTATAATCTGATTTGCATGTCCCTTCTGCCAAAAAAAGATATTCTTACACAGGGTTGTTCAATATCCACATTACAGGACTGTGGAAGAAAAAAAACACTCGTTAGTTACAAGATATGTGTCACTTTTAAGTTAAGGAATCTGAGCAAAGGTGGATGGACAATGAGGAAAGGTAAAGAGAGTGGAAAGGGTTTGGATTGTTTATGGCTCTGGGTGGTAGATCAAACTTGCTTTTTGGCTGAAAGAGTTGAAATTAACACACTGCTCTGTGAAGGGCTGTGGTTCATTATCTGGTTTTGGCTTTTTCCTTGGGATGCTGATTGTTTTGTTTAATAGCTCTGTCAAAGCAGTGCTGTCTCTGATGTGACCTGATCATGGCTGTAGAAAGTCCTCACTGATTTAAATACTTCAGACCTTTCCTGGAATCACCCAGGGAAAGCTGGTTTTAGTTACACAGAAAATACGACTAAAATAGCTCAGTGGATTCAGGTTTTATTTTCAAAAAATTTTTTTTTAATCATCCAGTTTCTTGTTATGTCTTGTTTCTCTGAACTAAGGAAGTAGGCCAGGAGTAAATGGTTTTAGTTAGAAAGACCATGGTACTCCATAAAATCCATGGTGGCCATAGGGTGTAACTGAGATGAATGCACAGTGCTGTATGTAATCAACAAGCATTTGTATCGCCCAGTTTTGAGGATCTCATCTCAACTGGACCACAGAAATGCTGGAAGAACAGCAGGCTGCTGGCTTATACTCCCCTTTCAAGAAGAAACAAAACCCTTTAAGGGTGACTTTTATTCTCAAATGACATTAATGTTTCAAGACCTTTAGAATCAGAGTAAATAAAAAAGTAAACATCCTTAAAGATGGAGTCACTAGAAACGTTTTTCTAGCTGTAGAAATACATGTAATCTTCAAAGGACCTTATTTACCTTAAGTACGTGCAGGTAGTGATAATTACCTAAGAAGAATTCAAAGGCCAAGTTCAATATGAATTTTGAAACAACTTTGCCACTAAAAGATGTTAATTTAGCAAACAACAGGGAATTTTTTTTTTCCTTTTCATTGTTGCAGCAATTTTACACACAAAGCCACAAGACTGCTCCTGCACAGGTGCAGGCATGGGTATCTGTATTTGTAGTTACATGTTGTCCCTCCTAACTTAAAGCTTGCACAAGGGACCTACTTAGCATCTTTTAAAGATGACCTGTAAAATTTTGCCAGGCATTTAACAGTAAATTAAGCAAAAATGAGCTTTGGATGAATATTGAATTTGAAAAAAAAATTACTTAAACTTTTTTGGCTTATTATATAAGCCTTCAAAGTGTGAAGGATTTTATGTACAATTTAGCCTCAAAACAGTGAAACAAATCTTCACTTTGCATTGCTAATGGAAACTGAAATACAGAAGTGATTTACTACTTGTATGGTAATAGCCATAGAGAAAATAAAGTTTTGGATTCTTTAGTCTTAAACCTATGATCTAGTGAGTGAAAACCACATGCTTTTTTACAGGGTGTATCTCAACAAGCATTTTAGAGCTTTCAAATACACACTACAAAGAGTATCTTTGAAATACTACTTGTCAGACTGGGTTTCCCCACTGAATGGTAATACTATGAAATCTACCGTTTCTGCTCTTTTCCATCATTTGACTTGTCTAAACAGCTCTTCAAGTAGATTTTTTTTTCTTGAAGAAATATAGGTATTCTCTGAGAAGCGGCACTTTTTGATTACTTCAAAGAGGATGTGCTCCATGAAGACTGGGTACCTTCACAGCTCAGGAAGGGAGCAGATTTAGGGCTGAATGTCTTGTACTGCTGATTTAAACAAAAAACAAACAAACAAAAAAACCCAAACAAACAAAAAAACACCACAAACAAAAAACCCAAACAAACAAACAAGCAAAAAAACCACCACAGATTCTAGAATTCTTCAGTATTTCATTTATTTCCTCATCCATCTGTGATACTTCATGAGAGACAAGCAATAGGATGTGAAAGGAAACATTTGCAAAAATATTGATAGCGCCTGAAAGGAAAGCAAATAAACTAAAGCAAATAAATTAAAGCAAATAAACTAAACACGTTGGTGGCAGAGGAAAGCCGTGGAGGGTCTTCCCGGGGAGATGCTCTGGGGTGAGCTGCCGGCAGCCGGGCGAGCCACCCAGGAGATGGTGCTGTTGGACCGGGGAAGCGGCACAGCCCTGACCCAGAAGCATCTTTCAATGCGGTCCTCCCTGTTTTCCATCTGTGTTGCATGTTACTCTTTGGGGTGCTCGTTTTCTTTTGGGAGAAGGAGGTGTCGGTGTTACCCGGGCGCGTTCCGCGGTCCGGCGTGCGATGCCATTCCCGGCCAGCCAGCCCGGCGCCCTGGGTGGAGATGACGGCAGCGCTTGAAGGCGATGTTTTTCGCCGGGACTGCGTGGCTGGCGAGATGGTAACGCCGAGGCGGGGAGCAGCTTCACAGCTCACTGCCCGCACCGGAGCCACCGCCTGAGCAGCGCCGTGCCCCAGCCGGGCGCCCGCAGCCTCGCGGCCCGGCGTGGGGAGCAG
>VYXD01005113.1:442082-476694 GCA_013397195.1 Hylia prasina
GCTCGCCGGCTTCCCGCCCGGCTTCCCTGCCGGCTTCCCCGCCGGCTTCCCTGCGCCATCCTCGGGGCGGCCCGTCCCGCACACACGTGCCTGCCCAAGGTAAGCGCCGGGCGGCTCCGCGGCGAGGGGCGCGCAGCTCCCGGGCACCTCGCCCGTGTCTCGGCACACGAGGCGCTCCCCTCCCGCCCGCACCTGCGGGCCTGTGAGTGCGAAGGTCTGCGGGCGGTTCAGGGTGGGAAGGTTTGAGGTGGCAAAGGGGAATTTGTGGTTCTTTCGGTCCGCAGTGTCTCAGCAGAGCAAAAGGTCAGAGGGTTGTGGTGACGTTTTCTGTCGATTTGCTGTTTTATTGGTGTCCTCTCATCTCATTTGGTTCAGAAGCTTCAAATCTGGCCAGAAAACATCAGCAGGAACAGGAACAGGTTAGTGGATGCCCTGGGAGTGACTGTAGCAACATGAAGTCAACCAGACTGGATACTTGAAAAATATTTAGTGGAAAGGAACATCAAAGGCCTTTCCCCAGCTGCAGGAGGGCTTCTGTCTCTGAGGATGTCTGCATGTGCAACCAGGCAGTGACCAGGGTTTTATATGTGATGTAAATCTATTTCCCCCAGTTCTTCAGTCTGAGGTCTTTTCTATCTGAATGGGTATAACCAAAAGAAGATCTCTCTACATGCAGGCAGAGATGCCAAAAGCAAACCACCTGCAGGTATCTGGGTGGGTTGCAAGGCCTCCCTGATTGCAGCCACGGTTGTGCTATGAACAAGCCATTCTGAGTTTGTTGCACCCATTTCCCTGTGGCTGAAGTGAGCATGGCCAGTGGTGGAGGTGAAGTGGCTGGTGAGGAAGGAACCATCAGAGAGAGGATGGCCTAACCTCTTTTGGAGTAGAACTACTGGGGAGCCCAGTGGTGTAAGGATTTGAGGATTTTTTCTGTTGTGCTGCATTTCTAGTCCTCTCTTTTAAAATTATTAACAGCAATTCAATGGCCAGTGGTAGGATTCTATTTTTTTTTTCCTTAACAATAAATGACTTAAATCTCAGCTGACATTTTGTGGGGGCTTTTGCTACATGAGTAATGTTTTGGCATGAGCTGAGTACGGAAGCAATTGAGAAACTCTGCTGTCCAGTCATGTTTAGGTGTGTCAGCAGAAGGGAACCAGAAGAAAAGTACTAAAGGATAGCAATTTACAAAGGAGTATAACAAGCCCAAAGCAAGCCTGTTCGAATTCCTTTGCTATTCATGTGAACTTGAGGTACAGTTCAGCTCACTCTGCCACACAACTGCCAAGTTTTCAGGCAGGAGCTGGATGTTCCTTGTGCCTGAGGAGTGAGTGCTCTGAGCAGGAGCTGACTCAGGGCTCAGGCCACAATTTTAACATTGTCCCACACATCTCTGTCTCAGAAAGATAAGCTCTTCCTACGTATTGCAGATGAGTCTCAGCAGGCACCAGACAGTAAGTTACACACTTTGTTTTAGGGACCATTTTGCACTGAGCTCATGGATAAAATAAAGTGCTTAGGATCAGCAACTGACTCAAACCAAGGAGACATCTCTGCCCTGAGACCCCAAACCACCAAGCTGTAGTGTCAGGCCTCCTTTCACCCCAGAAGCTTTGCAGTTCTTTCTGAGCCAGGAACCCTGTCTCAACAAAAGGGTGTGCCCTCTTCCCTGCTAGTTCCGTGTCAGCTGGCCAAGTGCTTCATTTGAGATGGGCAATGATGGCTTGACCTCCCTCCCATGCAACCTTTCCATGTCTGGAAGAAAGTACTCTAATCACTGCAGTGTTGCAGACAAGCAGTTTCCAACACCGCGTTGCTACTGGTATGGCTTACACACCCCAGGTTTGCCAGATACTGTCCAATTACTGCCTTTGGAAAATAGTAAAAAAGAGGTAGGTGCATTTTTTCCCAGCTTGGGCCAGAGCCATAAGTCAGTATGAAATATCAGATCAAAATGCCACCTTTTTGAGGTGCCTACATCCTGATATCCTGATTTTTTGTTCTTAATCAATATGCAGGAAGGAATTCAAGACAAGATTGCATCTGTAGCTGCTAGCAGACATATTAATATAGTCCTGTAGCTTAGTGGGAAATAAAGTACAAAAAAGTGACTGAAATTTCAGAGCATCTGGATTTTGGTTGTGTTGAGAGGATTTGTCATGAAAGCTCCTGAGGGAAGAGTAGAGGAAGATGCCATGAATTCCACTTAAGAACAATAATAGCGTCTGGAGGGCATGTATGTTGCCAACAGTAATACTGGGCAAACAAAGAAGAAATCAGTACAACTGAGTGTCAGAGAACTCTTCCAAATCTGAAAATCTAACCTTAGTTTTCCAATACATTGGTTTATTAATTAGTGTAAAGACTAGATGAAAGGGAAATAAAAAGGAAGTATGGTGGACTGCAGAACTAAAGGTATAAAATAAGAATGCTTCAGGTTTGTCAGTCAGAAGAGTTGGAATAATTAACTGGTAGTTCAGAAACTGGATCACTGAAGATTAAAGGCAGAAATTAAAGAAGATAAAGACATTGCTGAGAATTTAAATGATTTGTTTGCAGCACTCTTCGGTACAGAGAATATCAGAGTGATACCTACTGGGACTTGCTCCTTTCTGGTAATCAAGATGTGTCAGAAGGAAGAGCTGGAACAAATCGATAACTTAAAAAGCAGCAAATCATCAGCTCCAGATGGTACATTGAAAAGTTTTGAAGAAGCTTAGTGTGAAATAGCTGATCTGCAGCAAAAATATGCCTTCCTTAATTAAAAACAGCTATTTTGCTGGAGAAGTGGAAGGTAACAGTTGTACCCAGAGTTTTACACAGGATTGGGATAATTTGAGGAAGCACACGCTCTCTATACACAGATATACACTTCTGTTTTATAAGCTGGTTGAAGATAGAATATAAAGTAGAGAAAAAAAAGAAAAATGATGGTGTCTAAAGAGCAAAGTTTCTGCAGGAAAGAGTCATGTCTCATCATTAATTTGTTTTAATTCCAACTGGAACTTGCTCGAAATGGGCAAATAAGAAGGAATCAATGTAATTTAGAAAAACCTCAAAGGACCTTTGGCCTAGGCAGGATACTGTGAAACAAAGAGAGAGGAGCTTGCTGCAAATCTCTGGTCTGATGAGGCTGTGCCAGGCTGCATGTCCAAAGGAGCCCTGACCACCCTTGACATCTCCATGCTGCATCAGGCCTGTGACTTGTTCCTGCTCTGTGTTATCCCATGCATGTGATGCCAAGCCCTGCTTTCAGCTGTCCTAACAGGTGAGGAACCAATGAGGGGCTGAGTCATCCATTTCCAGCCTCTGAGAAAGCTGAGCAGAGATTGTTTCTGTGTGTCTGTCAGGCTCACGAGTCTGAAAAGGTGAACACTGTTGAGAAAGCTTACATGTTGCTTTTAAATTTTAAGTGCTACAGAGGATGAAGAGGTTGCTGTGGGGAACTGCAGGAGGCCAGAAGCTAGGAGCTGAGGAGCATCAGTGGCAGCTGTGGTAGGAAGCTCTTCCTGTGGGTAGCACCAAGGTAGCATCTGTGTGGTGAAGGCATTCATGGGGAAAGAAAAATGTGAACAAAAATTTAAGACCCTCCAAATTGTTAAGTAAAGGCAGGGGCTGGCTGGCAGAATGCTTTTTACTACTGTCACTCACTGGAAGCAGGTCTAGTACTGTTTAAAAAAAAATTAAAGGAGGAATTTGGTTATAGCAAAATAGAAAATGAAATGAAATGACAAAGCATCTAATTTCAGAAGAAGAAATAAGAGGGAATGTATTAACTTCCCCTCCCAATGCTATGCATGAATTAACTAGATACAATATCACTGTCAACATTGTTTAACAACAACCCTGTATGTTTATAATGAATACTCCAGATGCACTGAGAGGAAAATCCATACCTCTTCCCTTAGAGAGAATCCATGAGAATCCACACCTTTGCCTTTAAAAACTACTTTTTTCCTATCTTAATCTTATGCAAATTGGGACCATTTGTGGACTCCTTATCGTGTTCTTCGTTCCCACATCCTGCTTCAAAGGTATTTCCCTTCTTCTATTCTGCCAGTGAAGGCTGACAAACTGAGTGTCACCGGGGAAAAAAAAATTGGTAGGATTTTGTGCAATAGCTTAAAAAAACTCAAAAAACCAACCACCAAATCTTTAACAAGTATTTCATGTTCAGAATCTTTGTTAATACAAATATATAGTTTTCATCAACTTCAACCAGAGGTTCTTTGCTCTGTTAGGCAGACAACAGAACTACTACCTCCTTCTTTCTCATTTGTTTTTGCCTCCCAGTCCTTCTCTATTTCATCTGATCTCTTCTATGTATTCTTCCCTCAGTCCTAGGGTCTTCCCTTCCTTGCCTCCCTCTCGCAGGTGTGTGATGCTGCTGTTGCTCATCTTCTTCTATACCTGCTCCTGCCTCCTCACAGCCTTGTCAGCTCACAGCTGTAACAACTCTGGTGCCCAGCCAGAGTCAATTATGCCAGCAGAGCTAATTAGAAGGCACAAGATGCCATGCCTCATTCTTGAGATTTGTACAGCTCACTATGGCAGTGTGCTCTGCTGATTAGGAAGTACTGATTTATAGTAAGAAAAATTATAACAAAAAAAAATTAAAGGCTTCTGGAATAATCCTGCTGTTTTTCTCCTTGCTCTGTTCTGTGCAATTATTTTTGTATCAATAACCACTAGTAGACAGCACTTCTAGGATTTTGCTGGGTATTTGGTGGGGAGCAGCATCAGCCAGGAAATGCCTGGAGAAGGGCTGTATTTATGGATGATAAATTCGGCTGTAGATTTTAGAAGGACTGTGTTTTGCCTTTTCCTTTAAATTTTCTTATGCAGTCACATAAGGGAGGAAAGGATGGTGCAGAGGTGCCCAGGACACTTTTAAATTAGCTAATTTAGATGCAAAGTCAGTTTTGCCACAGCAGCATGGAGCAGAGCAGCATGGCTGATTCACTCAGCTCCCCAACAGTCCCCAGGGTCCCACTGCTCAGCTTTTTCAGTGCTCTTTTCTGCAAGAAAAGTCTCCCCTCTCTGATGCCATGGGATGCTGTGGCTCATGTCATCACACAGTAATTCAGCTGCCTGATGTGACAGTTTGCTGATATACAGGCTTGTGGGCTTTTCCAGATCCACAGTAGAGCTGAATGGCTAACGCTTCAGGGTCGGTAGGTTTGGGTCCTTTCTTTCCATTTATGAAAACACCCATAACTGTCAAAGCTCAAGAGAACTATGACCCTACAAAAAACCTGAACCACTTGCACATCAATGCCATCAGCAAATGCTTCTTTGAGCTGGTTTTCATGTCTGAGACTCAGACCAACATGTAGTGATCTTGTTATTTCTACATCAGCAGAAAACCAGACAGCTCTGACATTTCTTCCCTTACCCAAAACTACTTTGGGCTAGATAAAACAATAAGATCTCAGTGATGGCTGCCCAGAGCAGTTCTCAAAACCACTTTATTCATCATTAAGACAAAGAAAATTGTCCTCAGTTGCAGGACTATGGAATAGGAAATAGAGATTATAGATACAGTCTTGCAGAAAAGCTTTGTGTTAATTATTGTTAACATTTTGTGCACTCCTCTAAAATGTCCAAGTTGTAACTGTTCATCTGGGCTCCACCTATCAGAAAAATACATATGTTTTCTGATCATCCTGCCAGCATAAGGCAAATTTTAACTAAACAATTTGTGGTTACTTTTTTCTTCCTGTCCCCTTCCTCCATGGCTAAAGGGTGTTTAGTCTGGTGGACAAGTTGTTTTTCATTTTTACCTCACAAAAGAGCCATAATAGGAGAGTGAGACTTCAAATCTCATGTTGAGAATTTACTATATAGTTTTCTGTTTGGAGAAACCAAAGTTAAAAGAATATTAAATCGGATTTTTCTCAGAAGAGGTGTATAATTTTGTCTGGTCAGCTACTGTGAGTTTGTTTTCCCAAACTGCTGAGTTCAGCTGGAACTTTAGGTACTTGGTCTCTTTGAAAATCAGGCCTGGGGCTTCCAAATCCAGGCAAAGGGCCATGGTGGTTCATGTAGTAACTCTGGCACAGAGGATGAAATAGAGCCTCTCTCTTTCAGAGGGACCTCCTTACTTCAAGGACTTCAGGGACTATGAGTACTGAACCCTTGCTGTTTAAAGTCCTTTCTGCTTTGAGGTATTCCACCAGGGAGTGCAGTCTCCAAGTTTGGCACAAAATGATGCAGTCCCAAATAGGACACTGCATCTGAGTCCCCTCTAGATTATTATCTGACACTATTATTTTTTCTTGTAGAGATCATAAAGAATGCATGATTAAGCCCTTCAACATCTTTTCTAAAGAATACTGGGAGCTATTATCCTGAGAATATGACAGGAAGCTCTCATAAATAAACCTTGAAGTTTATTAGGTAACCAAATCCATGTTTCACTGTAGTGTAGTGGGGTTAATCATTCTGTTTGCTGTCCTACTTTCTTTGGAATTTCAAATGCTAAATCTAATCTGACTGCTGTAATCTTAACTCCTGGTTTTTATATTCCTGCTTCTAGTTGACCATGCTATGTTGCCATCTTGTTTTCTGGTTTGAATGTGTCCATTTAGATCTTCTGAAAACAAGTTTGCTCTATTCTGGCTTGCAGAACTTTCCCAGCGAGTCCCAGAGATTGATTTCTGGAGACTTACTTGACTCTGAGATCACATCCTGGAGGATGGTGGTGTTGAACTATAATTGGTTTTCAGAGTTGATTTTCTCCTCTTATTAGTTCACAGAGCAGATGAGCGATTCACTCACTTAACTCTAGATTGGTTCATGAGATTGAAGAGCCTGTCCTTGCACTCATATTTTAAACATCTCCTACCATTCCTTTATAAACAGCCATTAGAATGATACTAAGTTTGAACCCAAAGTACATATTTTCTTTACCACAATGAAACACAGCTCAGAGCATCCAGAGTCTGGTGTAGCTGCTAAGAAAAGACACTGTTCCAAACATGCTGCTTTTGTTGATATGCCCCACTGGAGCTCAGCAAATGTGTATTACCTTTATTACCATGATAACACAAGTCTGTATGCTTTCTGATGAAATTGAAAGAGGCATTTACATTTCTCTTCTGCTTGTAATTAGGGCAGAGCAGACAGGAGGAGACCCTGACCTTTTTCATCAGTTCGTACAGGGGCTGTGGTCATGATGCCAGAGCAGGAATTGTGAGACTCTTTAAGCTTTGTTAATGACCCTGCTGGAGATGCTTCCTCCAGGGCTCAGATTCTTGTTCCCCTTATATCAATGACTTAACCTAATTTTTTTAATCAATGAACTAACACTAATTAACCCACAGAGCAGGGTTTGTCCTCGAGCCTCTTTCTGCAGTGCCAGTGACAAGTGACCAGAGACACAAGGTTTGCCTGTGCTGTCGGTGTGTCCTCCTTGGGAATATGGGGAGTAAGTGGTGGGAGACACATGCTGAAAAGCACTGTGCTGTGGTGCTGCTATGTCCCAAGCAGTGTGTAAAACCTGGGTAGGTTTTAACATGAGTTAGGCAAACTGCATGGAGTTGTCTACATGTGAAATGGCTGTCTGTTCTTGGTTTGTAGTCAGTGGTGGTTGGTCAGTCCTGCCAGAGTGGTCCAGAGAGGTGTCCAAGCAACAAGGGCTCGGTTCAGTTGCTTAAACATACATGTCTGGTGCCATTTGAGATGCCCTGGAGTAAGTGGGACATCCCCAGAGAGCTGAAGATTTAGCACAGGACTTTTGCTGTCCTGGAACCTGCAGGTGACACCAGAGACCTCCACGCAGTCAAACCTAGTCTTCTGCTTGAGGGTAGGCTGAAATGCTGTCTAGGGTCTGCTCACTGTATCGGCAAACTCTCCCAGGACTGCAACCTGCACACAGCACTCACATGTGGACACCTGGATGGAAGCACCTTCACCTCCACCTGCATCCAGTCCCTTATGGCTGAAGATACAGGTCTGGCTTCCAGAGAATTTAGAGTTAAATATGTAAGCAGCTCCAGAGGGCAAAGTATTCAGCCTATTTTTAATACCTACTGTAGGAGCAAAAGAAGTGCCTTCTGAAAATGCCTTTCATCAAACTGGCTGCAGAGGGACACTAGGCATGCAGCTGTTTAACTTTCAGGTTAAAGAAGTGAAAAGCATCCCACCTTTAGATGAGATGTAATCCTTTTAACTCCACTGACCCAGAAACAGTTTTCTCCAGTTACCTGCAGGAAAGGCCATATGGGAGACACAGTAATGATATTCTGAACCTCAGGAGCATCTTGAGTATTTCTGAACTTTGCAAAACGATGTTGACTTAAAGACAGTTGAGTTGCAACTGAGCTATGCACAAGCTAAAAACTTCCTGTTTTTTCTTTTCTCCAGATAATACTTTGCACCTTTGCATCCCAAAAGATCTGTGGAAATGAGCATAGTTTCTCACTCTATTTCCCTGGGCAATTTGAGTCTTCACCACCTGGGTGGTGTTTTCTTACCCCTTTCTCCTATTTTCATTCTTTTTGAAAGATAAAAAGACCACAATTTCACTTGGGTTGTTTTGGGAGGCAAACAAACCATGATGGCTGCTGTGGGATTGATTGGAGAAGTTTAGTGTGGGAGTAATGACATTTTCAAATTAAGCCTGGCTGACCCAGATGCTCTTTATAGAGGTATCTCCTTTAGAAGCTTAAGTGAATTATATGGCCAAAGTTTTAAAAGGAGATGTGAGGAGGAAAACTGGGACAACTAAAAAAGTGCAGCAACAGTGAAAGTCTGAGAAGTGCAATAGTGTTTGTATAAATCCACAATTCATCACCCTGGGGACATTTGAAAGTGGAAGTAACTGTAGAAAAGTAAAAGGTAAGTCTTCAATGGATGTTGACTAAGTTAATTCCAGTGGGATTAATTTCACTTACATCAATGAGAATCCAGCTCTCACCAGTGTGGGTTGATGGCTCTGGTGAGAAGGTAGTAGTGTCAACTTGATATATCATTAAACAATATTATTTTGCCTCTATAATTGTCCAAAATCTCATATTTTGCAGCTGTTTTGATTAGATTGAGTTTTTTATCTGTATCTAGGTGGTGTGAATGACTGAAACTTTGAACAGAGTCCACTTTTTTATTCTTGATTTCCACATATATACACATATATATATCTATATGTATATGGAAAAATGCATATTTATATATCAAGTAGAGTCCTTAGAGGTATTGAGATGAAAGAGCTAAGCGGGTCTTTGCAGTGAGCAGTTTCCTCATGATCACTATTCTGTGCTTAGATCCCTCCAGAGGGTCATGTGTATTTTTTGGACTTCTAAGGAGATCAAGCAAAAGGACGCTGACAATTTGATGTGTGTTTCACGTGATACCTTGTTTATGCAGATCCTAAATGACCTTACAATGTGTAATGAGGAGAGGGTCAAAACAAATGTGATGCCAGGAACAGTAGCAGGGTGCTGCAGTCCAGTATGGGCAGGGGATTTGAACAGGAGCCCTGTGGCAAAAGCAGGAACAGAGCTGAGATTCCTGTGCCTCGTCTGTCCACAAAGACAAGGCTCCCTGAGGCAGTCACCTCCACCCTCCAGGTTTCCCTTCACACATGCTGGCTGCTGCAGTCAGGAGTGCTGCATAACATAAAGCTATTACCAAGGTTTGCTCTGTGCAAACAAACTGCAATGCCATCACTACTTGAGTCTGCTAGGCTGATAGGGTACGAGTGCTGCATGAGCCCAGAAGTGAGCTCCGCTCCACTGGGGCCAGCCAGCTGCTGTGCTCATGTTCATTTGAGGAACCCTCTCCTGTAGGATGCCATGTGATCATGGGAGAGGCCCTGGCACCCTGTGGTCAGCCATACCTAGTGATGGACCCATCTGTGTTCCCTGTCTCTAATTGTCATGGCCTGGAGCTTGGAACAGAGCAGAGATTATTTTGCTGGATGAATAGCATCCAGTGTTCTTTGGGGAAACACATGGGAGGGTGTTGCATCCTAGAGAAGCTGCTGCAGGCCAAGTGCCCAGAGGAAGGTGACAGGGATACTTCTGGCATTCTGAAGTGGGAGATAACTTAACAGGTTTTGCAATGTAATTGCAAGTATGATACTTCAAGTGAATTCCTCCATCCATGTGCCTCCCTCCCTCAGCTCAGCTCTCTGTACTTCTTTCTTTCTTCGAACCAGCACCAATATCTCTCTTACTTGCAAATTTTCTTAGGCAAAATTTGATTAAAATAACCAGAACTCAAGGACCTCTGCCTTCACATCCATTTCTACTACTTCTTGTGATTGTTTGAGTTGATTTTTACCCTCCCTTTGCTCCTCCAGATGCTGTCACAGCTTTAATACCTCAGTACAAAGCTTAGGCAACCTCACCAGCCAGTCATCCTGCCTCAGGGCAGCAGGTGCCTCAGCAGGTGTTATTTGCTGGAAGGAGAGATTTCACTTGGTTTAGGCTGATGGGAAGAACAGCTGATGTTGGCAGTGGGATGGGAGGAAGATGATGGTCCCACGCACATTGGGGTTGGCTAATGGTGTTCCTAGAAGATGTCCCTCTTTTGGAATTCATCTGACAAGTGAACCCACCTTCACTATTTGGATCATGACAGGAAAAGAAACTCTCCTATAAAGAAGACACTTCTTGTCCTTTGCTTATGTAAGCCAGAGCTATAGCTTCTGGGCTCTCACTGAATGCCTCCTTTTCTCTGTACTTTTCCAGCTCATTTGATACAGTTTTGAATTGTGGGTTGTTGGGGGTTTTTTTTAAAGGTTTTTTTTTAAAAAAGATGTATTAATTACACAAATGCTGGTGGAGAGCAATGCTCATGTCAAAAGGTTTAAGCTTTGGGTTTAATTTGGATGAATGCCTGAAATTTAGCTCTGAACCAGTGGCAGTCTTTGAATTTATAAATACTAATATCCACCTGAGATTCTGGTCCAAAGCAAGAGCAAGGCTTTTATTCTGTTCAGGTTCCTCATCTCTGCTTATCAGTATAGCAAATTAGGCCTTTTCAGGCAAGCAACAAGTGGTATGACTAACAACCTTGTTCTTTCTTCCCAGCAGTTTCTGTGAGAACAGCCAAGGACTTGGCCATTCCAGCCAAGGACTTAAAAAAATGTTTGATGTTTTTGAGGACTCTTGCAAATTTTAATACAAATTATTTTTGTTCGAGAGTTTGCCTGCTCTTGGCTGGCCCAGATTAACCAAGTATAAGAAACAGGTTCAGGATCCTTCCCTTTCCCCAAAACTGCAAGGTGAGTGAGAGTCTATATCAAGTATTATTTAACCACAGAAGTCAGTTGCTGGGAACAGAGTAATCAAATAAGATAAATGGGAATGATAAATCGGCTGAAGGCATGACAATAGGATAGGAATGACACTTTAGTTGTGATAAAATTATAGAAGTTAAAATGTTCATGCTTTTTAAAATTAAGAATTTATGTTTTCTTGCCATCTTGAATAGGATTTAGAAATGACATTGAACAGGTAAGTGAAACCTGGATTTAGGATTTTGTATATGATAAAATTAGGTAACTCAGCAGGGATTTTTTTCTGAATAACTGGTAGGACTGTGGGTGGAAATGTCTGAGGTATTGTGTGCTGTGTAAGCAAGCACATCTGCTTACTGCACTTGCTCTTCCCCGAAATCATGTTCTGATACGTGTTTGCTGATTCCTGTTCCAACACAGATAAAGTCACGCTGCAATCTCTTGGAACCAGGCTGTCTGGGTGGACTTGGGAATTTTCACCTTATGGTAAAACCAGAAATATCACCAAGGCAGGGCATTTTATGCTAGTTGGAGGATTCTGTTTCCAGTGTAAAGAAAGGAGAGACAAAATGTCACCTTTGTGACTCCCATACACACTTGGTCTGAGCACAGGGCTGAAGGTACCCAGCTATTCTGTAGTCTGCAGGAGCTCTACTTTCACCTGCTAAAGGTGAGCAGAAAGGGGAGCTTCTTTCCTTAACCACCCATCATTGAATACTGTTATTATTTAATACTTGTATTGAATCTCAGATAATTGCTAAAGTGCTGAACTGCTGTCTCAATTTAGCCACACGCAATTAATAATATTGATCACCCTACACTGACCTTGAGAGTTAATAACTGTTTTTTCCCTTAGTTTCCCTTGATGAATGGTGCTTTCTACGTGCCAACTTGTAATTTTGTCAAGGTGTCAGATCTCAGGGTCTGATCCTGCAGACACTGAAATGACACTGAAATGCATTCAGTGCTTTCTGCAATGTTCTTTTCTTTGGGACCAATAAGAATATGTATGTCTAGGCTGAGAAAAAGAAGGGGTTTTTTTATTATTTTTACAGGATTTTGCCTGGGGAAGCCTATACAAATATTTGTGTAATAACCAAATTACTTAAAATCTGTGTAGGATACCTACACAAGGATTTGAGTCTCCGAAAGTCAGGCCTTATTTTCTCCATCAAATAATTAGGTGGTTCTTTTCTTCATCTAATGATAAAGTGTTTCTGTTCTTCCCAAAAAATCCTTTCCCAAAGTAAAAACCCTGGTTAAGACATAGAGAGATAATTGAGGCAATTTATTTGTCTCATCTCTTTTACCTTTAGAAGTCTTTTTGCTCTAGGTAATCAGAACAACATCTTTTTCCCAATTACCATGAACAAACTGAAGAATGAATTTATGGTTATCTTTTACTAATAGGCTCCTCTGCTTACCTAATTCTCATTTTACTAGTATTATCTGATAATGAATCAACAGTACTGCTCCTGTTTTGTATGACATTTTTTTTAGGCTCCTGCTGTCCAATGTGCCTTTCTGCTTGTGCATATCCCTCTGCTGAGATCCTCAACAGAGGGATCAGAACCACTGCAGGCCTGGAAACAGAGAATGTAACAAAAAAATGTTCTGCTAAAGTCTCTGAAATATTTTTATTTTCTGTTGCAGAGAAAATCGAACAGATCTGGGATGTGTGAAGTGGCTCTCCCAACCCAGAGCCTGGCTGAGGAAAGCTTTGCAGGGCTGTATTATCCAAGAGACACATAGGGAGGGAGTTAGGGGGAAGAAATCCGCCTCCACAGCGGTTTTCTCACATCAGCACCAACACTCATTGGTGGAGCAGTATGTGGGAACGGTGTGTGATAATCTGCTGCTCCTTCTGCAGAGCAAGTGGAGCACATTGTCCCATAACAGCCACCACTCAGCACTTTAGCACTGATTTACCTTCCCCACAGACACACGTAACTGCCCTCTTCCTTCGGACAACTGGCATCATCCGAAGACACCTTATCTTTGTAAAAAGCATCTTGACAAACACTGCCTCTCCCCTGCATTTGTACTTCCACCCCCTCCCTGTTACAGCCTCAGCTAAAGCAGATTATTGAAAAATCCATTTAAAAAACACAGCAGTTTTATACTGAAAGATATCTAGAGGGCAGCAAATCCAGAGGGAAATCTCATCCTTCAGTGCAAACGAAACCCCTTCTTTTATTTAATTTCTGAAAAATCAAACGGAGTTACGTAAAGCTTTTTTTTTCCCTCTCTCTCTCTTCACAAAGCAGCAAGAATAATAAGTTATCTCTATAAGGCTGAGATATAATCATACCTGGGAGAAAATTTTTAATTTGATTAAAGCTTACAGTACTGGGCAAAGCCTCTAAGTTCAGGTGTGAGTTATGAAGAAACTGCTTGGCCATCCATAATCCCATCTGAAAGCAAATGTATTTTTAAAGTATTGCTGTGTGACATGGAATGCTCCTGAGTTACTTGTGTATAACTGTGCTTGTTGTGAAGT
The DNA here is from genome assembly GCA_013397195.1 of Hylia prasina. Taxonomy (NCBI): domain Eukaryota; kingdom Metazoa; phylum Chordata; class Aves; order Passeriformes; family Sylviidae; genus Hylia; species Hylia prasina. The sequence goes on from VYXD01005113.1 coordinate 455,828, forward strand.
ATGTATTTAATTTAATATTAAGATTGTGTTATTGATTGCAATTTCATTTTCCTTCATGTTTGGTTCAAACTGTAGTTGACCAAGCAGCAGCGGGTTCCATTTAACTGTTGGCAATGGAAATCAAGGCTTCTGTGACTTCTTGTTTTATTGCATACTGCCTTCTTCAGCACATTTTGACACCCTTTGAGAAGTGTTTCTGCAATTACCTTTCCTAAATTTCATCACCAACAGTTGATGTATACAGTAATAGGGATGTTGGAAACCCCCATCTCTTGTCCCTAACATCTTATGTTTGGCACTTGAAGTTTGCATCTTGGCCATCAAGAAGTTATCAAAATGTTTAAAAGAAAGGAGAAAATTTAAAAATAGCCATGCTAATGGTTTGGGTTTTTATTCAATTTTTGAAACTTCATTTTAATTGTGTATGAAAAAATGGCATCTGCATGTTGAAAGATGCAAGTAGAGGCAAATCAATGCAGCTTTTTGTGGACACTGTCAGTATCCACAGGGAAAACCAGACAGGCTCCTTTGAGCACACTTGGAAGTACTAGTGTCTAAATGTTGGAAGGGGCATCTCCCATTCCCCTCTTCCTGAAGTTGCAAAATGGAGTTAATGAACTGACTTCCATTGGTCTGATGTTTACTTTTATATTTACTGATGAAAAATGTGGTGTGAGAGTGGGTGATTGGTCAAGGGGCACCATATTTGCATTGAAAGAGGATAGGATGTATGCAGGAGAGAGGAGGATGGGGATTGTGTGATGACTTCTTTTGCTGGAGACTGTGCCTGAAATGAGAAGGATTTATGTGGTACCTGGTAGCATTTATGGCAAAAGCCATACAAGAACACAGGCAATTTCCTGCTAATTGCTTTCCTTATGATGTACAACCCCCCCTTCTGGCTCATACATGTGGTGATTTTGCACCACTAGTATTACATTAGCATTGAAATATCAGGGAATTTTTGTCACTAGAATAGTCAGTCGTCATTGAACATGCAAAAGGCATCACCTTCCTTACTATATCTGCTATATCTGAACATCTCTGTTTCCTCTGCAGGAAGGGAAGATTCCCTTTCTTTTCCCTCATCTTCACTAGAGTGTTCCTTTTGGCTGGGCTAATTGTTTGTAAGGTGACCACTGGGTGGTTTTCTAAAGCAGCTGCAGGCTGGGAGGTGCTGGTTCAAATGAGGCACTGCCAAAGCCAGCTGACCTGCTGCTCTTAAGGGTCATAGAATGGGTAGGGTTGAAAGGGACCTTAAAGTTCATCCAACTCCAACCCCTCTGGCATGGGGGATCCTCTTGGCCTTAGGGCTGCATTTAATATATGACTGCTTTTTTTTGTTTGGTTGGTATTGTGTGTCCCTGCCCTGTGAGTAGTGGGTATATCAGAGCCATGAGAGGTTAAACTCTGTTGGACTCCTTTGGTTGCTCAGAAAACTCTCACTGCCCTGGGCTTCATAGATGAAATATAAACACCATTTACAGCTACTTAAAATCTGAATTGCACTTGAAATTTCTGTTCAGTCCAGTGGTGAATGTAGCTACTGTTAAATTGCTCCATTAACTATAAAGCAAAGTTTAATCTGCTGTGTTTTACTTTTGTAAAATGCTTCTAAGCACTGGTAAATGTTCCTTTTCATTGTGTTACTTTGACTTTATAGAAAACGGAAAACTTTGTCCCAATTAAAACAACAACAACAACAAAAAGGATTAAAATACCCATGGAAGAAATGCAAAGGTTCAAAAAAGAGAGAAGAAAGGAGGAGCATTACCAGGAAGAATTAAGAACAACACTGGACCAACTTGCTGTTTTGCCTTTTCCTTTCCAAAGGAAAAAGGTGGTCTAAAAGCCCCACTGAGCAGATTACGACAACTACTTGTGGAAAAGACTACAAACGCAATCCAGAAAGGCAATTATGTTTGGGTTTTTTTCCATTCAAATAGAATTTTTCAGCTTCTAACATGGAGTTAATTGTCTCTTTTTTTTTTTCCTCCTTTTTTTCTTGTAATGGTCCTTTGCATAGGTTTAGTCATCCTTGAGGGCAGCTGCTCCAAGTATACAGCAATTGCCAGATGATTACCTCTTTAATGTTTTCACTGAGTACTTTGCTGGTTAACCTCCTTAACTGGAGAGCTGCTTATTGTTATTTATGTCTTGTCAGCATAGAGGTTCATTAAGCATTGGTAAATGACATGTTTTCATATCTGCTGACACTACAAATGCAATATGATCAATTGCAAATTGACTTCAGTGCAGCAATAGAGAACATTTAACACACATCAGTGGATCATTTGTACAAGCAGAGCTTGAATTTTTATGGCTGTTTATGTCTCTCTAATACCCAAGTATAAATTCTCCCAAGCCAAGAAATCCGTAGTAAAACCAAATGCAAAACTGTGTCCAACAGGTGACCGTGTATCCCAGGCTGGGTCTCAGCACAGGAACTTTTTGGCTGGCAGGAAGCTGAAAGTGGTGAAACAGCCCTGATTGCCTCAGCTGTGCCAGGAGGCACAGATGGGCTGGGGCATCTCTTGTGAGCACTCCCTGCTTCAGGCTGCACCAGGGGCAGCTCCCCAGAGCTTTCCCTCACTTGCTGGCATGCCACTGCCTCAGGAGGCAACACTGGGTCCTGCCCACAGCCCAGGGAAGGTCTGGAGATGGCTTTGTGTGATGCCCAAAAGCTGAGCTGATGACACCTCTGCATCCAGGTCCTGTGGGGCAGGGGATGTCAATGATGGGGAGTCAGGAGCTTCCAGTCTGGTATTGTCAGTGGTCTTCTATTGCTCTGCTGCTCACACTGCTGGCAAGGGAGCCAAGCTCACACTAAGTTGGGTGCAAAGTGCTGCTTTCTGGTTACTGCAGCAGCAGTTCCTGAGGGAGCTGCCATGGCTTTTAGTGGCTCAAGCCCATCGTTAAACTGACAGCCTTGGGGCCAGAGGGCAGGGCCCTGAAATCTGTCCTGCTGCACAGGGGGATAGAGCATCCACTGCAATAGCACTGTCAGGCACTGGAGATCTCCTGTGCTCCGGAGGCCTGGGGCGGTGATCTTCCTTATCGCTGCTTGGATCTCCTCTCTACGATGAGCTCTGACCCCACGCCAAGGCAACTGAACAGTGACTGTATCCCTCCAGGTCTCTCTGCCCAAAACTGTACATTCACTTACATTTGGCTGCTTGTCCCTCACTGGAGTACAGGCTCTCCGTCTTGTTTCTTTCTGACTAAAATTTCTAGGAACTACTGATATTTCTGTAGTTCTGAGACTGCTCTTGCCTGTACCAATGTGCTTGCATTGGAGTAGGTCACCTTCACAGACACCTCTGAATTTCTAGACCTCTATTTTCTGAAATTTGTCTCAATGGCAGAGCTAAAATTTTCAACTCTGTGGATCCAGGCAGATTACATGGTAAAGATTTGCCTTCAGAGGTAGGAAAAGCATATAGCATATAGGAAAAGCATTATCTTTATTAAAAAAAACCCCAAACCAACAACAACAATAACAAAAAAACCCCAAACAAACAAACAAACAAACCACGCAAAAAAGAAAACCAAACAAAAAACCATCATCACCAACAAAACAACTCCATAACTCTAAAAGGAAAAAAACCCACCAACTTATTGAAGAAAGGTTTTCATTACAAAGCATCATCAATTTAACAAAACACTGTAAAATAAAAGAAAACCATGAATGCAGGCAGCAGCCCTGGGAGCATTCAGTGCTGATTTACTATGCCAGGACATATCTCATATAGAGTGAGATTATTATTTTTCTCTACTGTTCTGTCACACATTGTTTCATGTCTAGGATTCCTCACTAGTAACTAAGCAAAGGCAGAAAGGATTTACTCACATTAAATCCATTGTTTTATGTAGCAGAGAAAACAAAACAAAAAAATGCTTGCATTGAAATCTCTTTGGGAAGAAAGTAAGATCTTACATTGTTTTAATTGGGATAGCTTGGGCAATTTGCAATCTATACATAAGTCAAAACATTTTGACATTCATTTGGAGTATCTGACTCAGCTTATGCTTTTCTTCTGTTGGAATATTTGCAATATGCTCATGGCTTTATACGCTACAATAACTTTCTTGTTTTGTCTTATGAAAATGAAATTAAAGTTCAGATTGTCTTTTCTGTGTAGAAAAGATAGGAGCCTCTGATCTAATCTGTTTGATTGGTGACTTTTCTGAAGAAAACTATCATCTTCCTGGTTATACTTATTCTCACTAAATATCCAGAACCATATTTGCTCATGGGCAGCTGAAGTGCTGGTTGTGTTTGCTCCCTGTGGGTTGGACCATGTGAAACTGCCTTGTTTCAGCCCTACGAATAACAGAATGTTGAATTAATATTATGGCCCCCTAACAAAATTGGTTTGATGTGAGATTCCAATATCCTTATTTTGTTATAAAGTCATAATACTTGTTTAGCATTCTGATATTCATTGGCTGAGATGATATTGATGGACTTACTGGGAGTCCAGCTATGGAGTTCATGCTGGGGTAGGGTCAGACAAATTAAGGCAAATTTCAGTCCAAGTTTAAGACATTAAGGTGGAGCAGATGGCAGAGCTGGTTATTTCAATCTTTGCTATCAACATGCGGACTGTCCCTGCACCTTTTTCCCAACTTTGTTGGTTTTTATCACAGTGCAAGGCCAGATCCTACCCTGGGTAAAACTTGCAGTGTGCTGGCAGCACAGGCTATAAACTGTGTCTTAATAGAGCGTATTTTAAAAAAAGGAGCACCTGTTGGTCACAAAATATGATTTTTTGTTTAAGGAAAGCAATGATAAACTTGACAAAGGATGGAAAGATGAAGAAAAATGGGCTAAGAGAGGTTTGAGTGTCTAAGCACAGTGTGGTGATTCTACTAAAATCTTGATAATTTAACCAAACTCTGCTTGTGCACACAAGTAAGTATGAACAACAATTGAAAGGAAAGAAGAAAGAACAACTCCTCTGCATGTCTTCAGACAGCACACACATTCCATATAACATTCACCTGGAGGCATATTATATAAAATATGGTATGCAGTAAGCCAGTAATAACCAAACAATTTAAGATCATGCAAACTTTTACCATTTCTCATTTGTTTCTTAAAATCAGTTAAAATGTAATTTTATTTCAAGAACATTGAACAATAATTTATAGAGAACTGTAACTCCAGATGATAATGCCCACTAACAACAAAATGCAAGAAAACAAGATCCCAGAGCTCTTCAGAATAATCTCTTAAAATCTGCTGGAGACATGTTGGGGTCAAGCTTTCTCAGAGGCAATGCAGACTCCATTTCTTCCATGTCTGGCTGTCCAAATAGCAGTGTGAGGCTGTAAGACATAGAAATGCTTTTCCTCCAGGCTGCCCCAAGATCCCAGGCAGTCTGCAGACAGAGAAAACTGCCTCTGACATCCTCTGGAGAGCGTGGTCCAGTAAAGGGATGGGGGCAGAGATGTGTCACTGCCCAGCTTGCTGTGTGTGTTCAGAGGCTGCTGCCCCTCCCAGAGCTGCAGCCAGAACCACTGGCCCAGCCAGGGGTGCAGGAGGACGTGGAGCTCGAGCCGAGCAGAAGGCTGTGTCCTGCTCTGCATGGCTCCTCTGGTTTTGATAGATAGGGATGTGAGTATTAATGTTACACATAGTTGCAAGGATGGGGACGAAAATTGACCAGAAACACCAAAAGAACCAGTATTTCATTAAGGAGGATAGATTTATTGACTGTCTAGACCGAAGCTAGTTTTGTATTCACACTTTAAAACTTTTAATTAAGGTTTACACTTATAGTGTCTAGCCATTCCCAGGTTAGTTTTATGAAAACATTAACCTTGACATTTTGACAACTTTTTTCCTTTCATTTAGTCTCTCATTTAAAATTGCTTTCATTGTCTGTGGTTTAGTGATTCCCTTGGTCTGCTTACACAACCAAGCCCTTTGAAGAGTGACAGCTCAGCATAGCCAGTGGCAGCTCCCAGCACAGTGTTTAATTCTCTGTTCAAGCAGAGCAGTGGAGCTCTACGTCTGTGACAACCCAGCAGCATCACACCGGGTTTTGCAGGCAGAGATGTGAAATCTGCCTCCACAACTGCACAGTGCACCTGTGAGAACAACACCCTGGTACCCTCACAGCTTGTGGGCCTGCAGAGGATGTGGGGCTCTCCCTCACCTTTGTGCCTTGGCAAAAAGCTCATGCTTTCCTCCTACCATCACATGCACACACAAGTCCTGTACCTCCCAGGGCAGTCTGTTTCTGCAGAAGATGCTCCAGCTTCTGCATGGGACACCCTAAGCAGTTCCCAGTAGCTTCTGTCATGTGCTGGGACCAAGCAGTACAGCATGCAAAGATGCCTGACAGTGCCACATGTTGATTTGGAAAGTCCAAGTTCAGCATTGTTGTATCAGGAAATGCCCCAAGTCACCTAAGAACTTATCACAAGACATACTGAAACCTTTCTGCCCTGAAGATATTTAGGCAGAAATGTATGTAAACTATGTATATTTACAGTGATGCAGGGAGGTTCTGTGAAAGTCATACAGGAATGTTTCCATGGCTCACACCAATAAATAAGCTCTTAATTTTTACTGATGTATTTCTTCTCAGCTGCTTTTCTCTGCAAAGCTGCTGTGGTTATTAACTCATTGGAGCTCACAGGGGATGAGGCAAGACATTTGGGTGTTAATAGCAGCACTCTGATAGACAAGTAGAGGGAGAGAGAAGTTGTAATGTCTCTCCCCAGGGAGACAGGAGAACATATCAACTTGTCAGAAAGGAATGACCCTCACCTCTGCATCCCTGCATATCTTTCTTTAAAACTGCATTGTCTTGGGGAATTTCAATCCCACTGACTGCATATGAGAAACTGGTCTTTCAATTTAACTGGAAGAAAGGAAATTGAAGGGTTTTGTTGCTTGAAACAACAGAGAAAAGGTGGTAAGATGGCATAATTCAGGCCAAGCTCCTGTGGAAGGAAGGAAGTGTTGCTAAAAGAAATTGCCAGAGAACAGAAATGCTTGCAGGGAAGCAGGAATGTAAATAGTGTGGTTGTGCCCAACCTTTCCTGTTAAAGATTCCTGCATGTCCTTCTGCTTCTCTTTCAAGTATTGTCCAGCATGTTGTTGACTGGATAAATTGAATGCACTCTCTGGTTCCAGTTGTAGGAGTTCAAGATGAGAGCACTGAGTTGCTTGCTCTTACCAAAGGTGACTTTCTAACTTGAGTGTGGATCAGAAACTAAGAATGGTGACATTTTACAAAGTAGGGCTATCCAAAATGAGAGAGATTCTGCCTCATGTAAGGCCAAGGGGAAAAGAAGGCTGGGACTGCATTTTTAATACTGTTTGGGAATCCAGGTTCCCAAGACAGGCAATGCACATCCTTGTGAGCACAAGGGAACAGTGAGGAGAGTGCGTGACCCTGTGTCACCACTTCCCTGCTGGAGATGCTGACAACATGTTTATAGCAGGAACACAGTCCCTGTTCCCAGGGTGGGGTGAGGCAACGGGGACCTGAGGAACCAAACAAACACCACTTTTACTCCTGAATAGCAAATACATCTCTCTGCATAAAGTAATCTGAGGATTAAGTGGAAAAGGATAACTGTGGGATTTTGGTATTGGAATTAGGGTTTAGAGAAATCTAATGAAGCAAGTAGTGTACAGGGCTTGACATAAAATAGGGCTGGCAATGAAACTGTTAAGAGAAAAACTCTTGGGAATCCTGGAATAGAAATCCTCATTGATCTCTTCTGGCACTGAGAAAGAAAAATGCAGGTCTACAGATCGACAAGCACTCTGTGAGGAAAAAAATTAGATTACACTCTGGTGATAATCCCAAATCAAAAGGAGTTCAGAAGAAAGAGAAGTATCTAAGCCTTTTTGTTTATAACTGAACTTTACAATCATGGATGTTATTCTCTGAGGACGTGACTGTATTGATAATTCCAAAAATTAAATTTAAAAGGAAAAAAAAAACAACCCAGAAGAACATATACACTGAGTTATCAATAAATTGTTTTCCTTGCCATGTGAAAGAAAGGACTGCCCAAACCCATCCTCATTAATTCTGTAGCATCCTAAGGTAATGCTCTGTGTCAGAAATGTAAATATTTTCCTCAGAGGAAAATATTTTTTAATCGCTCTGAAGATTAGTGGTACTGATTTACCATTAACAATTTATTTATTAATTATTAACAGTTTATTAATATTTGAAAAATCTTACTTGTTTTCTCACTTTAATTTTCTTTTCTCACTTCACCTACATTGGATTGCAAAATTTGGCCCAGTAAACCATCTTTTCAACACATTTGACCCTCACTGATAAGAATATTGATTTTGTTTTAGGGAACCTGGCCCAGCATTTAAGTCTACAGTATCTGATTCCCTTCTCTGACACAAACGTTATGTATGAATTTGAGGCCTTAATTTTTTGGGGCTCATTTTCTTTTTTTGTAAAATATGACTTTTGGGAAGAGAGTTCCCCAGCTTCATCCTCCTAATATCTGGAATTCTTCGAGTTTACAGGATGGATGTGATTGTGGCAAGTTTTCATACAATATCTTTATCTAAATATCTCTATTAATTTAAATAGTTCTTTTTCTGTCATGGTAGTTAGTTCTTGGATGCCTTACGGACTGCAATTGTTTCTGCTTTCAGTCTGTGTTTTACTGTGCAAGACAAGATTTCCAGCCTCCTGTCATGAGAAAATGCTCTTCTGATCACCTCCATAAGCCCCTCCATGCCTCTGTTTTGATGTGAGCTCTTGCATGTAGTATCCAGATGGGATTTCTCTCTGTTTTGTATAAGAAGTTCCAGTAAGAAATTTTGCAGAAATGCTGGTCCCCCCCAAAAAAACCAAAGGAATCTTTCTGAGCCTGTTCACTTATAAAAATACATAGAACAGGGACATGTGGTATCCCAGCACCACGTCTGTCACTCTGTCCTTTACCCCCAGCACACAAGGAAGGAAGGTCCAGCTGAACAGCCAGCATTTCTTGGGGCACAGCCTAAGTAAAATACAAAATCAAACAGTGTAGGAAAACAAAACCAAACCAAACCAAAACCAAAAAACCCACCAAAACCAAACCAAACAGAAAACCAAAAAAAACCCTCACCAAAACCAAAAGTGTGTGTGAGTTGCTGTATAGCAATTCAATATTATTCAATGAAAAAACACTTGAAAACTTTGTGGTTTGAGCATGGGACACCTTCCTTTTGTTGCTCTCCCCTCTGCCTTGTCCACCTGTCCATGTTCTGCTCTCCTGTAGCTGCTGGCTGCAGGAACACACTTAGCAGAGCCCACCCTAGGACTGGAAGGAGCAGCCCTTCATGGCATCCTGGCAGTGACAAGGGCCAGCACATGAAAGCAGGTTGCTGCTCCCAGGGAGGAGCCAGGATGAAGGTTCAGCAGGTGTGAAGTCCTGCCCTTCTGCAGGCTCAAGGCAGCTGTGCTGGGTTGCCTGGGCTGTGTGGCTCTGCTCTGTGCCAGGGGAAACCTGAGGGGATGCATCTAAATGCAGGTACTGGGGCAGAATTTGATAGTTCTGGTCTGGAGCAAACTCCAGTCCCTGAGAGACAGGCAGGACCCACCTTGCTGCTGGTGTGATAAAGGGAAAATGTTAGGGACAGAAGTTGTCAGAAGGGGCTTTACAGATGGTTGATACTCCTGGGATCTAACTGAGGGTATACAAAATACAACAGCTGTGAGTAACTGCACTCAGTCTTTGTGCAAAACTGGTTCATTAAAAGACATCGTCTAGTGATTGCTGCTTTGATTTAATTTTTCTTCTAAAGTTTATTTTGCACTTACAGTTTGTGAACTGATCTGGCTTAGGCTTTAAGATGCTGGCATTTTGACTCCAGATTGAAGCATTTTGTTGTGTCACTCCTTGTTTCTAGTGCCAAGATCACAGTCAGAAGGGAGTCACCCATGAAGATTTGTTCATACAGCTCAGCAGACTTTCATGGACAAAATTCAAAACAGAAAAGGTCAGTGATAGATATGTATTTTTTGTATATTTCTAGTTTTCTGACTTATGAGGAGGAGTCTGTGAAATAATACAAAAAGAGGTTTTTTGTTTTCTTTTTTTTTTAAGAGTTATTTGTGGAAAATGCTGTAGAGAAATAAGGTTTTTCCAGAAGTTGTCTAGAAACAAGCTGGATCCAAACACACGTAAACTTGAAAAAAATGTGAGATGAATGAGGTGAGGCTCTGGTATATCTTTTGGCTTCCTCCCAACTTTAGAGGTACACAGAAGTTCATATTTTTTTGGGAAGATTTAAAGCAAAGCTCCAAACTGCCTGCTAAAAGTTACCAGTCTTTTAACATGCTTCTGTACATCTCATTTCTGTTAGAACCCTCCCCTCCCCNCCCCCCCCCCTTTTTTTTTTTTTTTTTTTTTTTTTTTTAATCTAAGCCGTGGATCTCCCAGAGTGGCTTTAGTTCTTTGCAGGAGCTTGTGCTAATAGTTTGCAAATGCTTGTGAATATGTCAATTTTCAGAAAAGCTTGTTGGGTTTTTGGAATTTTTTGCTGGTTGGAAAGGAAGGCTCAGGTGCATACAAAGGGTTTCTGCCTTGTGACTGTTTTAGACTCTCTGTACTCTTTCCTTGTTCTATATAACTATCTCACAAAAGCAATATTGAGCATATGTGTGGCTCTAATTCTTGCATTTTTTTAATATCAAGAATGAATACATTTTACTTGTCCCTTATGGTCCGATCCAAAAGGTTCCCATGGGATTTAGATCAGGGCTGGTGATTTAGGACAAACCATGTTCTGACCCATAGAGTTAATGGAATAACCTGGGAAAGGTTTTAGTCTGCTTTAAAGTCTTTTTAAAGGTTTAAAAATATTTACTTTTAGCAGGGAGGAAACTGGAGTTGTCTGGTTTTTAGGAGTGCTTTATTACTATTCCCCTCACTCCTAATCAGATTGCTCTTCAGTACTTAGTTGCATCTTTCTGCCAACATTAAATAAACATAAAACCCCACTTGGAAACACAGAATAATAGTATTTTGCTTTCTGGATCCTGCTCTAGATGATGTTCCTGGGTACCTTGCACTCCCAAGTATCTAATACCAGCAACATTGTACCACAGGATGAATGTACCTGACCACAGGTAGAACAAAACTGCACTTTGTCCTTGAATACAGAAATTACTCTCCTGTGGCAGGAGCTTATATAAAATATGTTTCTTGCATCTCTTTTCATGCCATCAACTCTTTCTTCTTCCACTAACAAAATAAAGGTCAGAAAAAATGGATAGTAAACTGCAGTTATGAATACAAACGCTAACTTTATTTGTGTGACTTCCCCTTTTGCAGAAACCTCTACCCACAAAGTCAAAATTGAGGCCAAAATCTCTCAGAAAAGAGAAACTATCTTAAGTCTTGGCCCATTGTTCATCTCTTTTCCAGGCCAAGCAATTCTTTGCTACTGAATTATTTACTGAGAAGGAGAATCAGCTTTATTCATCAGAGGAGCATTAGAATCCAACAGGACTGTGAATACATATTTAAAATGTTTACTAGTGTGTTTGAGGATATTCATTTAAAGCCTTTAGAGACTAGGTTGTTCATTACAACTTCAAATGAGGTTTGCCCTAACTGTTTTTTAACTTTCCAGATGCTTGTCTTGGCTTTTTGTTCTGCCCTGACTGTGTGGCTTTTTGTTTTGTGCTGAAGGTATCAGAAGCAAGATGTTATATGTGATATGAGATTACCTTATGCGGACATGGTGTGTGGTATTTTAGGCTTGAATTTATCCATGTTGGATGATGGAGGGTGGGGAGAATTCCACTGAGGGGGAAGGAAATTCCAGTTCTCCTTCTGTTTAAGGCTGCAGTGGCTTTGGAATATTATCCTACTAAACTTGAGAAGCATTTAATAGCACTACATGGGATGTCTTGCTCATTAAATCACTCTCATGGATATTCCACTCCTGATGCAATCAGAGATAAACAATGCTAATGTTTCCCCATAGATATTAGCATTTCAAAATCTTACACTTCAAATAGTTCTTTCACATTTCCTCAAGATTTTCAGACCCTTCTTTTGGATTACTTCTCAGAATGGAACACAATGAAATATTTATTAAGCTTTCTGGAGAAGCTCTGGAGGCAGGATTTATTAATAGTGAAAATTCATAACTGATGCTGTTGTTCTCAACTGATAAGAAGTTTTATGCCTCTGTATGTTATATTTTTACTTTTTAAAATATGACATAGCTTGCAACTACTCACTATTAAAAACCCTTCTCTGGCTCCTGAGCTGGCAGAAGACTGAATTCTCTGTGTTTAGGGTTAACAGCCAAATCTCCTGACCTGTACCTATAAACTCAGCTCTGCTTGTATTAGCTAAGGCAAACAAAACAATTTATGTCGTCTGCTATTCACATATTTCTCTCAAGGCTACTTCTGATTGTCTAGATCTGACTTCTCTTTTGATGGCTTGCATCTTAATACCAATGCTTCACAGAAGTATCTCCTCCATTCCCTCTGCCTATGCCTCTGCCATTTAGTTCCCTATGTCCCAGTACAGCAGTCCATGATCCAGCCCTTCCAGTGCTGCATGGTATGACTGAGATTAGGGGTATTACAATTTTGCTGGGGTGGAAATAGATGGATTTTGTTATTGCTATGATGGTGGGCAGAGCTTCTCTTCCAGGAAAACTAGATCCCTTTCAGAGCCTTTCTGAACTGCTAACCTTAATTTTACATTCTTACCATGCATTTGAAGCACCTGTGGCTAAAGGGACACTTCTAGAGATTGTGGTACAAAGCTAACTCTTGCTGGAGGTCAAAAACTCTCAAGTGTCATTTTAAAGACTCTAGACTATGGGGCTCTGAGCTCACCATGACGTGGCAGGGATTAAGGCATTTGTGTGAAACATTCTCCATATAAAAGGATAACACAATCCTCAAACACATTGATGTTAAATCCTTTGGTTTACATTGGCAATCCTAAGTATATAATTGCATTTCAGTACAAATTGCTTGTTGCATTTAAATACAGTAAGTAAATCCCACATAAAACTCATTGTTCTGAATGCAAAGCATTTTAAGTCAGTGTTTCTAAAACAGCAACTCCCAGTGCTCCACCAACAGTGTGATCTGAGCAGGCTTCTCCTTCCTATAACCTGCAGAGAATGAGGGAGTAGGCAGAGACCTGATCCTTCTCAAATCCACCTGTCTTATCTGGAAGAGAAAAAAAACAGCATAATGTGTAATAATATTACAGGGGTATAAGCCAAAGCCTGGTTTTCCCTTCAAGTTTCTCTTCCCACAAATAACATTAGTTGTCTTGCTGTCCCTAAATTGCCTTCAAAATACACTTTCATCTAGTGAGAGGCAGAAAACCCTTTTAGAAAGCAATGCCAGTGAACCATATGCTGCTTGGTTTTCATTAAAGATACACTCTGATGAAACCCGTCACCTTAAACCAAACTTTTTCTGTCCAGGGTGGGCTGGAAATCTGTACTTGGTGATTGCAGTCAGAGAAACACAGCCCACTGTGACGGGATTAGAGTTCTCACACATAGAATCACCACACCTCACTGTCTAATTTCTGATGGGAAATTACTTGCTAAAAGGAAATGTTCTGCTGTGCCTCAAAATGAATAATGGGTTATGGGCAAACATATAAAAAAATTGTTGGAGAAAGACCTTGTCAGAGTAGCTGAACTGTCAATAAGGAGAATGATGGTGGGGTTTGTTACCTATATGGACTGCTTTTATTCCAGCTCTTTGTTCTAGATTGCTACCTGTCTAATATTAAATTCTTTTCTCTGAGAACAATAGGGTTAGTTGGATTCCAGAAGTCTCTGTGCTCCTCCTATGCTGTGGGGAGGGGATAAGGCATCCCTTAGTAATTACCTTTGCAATTGCAAAAAACCACAGCCTCTACCTCATTAAAGTCCAGATATGTTTAGACTTTTCTCACTTTGTCTGGATTTAATTAGAATTTTAAAGAAAACGCAGCTTTATGGCTGTGATAATCATCCAGGAATAATTTCTGAGCCTTGCCATGAGTTTTGCAGCTCCTTACTGAGGCGCAGCTCATTGCGAACTTGCCGCAGTAAGCCTCGCCTTCCTTGGGCAAACAATTCTCTCTCAGAATTCATTCTGAGAGCGGGAGTGCGAGCAGCGGCCAGAAGAGAGCTGTGGTAAGCGCATAGCGAGGAGAAATTCCCCGCCCGGGCGCGCTGCCGGCGGCTCCGGGCGCTGCAGGCCCAGCGGGGCCCGGCCTGCGCTGCGGGGCTGCCTAGAGCCGGCGTGACACTAGTGATTACCATATAAATGAGATAAGGTCTGAGATAATTGCACACTGGAAGTAAAACTGAGCTGGACTGCTCGTGGCTGGAAATCTTAAGCATACCCTTCTATGTCTATTTTAAAAAATATTTTTTAAGAGTCTTTTTTTTTCCCCCTTCCACCCAATAGCAGAATCTATGAAATTACATAAAGAGCCCTTTTGTTATCCACTTGTGACTGTTTCGGACGTGGAATTTTTCTGGTGCCTTGCCTTTCTCCTCTGCTGGTTATTATGAAACCTGTATGAAGAGGTAATAAAACTGCTTTGAGGAGAATATGAATGTGAATCCTTTTGACCAAAATAATCTAGTGCAGTCACTTTATTCCTTTTTCTCTAAGAAAAGGTAAAAGAAAATATTTTTGGGAGAATATGAATGTGAATCCTTTTGACCAAAATAATCTAGTGCAGTCACTTTATTCCTTTTTCTCTAAGAAAAGGTAAAAGAAAATATTTTTGGCTGAGTCCTTCTCTGTCCCTACTTGGTCTGGCCATGCCAGAGGTTGGGTAGCTCAATTTGGAAGATACATTTGGCTTTGGGTTAGTATCTTTGCTTTCTGTTCCCAGGCACCTGACTGCAGTGTGGAGTAACTAAGTAAAAAGTGACATTCTACTACGTTAATGTCTGTGTTAATCTTCTCCTTCCTGAGTAGGGCATAAAAACCCAAGGAAAGAAGGAAATATTTTCATGCATCTCACCAAGGCATGGTATAATCTCAAGGATTCCCCTTTAGTAGCCAAAAGTTTTTTGGTTTTTTTTTTCAATAGGCAATCATTAAACAGCCTTTGTTGCAATGGAGAAACAGCTGGGGAGACAGCCAAGCAAACAGCACCAAATGTCTCCTCTGTTGTTCAGATTTACAGGCCAAGGCTTTCATAGAAGTCTGGGATGACCACTGTGTGCTTACACCCAGGAAATGTGCCTGGAGCAGAGCACGGGGCTTGTACTGGATGAATTGGTGGGGGCTCAACCAGCGAGCCAAAGGTCACTTGCCAGCAGCACTCAGGAGTGAAGTCTTTGTCTCTGCTAATAACAGTGTGAGGCCTGTGTGCCTGTTAGGTACATAGTACATCCAAGGGGATGCAGTCCTGCATCTTCTATCTCTGCTGGACTAAGCATATTCTGGCTGAAAGCAGGCCCAGGAGGGCTTTTCTGCTCACCAGACCTGTGGTCCTGCTGCTGGAGGCAACTGCCATTCCTCTTGCCAAATTGTTTTTGCCTGGAAATTAATTATTGAAAAAATTTTGTCCCATTTCTGCAATTGTGGCTTTGTTCCCAAACCTGTGTCCTTGGGTAATTTGAAGACTTCCCGTTTTTAGCCTTAAGACTTGGGCAGTTTATAACCCTTTGACTAAATCAGGTAGATGACATAATCATAACTACAAAAATGCTTTATACTATTAACATAAAAAATATATGCATTTAATAATTATTCAATTGAAATATTGAATATACCAATTTAAGCTCAGTCTGATTGCCAGTCCATCTTGAGATATAATATGAAACTTTTCCAGAAGATTGCCTGAGCTGAGTCTTTCTTTAAATACCATTTTTCTTGATTTGTAATGATACTGGTTCAAAATTGCTGCTTATTCTTGCTATCCAATTTCACAACATCACTTCAGTCTGATGCGTTTCCTGCACCAAGGGGATTGCTTGGGGACGCATTTACTTTTTTTTGTTACTTTGCAGAACTAGAGAAATAACATGCCCAAAGAAAAAAGGTAATTCTACAGTTTGGTCACCTAAGGTACCTACAGTATTACCAAGTTTAATACAAATAGATCTTTAAACTTGAAGAGGCAATGTTTGAAAGACAGGTGAGCTGTTTCAAAGAAAACTGGTTCCATGTGATGAATAAGGAATGTGTTCCTTTGGAACCCAGTGTGGCTTGAAACATATAGCTCTCCCAACATCTGAATCATCCTATGGATGTGATGATGTCCAGAGGATACTGAAACACAGAAAGAAAAGTCAAACAATAGAGGCAGAATGAAAGAAAAGTGAACACTAAGATTAATATTTCAGCAGTCTATTTAAAACCATGTTATTACAGCGCTTGAGGCATTAAATTTGCTGGTCTGACTAGTGTGGGAAATAATTTTATTTTAAACACTGTGCAGTCTTGGAGAACTTGCAGAAGTTTTCAACCAAAGTAATGCATTATGCATCTGAATTGGACAGAAAAAAAGTGTAAATCCTACATATAATAAAAATTGATGAAAGCATAAAAATGCCTGGAATTTAAAAATAAATTATGAAGAGCATTCAAGGAGATTAAATCATGTAAAGAAAGAACAGTGGAGACAAAGCAAACTTTACAAGAAAGGACAACTGGGAATTTCATCACAAGATTGCTCAAAGATGTATAGGGTACACTTTTCCCACTGGCTAAAGTTAATCCACAAAGTAAGAGCTAAATCATCTACTTTCAGGAAATCAGAAACAGGGCCAGTGTCTTGATAATTCCAGTCCTCACTGTCACAGAGAAACAGCAAGGTACGTATCGTGGCTTCCAAAGAGGACTGTGAAATCTGACATTCTCTGCATCAAATTGCCTGCTGTGGGAAAGAAGAGGCTGCTGGAGGGCTGAGCTACAGTCTGCCACACATCCCAGCAGAAAGAGATTCCCCATCCTTCTCATTCCCAAGGTGAGAAGACATAGGAGTGGCAATTATTAAAATGCATGCTGATCCACCTTTTTCAAAATGCCTATTTATACTACAGTGAGGGTGGGAGCAGAGTATTTCCCATATATTTCCCATGTATTCATCAAACATGGGAAATAAATGGTGTTGGAAACCTCCTCCTGCAGGTGCTACAAACTGGTTCTTAGTGCTGAGCAAAAAGGAGTTTATCTCCATCTTCTTTAAGATTTGGTATTTGAGAACAGTATGATTTCACTTCTCTAGGCTCCTTTAGATGTTGTATGATTAACTATAGTCCATTATGGTCCACAACAGAAACCCTTCATTCCTTCCCTTTTCCCTCTCTCCTTCTCTTTCTCCAAACTGCCAAGGAAAGCTGTTGCCTGGGTTCTGTGTGTCTGGGCAAGCTTTCTCAAGGAGACCTGGAAACAGAGTCATAGTCTCAGTTGTGATGTGCTGTAATGAGGTGCTTTCAGGTTTTCCAATTGCCACTTCTGTTCCTTTGCTGGCCAGATGGCCCATTTGAAACCATCTCATCCGAGTTATAGCTCCTTGCTGTCAGCACTTGCTTTCTGCCTGAACTTCCAAATACAGCCCTAGAGTGATATCCAACCTTTAATTTCTGAACACAGTATAGTTATTATTCACCTTGCAGTTTGTTCTCTGATGCAGAATTTTTTTTTACAGTGTCTGAGTCTTTTTTGTGCCTTCCTTAAGGAATTCTTCAAAGCATTTTTCTAATCTTTTAAAAATTTTTTAGTTTCTTTTTTTTTTCAGGGAACTTTGTTTCACGACTTTGTTGAGAACTGATTGTGGAACAAAACATTAGCAGTCATAACCACTGTGGTACTGAAGTCTTTGTAGCCTAATTAAAAATAAGCTCGAACTGGAGACAGTTTGGGTTGAACATCCCTGTGTTCACTTCAGTAATGAGTGCCCAAAGTGTCAATCTGAACAAGACTCGTTTCAGTGCAATGCTGGATCAGGTTGTCCCGTGTTTGATCATCCCACATAAAGCCAAAAGGGGTTTGCAATCATGATGGGTTGGTTTGTGGCTGGGACAGCTCTCCTCCTTGATCCCCACGATCGCTTCTGCCCCAGCCATGGGGGAGCTCCATCCCTCCCCATGTACCTGAGTCTCCTCTTGGGAGGAGATGCAAAGATTGCAAGGAGAGGTGTCAGTTTTTCCTCACTTACAGGTAGGGCATGGAGATGGCATGAACCAGGAGACCAGGACAGTAGGATAAACCCATCTCATGCTGAAGCTTTGGCTTAAATTCAATAATCGATATTTCCCATGTGCTTAATGTCTTTTGTTAGAATAGAACATGCAAATACACTGGTATTTGGATTACACCAGTGCCTAATTGTGGAAACCCCAGTCAGTTTGTTCCACTTCGTCCTCTGACTTTGAGATTTTATTTCCTTTCATGAAATGAAATTCTTCATTTCATGCAAGGAAAGGAAATCTTGCGATTTCAATGAGTATCAATTTGGCAAGGTTTGGTCCATTTCACTGCAAAAAAAGAACACCCCACTGCCCAAAGATTGCTCCCTCCACACCCTTCTGCTCAGCACCACACGTGCTGGACACCTCAGCAAAAAGTTGCTTTTACTGCTCCACTTAGGGTTAGGCTTGAAAAAGCCCCAAAGCCCAGAGCTCCATGGACACTGCAACTACAAAAGGCATGCCAAAGGGAAAATGGTACTGCCTCAACATTGCTCCTTCCACATCTTTCTGCTTGGCACCACCCATGTGTCAGCAAAAGGCTGAAGTATTCTTGGATCTCCCTTTCATGTCTTTAGCCATCTTTTTTGTCTAACTTGTGCTATTTGCTTTAGTGATCCAAAGACTTGGGACAATATCTGGAACACACCAGCATGTGGCCTTTGACTATTCCTCTGGTGTATTGTTACCTGCAGAAATTGAAGCAAGGATTATGACATCAGAGAAATGTAGAGTGTGAGAGGTTAGAGGTAATCTTGGCACTTGCAAAGAAATCTACATTTCAGTCTATACTGAGCCAAGAATCCTGTTTTGCTGGCCCTTATGCAACCTCTGTTTTCACCTGAAAAGCTCCAGATCTAAAAATAACTGAGAAGAGAATGTCAGTGTGGGATTACATAGTGACTTCAATATTAAAAATATATCCAGGGTGATTTTGAGCATTTCTGAAAATGCCTGACATGTACCATCTTAAATGCCTGTTTACCCTTTTGCAAGTTGGAATTTCTCCTGTGGTAGATCATTGGGCTGAATACCCAGAGGCCTGGGTTAAAGCTTAAATGGGAAAGACATCAAACAATGAAAATGCCAAAGCAGGTTTGCTGAGTGGAAAGTTGTTATCTCTACATGTATGGGTTGTAAGGTTTTACACAGCCAGTAATAGGTGGTCCATCTCAAATGCTTATCAATATGTCTTTTTGGTCCAGGTACATAAATGCTCATGGGTTTAGCGTTTGGAACCTGGGTCTCTAACCCTCCTCTGGGAGGTTTATTTTGCAACACTGAATATTTTCTGTGGTATCTGTGTTCTCTTGAATGTTTCAGAGCAGAAAATCATCCAGGATACTTCTCTAGTTTATGAACTTTTTTTCCTTCAGGTGTTGATAATTTTTATAAAAGGAGGTTTGAGTGGAACTTGTGAAAAAAATGGCAAATGTTTTGCCAGAGATTGTAGGGCTAGACTGTTCCAAATCCCAAACATAATTTGTTACAGGGAACAAGTTCATACCATGTATGTTTACAGTAAGGTTAAATCTAAAACAAATGCACTGAAATTAGATAACATAAAAGCAATGAAAAGGTCTTCATTCCCAAAATTCTACAAATATGTTTGATGTTTATATTACGGTTCTGTATTTTAGCAAATAAGAAAAAGCTTATGGAATATTTGGATCATGAAAGAGTAAAAAATACTAGGTAACTCTAACTTTATGTATCAATAAATACTTATGATTTCAAAAGACCTTGAGAGCTATTGTTGATTATGAAAACATCAGTTGCTGTCCAGAAGAACAATATTGGAAACACTGATTCAGTAAAATGTGCAACATAAACCCCTCAGAGTAATAAACAATGTAATAAAAACTGCCAGTGCCATAATTGTTTAAAAGGTGCCTTCAAACCTGAAGCTGAGACCGTACAGTTAGAATAATGACTGAAGATGTGAGAATTTATGCTGGTTCCTCCCCTTGCCTGTGGATTTTCCATGTGACCAATGGTCTGACTCTGTGTAGCTCATCTCCCTGAATGTTGGCTCAGAGTTCCAGCTGAAGTGCTGCTTCCTGAGATTACCATCTGTCAAGCAAGTGTGTGCAGGCTTTTCATTTCACACTTGCACTAGGTTAATAGCATCAGCTTCAATTGAAAAGATCAGACGTTACGTATTTTTTGTTTTGCATGTGTGACAAGTGCACGCAGCTTCACTGGCAAACAGGACTTTCTCAAGTACTGACAGCTTGACTGGATCCCAAAATGGGGATAATATTCCTTTTTCTCTTTGTACTGAAGATAGTAACCACATTATACTGGAGACAAGTGTTTTTTGGGTGGTTCTGAATGTTATGGGTTGACACGGTTTGGTTTTTTGCTTGAAGGAGGGTGTGCAGTGTTACCCTGCCAGGACCTAAATTTCCTTTAGAAAAGTTGAACACCTGTCAGAGGCCATTTCTTGGCTGTTGGCAGGTAGTTTAACCTCTGAGAAAACAGGATGCGACTTTTGTTAATACCCGATAAAAGCTGAGAAGGTGAAGCAGCCACTCTCTTTCTCTCCTGGTGAGCGACCAGGTAACACCTCGCGGCGGCTGCCGTGAGGGGCCGGGCTGGGCCCGGATGAGCCCCAGGGAGCCGCTGCCACTGCCAGGGAACGGCCCTGGCCATGCTTGGGCTGGGCTGGGCCAGGCCCCGCTGC